>CM077158.1:68010647-68475040 GCA_039583875.1 Platanthera guangdongensis
CGTGGAGGCAGCCAGCGCGCATGAGCGCGTGCGCTCCCAACGGGCTCGCGCTCTCCCAAGGCATGCATGCTTCCTCTCAATGATTGTGTCGTTTGTTCTTTTGGGTGCTTCCTCTCGTGCTGATGCTCTGGCTCCTCCAACACGATTTGGGAAAACTTAGGGGGAACTCCATCAAATATCCATAAATTTTTATGAGTCATGACCCGCAATGCAATGAACGCAAAAATTTTTGACTTAATTTTTTGCCTTTGGTCATGATTCTTTGCTCGTCAAATCATTTTTTGCTTGTAGTGCTTTGTAGGAGCATTGATGTCTTGGCATGACTATTCATCAATCTTGCGAGGTGGAGACCATGCTGTTGATGTTAAGTGGGAGATCTTATGTAACACCTCCCCTGCAATGACAATATAATATAGGTCCGACCGGGACGCCACAACATATATATACCACAACTTTTATATTATGAAATGATATATGGACACTACCCATCTCAATACTCTGTATGAAAAACAGCGGAAACACTAAACAAAAACTAGAATTTGTACACAATAACATAGGAGTCCAAATAACCTTATGACCTTACAACGATAAAATATCCAAATCATTGTCAACATTATACATAGCAATGTGCACCAACACTGCTATACTACCCCAACATGCAATCCGGATCACAATGAAAGAAATCATAACATACAAGCAAACATGCTCAACAGGAGATGATACACCTCATAAGACTTATGCCTTTAGCTGGGGAGCTGGATCTAGCATGCGACCCTTTTCCTGTAAAAATTTAATATAATGTGGGTCAACTAAGCCTCACCTCAACTATGTAATGAACACTCCTCCCGGCCATCCTAGTGGACCCTGGAGCACTCTATCACCCTGCAGGTCAGCACTTTTTATGCACATGTAATAAAATATAAACTAACATAGAAACAACAAGAATGAGTGTTTCAAACATCAAACACGACTCTATGTTGAGCATATAAATAAAAGGGGGTCTATACCACAACATGTGAAAGATAAGGCTTAAATCTGATTATTCTAAGGGTGAGGGTGAATATAATATTTAAAACTTTTGTTGTTTTTGAATATTATCAGAGTAATGAATAATTGATACCAATATTAACAGTAAGGTAAAACTATCTAAGATGACCTAATCTAACATAGCATAAAAATATATCACAACACAACTAGCCTATCATAGCCACATCAAGAACAACAAGAAAAAGGAGAACCAGACAACAAACAAAATTTTATAGTGGTTCCCCAACCTGGGTAAATCCACTCTTCTACCACCCTGGTAGGAATCCACTAGCACGTTTTGATCAGGTGACTTCCAACTTTGAGCTTTTGATCAGGTGTCCAAAAATCAAAATAAACTTTTGAAGGGAGTTAATAAACCCTTTATACAGGAGGGGGGAGGGAGATTGATGGTGTCTTCTCTTTCTCAAACAACTAAGAAGACAAGTGGATTGCTGTTGTCAAGGCTTCTTCAGAAATCACTTGAGCCTTGCACAGGGTGTAGTTCTTCAGCCTTGACTTGAAAAGATCCAGGAACTTCTTACTGATTCAGAGATTGTTGTCCTTGAAAGCTCCTGGAGTAGAAGTTGAAGAAGACTCTTGATAGTGATTGTTGTTGTTCTTCTTCTTCTTCAATAAAATCAAGGAGAAAACAAAGTGTTTTCTGCACAGAGAATGTCTGAGAGATTTTCTGTATGTTCTCTGGTTCTGTATCACTCTCTGTCGTATTATCTTCTGAAAAAGAAAATCTCTTTTATATTCTCTGTCGAATTTCTCCTTTGAATTTTGAATTATCAAGCATTAATTACTGATGGCCTGGAGAATGAAAATCGGCTGGAGAAAATTTGCATTGATGAGTTTCCCCAACTGTCCCAATTAATTAACAAGTAATTATCCTGATGAAGACCATAATCAATGCTGCCAGTAACGGCTATATTCAGAGAATATAAGCATTAATTACTTCAGAAAATCACTGCTAAATAATATGGAATAAAGGATAGAAAATAAGGAAAATTCTAAGTCTAGATCTGCAATAGAAATCGTCGACCATAGAATAGATTTCGTTGACCTGAGATCCAAGTTCATCAACCAGAGAAATCCTGTTTGTAGACCAGAGAAATCTTGTTCATCGACCTGAGATACAAGTTCGTCGACCTGAGCTCAGCGACCTACATTCTGTGAATAACTTGCTAATTCTGTGGTCCAAGTTCATCAAGCATATATTTTGTCTTCGTCGAGCTGAGTTCAGAGAAAATATCCTGGAAAGAATGTGCTGAAGTTGAGATCCAGACTTCGTCGACCTGAGCTCAAATATCGTTGTGCCATAATAATTTCATCTAAGTCTGGAAGAGGACTATCATCCATTTTATATATGGGAGCCTTTAGAGAGATAACTTTTGGAGAAGTACTGGCCTTGGGAGGGGATGATACTTTTGGAATCTCTACTACTACAAAACTAGCTTTTATTTGCTTGGCAACTGTAGGACTTATTGGTGAAGTGTATGGTACAATAGCCATAGAAGGCTGATAAGAAGAACTAGGGAGACAATCTCTCTATACAAAACTGAAAGAATCTAGTAAAGAATTCAAATTAACTGTGGGATTTATAATATAATCACCATCAGTATTTATTTCTGCTGTAGCTGTGTCATCCATCTCTATATTAGAGTCAAGTAAATCAATTATATTTGTAGGAGGAGTTGTTTCTGTTGACTAATCAGTCATTTCAAAGTCTGTTGCTGCTGCTTCTGCTGCTGTACAAGGGGGAACTAGAGCTTCTTCATGAAACATCTCCCCCTGACTGGTTTTAGGGGGTCCTGAAGACAGTCCTCCAGAAGAAGAGACAGAGGATAAGGCAGCAACTCTGGAAGATAGAGAAGTGATGGAAGCAGAAAGAGGAGCTATAACATCAGTTATAAGTCTGGTAAGAGTGGGAGAAATAAATGCAAGAAGGTCTTTAGCTATATTAGAAAAATTAAGATAAAGAGATTCTGGAGCAGAGGAGGAGTATGGAGTGTGATGTCCATAATTAGAACATACAGAGAATGCACTGGACATATTTGTATGTGTATAGTCTGGAATAGTAGATGGAATGTCAGTGTGGGTGAGTGGAGGGATGGGAATAGAGGGAGTTGTAGCAGTAGAAGGTTGGACTGTGGTTGTTGGGGAAGAGATGGGTTCCTGTTGTGGAGATAGTATTGAAGTGGAATGTTCATATATAGGTGAAGTAGAAGTAGATGGTAAGGAGGTGAGTATATTAAAGGTGGGGGATGACATAAATGTGTCAGGATATATGTCATGAAGATGAGGGGGAAGTGGAGATTGAGGTGGAGTGATGTGCTCAGGGGATGGAATGTTGGAGTTACCATGGTGATCTGGAAGTGGTCAAACATGTAATATCACTGCCAACGCGATATGAGCCTGCAGGGTCGCACATAAGAGATGTGGAGAAGTTGAATGATTGACTGTGTTGGTAAAAGTTACCAATCACTGACCTGAATGGGGTTATGGGCAAAGTGTTGCCTTAAAGGATCGTCGGGTTGGGCAAGTGTTGCCTTGAAGGACTTGTAAGAATAGTCGTCCGAGGTTCGACAACAATCGTCGAGAATAGATATTCTGATTCCCGCCGATCGACGAGAATCGTTACTCTGATTCTCGCCGATCGACGAGAATCGTCGAGAATAGATATGCTGATTCTCGACGATCGACGAGATTCGTCATGTATCATCAAGCGCGGCTCGACGATCGGCGAGAATCGTCGAGTATTGTACTCTCATTCTCGCCGATCCTTGGTGATGCTCGCTGATCGATTCACGCCGATTCTCGCCGATTCTCACCGACTGACACTCACCGATTCTGGAACCCTATTTTTCTGGGTGGTCTGCGGATAGCGATAAACCTAAGTCTATTTATGCCTTCGGTATAAAAGGGACACTTAGGGTTTTCGGGAATAAGTTTTTTGGCAGCCGATCGAACCAAATCCCGCGACGGAAGTGTTCCGCCGATTCGTTCGCTCCGCCGATCCCGAATCCCGCCGACGGAAGGGTTCTACCGCCGTGTTCGCTCCGTCAACCTCCTCCTCTCCGGCGATCGTCGCTGCTGTTGCTCTTCCTGGCGCGGACCTAGCAGTCCGTGGAATAGCAAGGTGCGGTCATTGTTCTTCCCGATCTTCCGTACGACGGAAAGTTCGGCGTTCTCCCGCTCGTGTGGATTTCTGCAGAGACGTGGATATTATTCCACGTAGAACTCGCCACCAGCAGGAATACGAAGTTTGGAGCATCTCCGTTGAGTTGTGACTCAACGCCACCGAGGTAATTTTGCATAGTTGTGTGTTTACTTCTTGATTCAACTGTCATGGCACGATCCCATTTCTTTTGGGTTTTATTAATGCTTTATTCTTCCGCTGCGTGCACAAGCGTTGTGCCATCCTCATAGAGAAACCCAACAATGGTATCATAGCCAGGTTTCGGCCATAATTGTTGTTTTGGAAGTTTTGTTATTCCAGTGCGTGTAAACCTAGGGATTTAGAAGCGTTCTAAATGTCTAGATTTAGTCTTGGTACCCCGCCAAGAACGTCTGGGATTTCGTGGAAATTTCTAATTGTTAGAAATTGTAGTCTCCTTAGCAGTAACCATCCCTCGATTTTGTTTTGGATTTTGAATCCAACATAGAGAGATGAGCTTGTCTACTGCTTTAAGTTGAGTTGTCTTTGCCTTTGTCCAATGCATGTAAATCTGAGGATTTGGAAGTTTCCGGATGTTCAGATTTAGCCCTTCCTTCTATCAAATGTTGATGGTGTCAGGTTGTGCACATAAGGGATTCATGTGGTCTTAGAAAAATTATTGTTTTTCTTTGGATGTGCACATTGATCAAATGTTGATCATGGTTAATTGTTAACCTATAATTAAAATCCCTTCATCAAATATTAAGTGTTCGGATGCCTTCCGATGGATGACACTCTTCCTGCCTCGATCGATGAAGTGTGGGCTTGCCAAAGCAAGGTGCATTAATCTATCTTGGTAAGGGTGCGAGCGAATAATTGTGATATCCTGCTGTCGACATCGGGTCCATCTTAACCAGGTGACCTCAAAGGTTGAGTGCCTAGAGGCATAGGGTTGGCATGCACCATATGATGGATGCGAGTAAGGAGTTATTCACCAACCATACAAGAATTGCATGAGGATGCAATTGGCAAGCATTGCCTACCTAAATAACCGCATCGTGAGAGGAAAGCCAAAGCTGACTCATTGTGTTGGTGAAATACGGATCTTGTCCACTAAGAGAGTAGATCGCATGAACTCTCCGAATTGTTAGTGAGGGCTATCATTTCGAATAAAATAGTGGGAGTATTTTAATTGAAGTCCAAATTAAAATAAATTGTTTTTAAAATTTTGGTACTGATTTTATTCTGCATAAATTCTTGTAGAATTCCATGACAAGTGTTTCACACTCCACTTTGCCTTTGAGAGCCATCCTTGAGAAGGATAAGCTCAGTGGGACAAATTACATGGACTGGTATAGGAACCTAAGAATTGTTCTCAGGCAAGAGCGAAAGCTCTATGTCTTAGAAGAAGAAGCCCCCGAGGTGCTGACCGGGAACTCTTCCCGTGCTGAGAAGGATACTTATAAGAAGTATACTGATGATGCTTTAGATGTCGAATGCCTTATGCTTGCCAATATGAACTCTGATCTTCAGAAGCAACATAAGAGCATGGGGTGCAAGGAGATTAACGAGCATCTCAAGAAAATGTTTCAAGGGCAGGCTCGTCAAGAGAGGTTCGACGTCACAAAAGCGTTGTTTCAGTGCAAGATGGGAGTTCGAGACTCAGTAGGGACTCACGTACTCAAGATGATTGGGTATATAGAGAACCTTGAAAGGCTGGGTTTTCCTCTTGGTCAAGAGTTGGACACAGATCTGATCCTGCAATCGTTGCCGGATAGTTATGAGCAGTTCGTCTTGAACTACAACATGAATGAGATAGACAAGACACTGCCCGAACTCCTAGGCATGTTGAGAACTGCCGAAATCAATATGAAGAAGGCCAAGCCTGCCAGCCCCATATTGATGGTGCATAAGGGCAAGGGCAAGGCCAAGGGCTCTAAGAAGACGAAGGTGGGACCTAAGTCATATCTGGAGCCCAAGTCTTCTGCACTGATGAAAAAGAAAAGCACGGTGAAGGAAGGGAAATGCCACCACTGTGGCAAGGCTGGTCATTAGAGGAGGAACTGTCCTTCGTACATTGAAGGTCTGCAGAAAATGAAGGGAGGTATGACTTCCGCTTCAAATATTCACGTTATAGAGATAAACCTTTCTGCTCCTTCATCTTGGGTATTGGATACCGGATGTGGTTATCACATTTGTACAAATGTGCAGGAACTGGGAAGGAGAAGATTGCTGAGTAAAGGGGAGGTGGACCTCCGCGTCGGCAATGGAGCAAGAGTTGCTGCTATAGCCGTAGGGGTTTACCGTCTTTCTTTGCCCAGTGGGCTTGTAATAGAACTAGATAATTGTTATTTTGTTTCGGCCATAACTAGAAACATTATATCTATTTCATGTTTGGACATGATTGGATTTTCTTTTATAATTAAGAATAATTGTTGTTCTATATTTAAGAATGATGTTTGTTATGCTGTAGCCCAATTGTTTAATGATCTTTATGTTTTGAACTTGGACCATCTGATCTGTAATGTAGAAAATAATAAAAGACTAAGAACAAATGACTCGAACCCTACGTTTCTCTGGCATTGTCGTTTGGGCCATATCAACGAGAAGCGCATATCCAAGCTCCATAGAGATGGACTTTTGGACTCATTTGATTATGAATCATTTGAGCGATGCGAATCTTGTTTGTTAGGCAAGATGACTAAAGCTCCTTTCACTGGTTATACTGAGAGGGCTGAGGATCTCTTGGGTGTTGTACATAGTGATGTATGCGGACCCATGAGTTCCATGGCTAGAGGTGGGTATTTCTACTTTGTTACATTTACTGATGATTTCAGTAGATACGAATATGTGTATCTTATGAAGTGCAAATCCGAGACCTTTGAAAAGTTCAAAGAGTTCAAGAATGAAGCAGAAAACCAGTTGGGTAAAAGGGTTAAAGCACTCCAATCTGATCGAGGTGGCGAATACCTGAGTCATGAGTTCCGTGATCATCTGAAAGAGTGTGGTATTGTATCACAGCTCACTCCACCTAGAACACCACAACATAATGGTGTATCTGAGAGGAGAAATCGTACACTGTTAGACATGGTACATTCGATGATGAGTCATGCAGACTTGCCTGTTTCCTTTTGGGGTTTTGCTTTAGAGACTGCTGCAATGACATTGAATCGCACTCCAACGAAAACGGTTCTGAAGACACCATATGAGATATGGACTGGGAAGCGTCCTAGTATGTCGTTCATTAAAATTTGGGGGTGTGAGGCATACGTGAGACGTCAAATGCCTGACAAGCTGGAACCCAAATCGGATAAATGTTATCTAGTGGGATATCCTAAGGAAACGAAAGGATATTACTTTTACCTACCGTCTGAGGGCAAAGTGTTTGTCGCAAGGAATGATGTCTTCTTGGAGAAAGAGTTCTTATCAAGAAAGACTGAAAAGGTAGAGCTTGAAGAAGTTCAAGAACCACATGTAGTGAATGAACCGGAATTGGATTCTGAGACAGGACTATAAGATGTTGTAGCTAGAGAACCTGCTTAGGGAACACAAGTCCTACGTAGATCTGGTAGACTGAGGTTTGAGGCGGAGAGATATGGATTTCTCGTGTCTCAAATAAGTAATGTGTTGCTTATGGATCATGATGATGAACCAGCAACCTACCAAGAGGCTATGAATGGACCGGACTCCGACAAATGGCTTGAGGCTATGAAATCCAAAATGGACTCCATGTATGCAAACCAAGTTTGGAACTTGGTGGAACCAACTGAAGGGGTACGACCCATAGGGTGCAAGTGGGTCTTCAAGAAGAAGACCGACATGGATGGGAATGTACAGACATTCAAAGGGCGACTGGTGGCTAAAGGTTTCAAGCAAATTCATGGTATTGACTATGATGAGACCTTTTCCCCTGTTGCCATGGTAAAGTCCATAAGGATATTGCTTGCTGTTGCTGCGTATTATGACTACGAGATCTGGCAGATGGATGTCAAAACGGCTTTCCTTAATGGAAACCTCCTTGAGGAAGTGTATATGACTCAACCCGAGGGTTTTGTATCCCCAGATGAAGCCACTAAAATATGCAAGCTGAATAAGTCCATATATGGACTGAAACAGGCCTCTCGAAGTTGGAATCTTCGTTTTGATGAGAAAATCAAAGAGTTTGGTTTCATCAAGAATTAAGATGAGCCTTGTGTTTACAAGCGAATCAGTGGGAGCATTGTTGTCTTCCTGATATTGTATGTAGATGACATACTGTTGATTGAGAATGACATTCCTACCCTGAAAGTTGTTAAGAACAACCTAGGGAACTGCTTTTCAATGGAGGATTTGGGTGAAGCGACTTATATACTCGGTATTAAGATCTATAGAGATAGATCGAAGAAGTTGCTGGGTTTGACCCAGAGTACGTATATCGAAAAGGTGTTGAAGCGGTTCAACATGCTTGAGTCCAAGAAAGGATTTTTGCCCATATCTCATGGTGTGAATCTCTCTAAGGACCAGTGTCCAAAGTCTTGTGAAGATAAGGACCGCATGAAGTTGATTCCATATGCTTCGGCAATTGGATCAATCATGTAAGCGATGTTATGTACTCGACCCGATGTCTTCTTTGCTTTGAGCATGACTAGCAGGTATCAGTCAGACCCCGGTGAGTGTCACTAGATTGCAGTCAAGAATGTCCTGAAGTACTTAAGAAGGACTAAGGACGTGTTCTTGGTGTATGGTGGAGAGGAAGAGCCCATTGTAAGTGGTTACACGGATGCTAGCTTCCAAACTGATAGAGATGACTCCAAGTCTCAGTCAGGTTTTGTGTTTTGCCTGAATGGAGGAGCTGTGAGCTGGAAGAGTTCCAAGCAAGAGACAGTTGCTAATTCTACAACAGAGGCCGAGTATATCGCTGCAGCTAATGCGGCGAAGGAGGCTGTACGGATTAGGAAATTCATCGGTGAGCTTGATGTAGTTCCTAGCATTCTTGGTCCCGTAGTTCTCTACTGTGATAACAATGGTGCAATTACACAATCTAAGGAACCTAGATCCCATCAGCGCTCCAAACACATACTTCGGCGGTTTCATCTTATTCGTGAGATTGTCGAACGAGGAGATGTGAACATTTGCAGAGTGCCGATTTGAAAATATTGCGGATCCACTGACAAAGCCTCTCGCACAGAGAAAGCATGATGGTCATACTAGATCGATGGGTATACGATACCTAAACGATCAACTCTAGTGAGAATCTTGTGGATTGCATGTAAACATGTATTTTGTTGGCTATTTGTTCATATGATGAACATTATACCTAGTTTTTCTCTTACAATTAATGGCAAGTTCTTTTATTATGAATTTTTCTATGTGATAGTTAAATGTTAACATAATAGATACCCTTAGAATGTTCGCTTCCATGGGTGTTGGGTACATTGGTCAAATGTACCTGATTTGAAGAAGCCTCACCTAACTCAATGATATACATCATAATGTATTTGATGTTTGTTTGAGTTACTTGTGCAGGTTAGGTACTCACTGGACTGAAGCTAAAAGTTTCTAAGTCCATGTGTCGACACCCAGAGGGAAAGTGTCGACACTTGAGAAAGCTTGTGTCGACACCCAGACAAGCAGTGTCGACACTTGGAGTCATTGTGTCGACACCTGGGATGAAGAGTCGACACCAGACAGAAAGTGTCGACACTTGGAGCTGTGTCGACACTCAGTGAAGAAGAATGCAGAAAAGCTGTGTCGACACTTAGCAGAAGTGTCGACACCTAGAAGAGCTGAGTCTACATCAGAAAGTGTCGACACTTGGAGTTGTGTCGACACTCAGCAAAATTCTGCAGAGACTAAGGACAAGTGTCGACACTCAACACAATGTGTCGACACTCAATCAGCTGAGTCAACATATGAAGAATGTGTCGACACACAAACAGAAGAATCAGTAATTGAAGTAAGTGTCGACACACAACACAATGTGTCGACACTAGGCAGAAGAGTCAACACTTGAAGAAAGTGTCGACACCAGCACAATGTGTCGACACTTAGTTAAAGAGTCTACACTTGAAGAAAGTGTCGACACAAGGAGCTGTGTCGACACTTAGCAAAGAACAGAAAAGTTTAAAAAATATTCTAAGTACAAGTGTCGACACTAAGGGAATGTGTCGACACTCAGCTGAAGAAATAAAATTGAGGACTTGTGTCGACACCAAGAAGCAGTGTCGACACTTGACAGTTTCAACACATGAAGATGTGTCGACACAAAGGAGATGTGTCGACACTTAGAAGAATACAGTTAAAGAATGAAATCAAGTACTTGTGTCGACACTTAATTTCAGTGTCGACACTTGAAGAAGTATCTGTGTCGAGACATACAAGGAATTGTGTCGACACCTTGTAGACTTGTGTCGACACTTACACTTAAGAACAGAAAGTCTCGACACTATCTGACAGTTAGAGAATTTCAAGAAGTGACTGGTTGACATGACAGCTGCCGATCCAGCCGGTCTACATCAACTGTCAGAGAAATCAGAAGTCTGTTATGAACCGGACCAGCCGGTTACCATGAAGGAAGCCTATAAATAGGCACCCATAGTTTACAGAAACTGATTGATTGTTGTCATTACAACTTGTGAGAATATTTAAAGTGGTTGATCAGATTAAATCAAGAAGTGATACACAGAGGATCAACACAAGAAGATCTGGCAGTCCAACTGCAGATCTAAGAAGTTGGAGAGAGAGAGCTCCAATCAAGAATTCAGTCTTTGGAACTAAGGCTGAGAAGAAGGATTCAGAATCATCTGGATCTCAAGAAGCAGAGGTCAAGGATCAACTGCAGAGGATTCAGACTAATTCAGTTCTAACTCAAGAAGCTTTGAAGGAAGCTAAGTCAGTTTGGATCTAGCTGAGTTCTTCCAAGAACTCTTCAAGAAACTCTCAACTCCTCTCTTATTTTCTGAGTTGTAGAGTTAGTTATTGTAATTCAATTTTAACTTGTAGGATCCATTGGATCTGAGAGAATTGTAAGCCTATATTATAAAGGCTGAGGGTAGGGCTTGGTTGCCTGAGTGTAGGAGTTGAAGAACTCTGAGTGTAGGCCTTAATTGGCTGAGTGTAGGCCTGGGTGGCTGAGTGTAGGCCTTGTGGCTGAGTGTAAGGCTTTGGGCCTGAGGTGTAGGAACCTAGTTGGGTTCTGAGATAGTGGAGAAGTTTGGCCGAATCTAGTACACTGCTAGATAGGCGAAGGGGGAAAGTGGATGTACCCAAAGATTGGGGAACCACTATAAATCTGTGTGTCTGCTGTGCTGTGCTGTGCTGTGCATTAACTGTTTATATTCTGTTATTGTTGTTAGCTGTAGAAATCTGTGAGATAACTGTTTTGCTGCCAACAAAGTTTTAAAAAGGTTTAGGTCACCTATTCACCCCCCCCCCCTCTAGGTGTTTAGGTACCATAACTTTCAAGTGGTATCAGAGGGAGGTTCCTCAAAAAGGACTAACTGTCTAAGGAGATCCAGTTTGGCAGATTCAGTGTAAGTCAGAATACAATTTCAAGAAAATCAAGAAACATGGGTTCTTCAGAGAATCACAAGGAATTGGGTTCAATGAAACTGCCCATATGCAGAAAAGAGATTTTTGGAATCTGGAAAGAGAGGGTAAGGCTGTTCATGGAAGCCTCTGACCTTAGAATCTACATCACAGTCAAAGAGGGGTCATATGTGCCCATGAAGATCTCAGTATTGGATGCAAATCAGAGGACTCCAAAGGATTTCTCTGAGATGACCAAGGATGAAATTGTCCTAGCCACTATGGACAAAGGGCACAAAACATAATAGTAAGTGCCATTGATGATGCAACTTTTCAGAATCTAATTCACTGTAAAACAGCAAAAGAAATGTGGGATACCCTCATTGTCTATATGGAAGGTTCTGAAGAAGTTAGGCAAGATAGAAAGTCCTTGCTTAATCAAGAGTATGAGAGCTTTAGGCAAGGAAGAGGAGATAGCATCACTGAATGCTACAAGAAGTTCTATAGAATTGTTAATAAACTCATGTCCTATGGAAGATAGTTCACTAACTATGAATTGAATGATAAGTTCTTGAGGTCCCTAACCAAAGATTGGGACACTAAGATCTGTGCCATCAGAGAAATGGCAAAGTTGGGAGAAATTCCTCCTCCCACACTATTTGGCAAGTTGCTGTCTTATGAGATGCAGCTGTCAGTGAGAAAAGAGGAGGAAAAATCAACAAGGACTGAGCACAGGGAAAGGACTGTTGCCTTCAAGTCAGAAGTACCTAGAAAGGGCAGGACTAAGTCATCAACTCCTCCTCCAGAGGTAGTTGAGTCAGAATCTGATGAGTCTGTTAGCACAAAGTCTACAAGCAGTGAAAGTGATGAAGACTTTGCTGCATTCACCAGACATTTTCAGAAATTCCTGAAGAAGAAACAGTGGAGGTCCAGACCTTCATTTTCCAAAGGGAAAGAAGTTCAGTATCAGGAGAAGAAGCCTTCAAAGAAGGACAAGAAAAAGACAAAGACTAGCAAGGCAACTGGGTCTAAGATAGTGTGTTACTGCTGCAATAGACAGGGTCATGTAATTGCAGATTGTCCTGAGAGAAGAAAAGAATCCAGTGACAAAAAGAAGACTCACTTCAAAGGAAAGAAGGAGAAGTCCTTTGTTGCAAAGAATGAGAAGACTCTTTCAGACATTTCTTCTTCAGACACTGAGACAGATGCTGAAGCCTACATAGGGCTATTTGCTGAAGAAGAAGAGGAGTTTATGCAGATCATGGAATCAATCTATGAACAAGAAGAGTGTCAGTGCCAAGGACTGATGGCATTGACTGAAAGTACCAAAATCCTGGAGCAGCCAGGACCTAGTCAGGTACAAAGTCCAACTCAAAGTTCAGATTTCAGTTCTAGTTCAGAGTCAGATTCATCTTCATCAAGTGATGGAAGTGTTTCTGAATCTGAGGGAGATATTCATCAGCTCTTAGATGAATATAAAGTACTGTTGCAAGCCTATAAGAAAAGCAAGTCCCTTGCCAAAAGTCAGGCAAAGGAAATTGCTGATCTAAAGGCAGCTGCAACAGACTTTGAGAAGGAATTTGATCAAAAGCTCAATGAGGTAGCCAGGCTGAAACACATTACTGTGATTCAGATGGGAACTATCACTTATAAAAATGATCAAATTAAGTTACTGGAGATCAATCTCCAGAAGGAAAGAGAGCTAGTTGCTAGGTTTTCAAAACCTAAATCAGTGCTACCCTTGATTGATGAATTTGTTCATCATAAAGGAAAGGCTGGATTGGGTTTTATTAAACCAGCTTAGGACTGTTCAAGGATCAGTCCAAGTCCAAGGGCAAAGCCCCAACATTCAATAAGCCTGCTGTAGTCAAGACAGCCAAGTCTGTACCTAAGCAAAGGTACAACAAGTTTGAATGCTGGTGTTGTGGCAAGGTTGGCCACTTTGCCTTGGATTGTTGGCACAATGCCAGTGCCAAGTTGAGTAGCAAGTTACCTGGTGGAAAGCCAGCAGGTAGCTATGTCAAGTTGCAAACTAACAATCACCAAGGACCCAAGTTTACTTTGGGTTCTAAGGTTCATTAATTTGTTTTGCAGGTGAATCCAAGTGGCCATACCCCAACATGGTACTTGGATAGTGGATGTTCCAGACATATGACTGGAACAAGGGGACTGCTGAAAGGACTACATTCCAATCAAAAATGGTCCTAAAGTGACCTTTGGTGGTTCTGAAAAAGGAATCATCAAAGGGTTTGGTAACATCTCTTCAAACCTTGTTACCATTACTCAAGTGGCTTATGTTAAAGGGTTGAAACACAACCTCATTAGTATAAGTCAGTTAAGTGATGTAGGGTATGACATCTCATTTGTTAAAAATGGTTGTCATATCAAGAGGTCAAGTGATCAAGAGATCATTTTGACAGGATATAGAAAGAGGAATGTCTACTGTTTAGACATTATGATTGAGAACAATGATTCTCCTGTCTGTCTTGTAGCTGATGAGACAATCTCTCATTGTGTCAAGTGGCACAAGAGGCTAGCTCATCTTAACTACAAGACTATTAGCAAACTCTTTAGCAAAGAGTTAGTGAGGAATGGTCCTCAAGTTAAGTGTGTCAAAGATGGCATTTGCTCAGCTTGTCAAAAGGGCAAGCAGACCAAATCCACCTTTAGAAGCTTAGACAACAAAGATGCTGTGAGGTGTTTATACCTCTTGCATATGGATCTATTTGGTCCAATGCCAGTTCACAGCTTAGGTAGGAAGGTCTATACCTTTGTAGTTGTTGATGACTACTCAAGGTTTTCCTGGGTGTTCTTCTTAAGGCAGAAATCTGAAACACCTAGTGTCTTCTATAGCTTTGTTAAGCAAATTCAGAATGAATTGAACTGTACAGTGGTCAGAATTAGAAGTGACCATGGTACTGAGTTTCAATCTGAAAGCATGACAAAACTGTGTGAAGACTTTGGGATATTTCAAGAATTCTCTTCACCTAGAACACCTCAGCAAAATGGCATTGCTGAAAGGAAAAATAGGACCTTGATAGAGGCTGGTAGAACCCTATTAAGTGATTCATCACTGCCAGAATATTTCTGGGCTGAAGCAGTTAACACTGCATGCCATGTGATAAATAGGGCTACCATCACTAAAAGGTTAAACAAGACCCCCTATGAAGTTGTGAAAGGCAGGAAACCAAACCTATCCTATTTCAGGATTTTTGGTTGCAAATGCTTCATACTTAACAATGGAAAGTCTTACTTAACTAAGTTTGCTGCCAAGTCCCAAGAGGGAGTGTTTGTTGGGTACAACAATAATAGTAAGGCTTATAGAGTCTACAACTTGACTACACAAGTTGTAGAGGAGTCTGTGCATGTAGTTTTTGATGAGACACAACTAATTAACAATGAGTTGTCTAGCAATGTATGCAGCCCCACAGGTCTTACTAAGAAGATGGACAAGCTAACCATAGAAGATGTACCTGCTGCAAGACAGCAAGTAGAAGGAGATGGCTTATGTCCAGGGGGAGAACTACATGTACCAGGAGCTGAAGAAGTACAAGGAACTCAGCATGATGAAGATGCTGTAGAAGTACAACCAGAAGTAAGGATGCCTCCAGCCAACAGGCATCTAAGAGATCATCCAGTAGAGCTGATAATTGGAGATCCAAGACAAGGTGTTCAGACAAGGAGCAGAAATCAGAATGCTGTAGTATATTCAAGTTTTCTGTCTCAAATAGAACCAAAGAAATTTGAAGAAGCTATACAAGATCCACAGTGGACTGAAGCTATGCAAGAAGAACTTAATCAGTTCAAAAGGTGCAAAGTTTGGGAGCTGGTTCCAAAGCCTAAAGACCACAATGTTATAGGAACTAAGTGGATCTACAGAAATAAGTTAGATGAACAAGGGGTCATCATAAAGAATAAAGCAAGACTGGTTGCAAAAGGATATAGGCAAGAAGAAGGTATTGATTTTGATCAAACCTTTGCCCCAGTAGCCAGACTGGAGGCCATAAGGATGTTCTTGGCCTATGCAACCTATCAAGGATTCAAGGTATACCAAATGGATGTCAAGTCAGCATTCCTAAATGGTAATCTAAAGGAAGAAGTATATGTGGAGCAGCCTTCAGGTTTTGTTGATCCTACTCTTCCACATTATGTCTATAGACTTAGGAAAGCATTATATGGGTTAAAGCAAGCCCCTAGAGCTTGGTATGAAACCCTATCTAGTTTCCTCATTGAGAACAAGTTCTCAAGGGGGAAAATAGATAAGACTCTATTCCTTAGGGAATCTAGAGGCAAAGTCATACTTGTCCAAATATATGTAGATGACATTATATTTGGGTCTACTGAAAGTAGCCTTTGCAAAAAGTTTGCAAAGCTTATGCAAAGTCAATTTGAGATGAGTAGTATGGGAGAACTGAAGTTTTTCTTGGGTCTCCAAGTTAAACAGACTGGAAGTGGTCTATCCATATGTCAGTCCAAGTTCACCCTAGAACTCATAAGGAAGTATGGTATGGATTCATCCAGTACCATGAAGACTCCTATGGGGTCAAGTATGTCTCTGAGCAAGGATGATGCAGGGAAACCTGTAGATGAAACCTTGTATAGAGGGATAGTTGGCTCCCTACTATACTTGACTGCAAGTAGGCCTGACATTATGTATGCTACATGTGTTTGTGCCAGGTATCAAGCCTGCCCTAAAGAGTCTCACTTGACTGCAGTCAAGAGAATCTTGAGATATCTAAAGGGCACACCTTATCTAGGCCTCTGGTACCCTAGGAATGGAGATTTTGATCTAACAGGCTATTCAGATGCAGACTTTGCAGGATGCAAAGAAGATAGAAAGAGCACTACTGGATCCTGTCAATTCCTAGGTGGAAGAATAATTTCATGGAGCAGCAAAAAGCAGACTAGTGTGGCTATCTCCACAGCTGAGTCAGAATATGTAGCTGCAGGAAGTTGCTGTGCTCAACTTCTATGGATTCAACATCAGCTAGTTGACTATGGATTTCAGGTAAGTAGAACTCCACTTTACTGTGATTCTACAAGTGCTATTTCAATAGCTAATAACCCTGTATCTCATAGTAGAACAAAACATATTGAGATTAAATATCACTTTCTTAGGGAGCATGTAGAAAGAAATGATATTGCACTTGAATATGTTAAAACTGATAATCAGATAGCTGATATGTTTACTAAGCCCTTAGAAGAAGCTAAGTTCAATAGGTTCAAAATTGAACTAGGTATGATAAACTTAGACTAAGTTTACAGAACTAAAAATTGGCTAAGTAAAAAGGTGTCGACACATAGACAAGTCTATGTCGACACAGAATAGTAAGTGTCGACACTTCAGGAAAATGGTGTCGACACATCTAGGAAGTTGGTGTCGACACTTCAGAATGTTAGTGTCGACACATGTCGAGTTGGTGTCGACACATTCAATAAGGTGTCGACACTTAAGTTTTACTCAGAATTTTCTAAGTAAAGTCTCGACTACATGTCGAGTAGTGTGGTGTCGACACTTAACCAAGTGTCGACACATAAAATCTGATGACTTAAACTTGTGTCGACACATGAGTGTCGAGACATTATAAGTCAGTGTCGACACTTATTGCCAGTGTCGACACATCTTTAGTAATCCATCCCGCCTGTTCGTCTTCAAACCTGAAAGGTATAAATAGGATTCTGTCTTTGTGTGTCGACACGCTTTCAGAGTTTCGAGACCAAACTACTGTGTCGACATTTCTCTCTTCTAAAGACTAATTCTCCAAACCCTAATGGCTCCCAAGCTCGAAGAGAACGTCAATGAAGGCTATGAACTGGTTCGTGGCGCATTCGACGATGGCGATCAAGAAATAAAATCGGTGGTAACCCTAGTCACCAATTCAGGATTGGAGTACTTGGTTTCTGAACCAACTAAAATATGGAAGAAGGAAGTTCTTGAATTCCTAACGGGAGCGTCTGTAGATGACTCAGGCTACAGAATCAAATCAAGGGTGCATGGCACCAAGGTCAAGATTACACCCAAATCTCTGAGAAAGGTACTTCAGCTACCTAAAGTTCAGGAAGAAGAGGAAGTGACAACATCTAAGACCAGGGAAGCACTTACCTGGTGTGGACTAGATCCTAAGCTAAAGATAGGATCAGTATTCAACAGGAGAGGAATGAATACTCAAGGAAAATTCTTGTCAGAAATTGTGGGTAAAGTAATACTCAGTAAGACTGGAGGGCATGACAGGGTGTCAGCCTCCATGTTCAGTGTTATGACCAGAATCATTTTCAACCTTAAAACAGACTGGTCAATGGTTGTGTTTGAGAAAGTTAAGGAAAGTCTAAAGAAGCCCAATCTGGGCAGAATACTAAGTCTCTACCTGGCTGGTACAATACCAGAGGTCATGAGCAATGCTGCTGGTACTAAAATCAATCACATGAGAAGGATGGATATGAGGATACTTTCAAGATGGGAAAGAGTGCTGTCTAAGGAAGTTCCTACCCCTGAGAAGCAAGTTTTTAAGAAAGATTCACCCCCAAAGAAGAAGAGGAAGATAGCTACTGTGACTCAAGAGTCCTCCAGCAGCTCAGGTAGTGAAGAACATGTTGTTTTCACTCCTGATAGTCCAATAGATGTGGCTGCAGAGAAGTCACCTGCTCCTCAAGAGCCAGCAGAAATCCAGGGGGAGCTGCCTACAGCTAGCCCCATGAATAAGGATTCAAGATAGGGGGAGCCTCCAGCTGAAGAACATCCCTCTACACTGGAGAGTGAGCAAGCTACACTCATTATCCAAGAGGTACTTTCTGACCTCAATACTTTAGATTTCTCTATAATAGATTCTGATTTGTCTGATGTCCATCAGCAAACTCAACAAGCAAATCAAGTACCAGATGTTGTTCTCCAAGACACATCAGTAGTACATGAAGTTGTTCCTGATAAAGTAGTTGATGAACCCAGTACTTCTCCTGCACAGTCTCCAGCTGAATACACAATGGAAGATCTATTTCTTAATTTAGATCAAGAGGATTTTGACATGGACAAGCATGGTGCTGCTGAAGAGAAGGGTGCTGCTGTTGAGGGGGAGACACTGCAAGTTCAAGAAGAGCCTATAAGGCAGGAAAGTGAGAAAGCACATGATGTGCTAGCTGACAAACAATCAAGCCCTAAGGATAGGGTGAATATAGCCAGTACTTCAGAATCTGAAGAAGATGAGGCTGAACAAGCTAAGAAGAAGCAATTCTTTGTATTCAAAAGAAGGAGTCAGAGCTACAAGAAGGCTCTACAAACTGTTGCTCAACACTCCCTAGTCCAACATGCTCCATCAACTGATTACAGTGGATTAATGGTAGCAATGCAAGTTAAGCTGGATGAGCACAGGAGGGCCATAGAGAATTATATTGATGAAGGCCACAAGTCTTTACAATTTGATCTAGCTCAAGATATCAAATCAATAAGGTTTGAAATGAATTTGAATAAGAAGGAAATGACTGACTGCTTCCATAAGGGTGGTAATGCAGTGGTCTATTTGGCAACTCACCAGGAGAAAATCAAGTCTCAAGTAGATGATATAGCACTGAAACAAGGCTATGTGCTGGAGAATCAATTAAGAATTAATGACAATTTAACTGCCTCCCACAATGCTATAGTAACTGAATTAAAGAATAAGTCTGCTGAACCATCTACTTCTACTGATGCTGCAAAAGCTGAATTTGATAAAGCTTTTCAAGATGAAATTGCTGCTGTCAAGACTGCCATTAAGGATTCCCAGAAGGTCATTTCTAAACAGCTTACAAAGCTTAGACCTTATTTTAAGGATGGAATCAGGTACTTGGACAGCCAAATCAGGTTCCAGAAGGATGATGTAAGAGACCATGTAGCCCAAGAAGTCATAAAGGGGGAGAGAGTGTTAGTCAAGGCCAGTTCTGAGCATGCAAAATGGATTTCAAATTCAATCAGGGCTACACTTGGATATCCTCCCCTGTGTGATGACAATGAAGTTACTGAATCTGGACTGAACCCTGCCTATTTTGGAGGTGAGCCACAAGAAGTAGCTCAAGTCATTTATCCACCTCCAGATTTTGAAATGATTCATGCAGAGGTGAGCACTATGTATAGCCCATCTGGGGGCAAGGACAATGTCCATTTAGAAAAGGTTACCCAACCTGTTACAGCAGCTATGCAAGAGGCTATGGACAAAGAAGAAGAGACAAGGCTGTCAAAGAAGAAGTTCAGGGAACTAGCTGAGCAAAAACCTGATTTTGAACAGTGGAGCCCTACTTCTAAGAACATCATTCTCACAGCCTGGAAAGCAGCCAAGGACAATGCACATGAGAGGAACAAATGGTTCTCAGAAGCAGAATGGAGGAAGCATGAGATTAGGCAGGAAGCATTGTCCAGCATAGAAGGAAGGCTAAGTTAGGAAAGCTACCTCCTACAGCTGTGGAGCCTAGCAAGTACTTTCCTAAGCCCTATCATTACTTTGAGAGACAGAAAATCAAGGCTGAAGAACTAAAGAAGAAGGACTCCAAAGGAAAGAAGATTGCTGATACTGAGCCTGCTGCTGCTGCTGCTGTAAAAGCCAAAGTGCAAGCTGGGAAAGGCATAGTTATAAAAGAACCTGATCAGAATTAGACTAAGATTAGACTGAAGAATGTTGTAATCTGTTACATCTATACATTTTTGTAAATCATTGAAAATGTATTAAAAACAATGTTTGAACAATTTTTGATAAATATATTTCATGATTGTTCAGAAGAATGTGTCTAATTTCTGTTTGTTCTGTAATGCTGAATGAGTATACATGTGTGCTTTATTACATGTTTAAGTTTACCCTATTACCATATACCTGCTTTACATCATTCTCTAATTTTTAATTATGAGTGGTGTATATCATTGACTAAGGGTTATGACTTCTCCAAATAGGGGAGATTGTTGGGTACATTGGTCAAATGTACCTGATTTGAAGAAGCCTCACCTAACTCAATGATATACATCATAATGTATTTGATATTTGTTTGAGTTACTTGTGCAGGTTAGGTACTCACTGGACTGAAGCTAAAAGTTTCTAAGTCCATGTGTCGACACCCAGAGGGAAAGTGTCGACACTTGAGAAAGCTTGTGTCGACACCCAGACAAGCAGTGTCGACACTTGGAGTCATTGTGTCGACACCTGGGATGAAGAGTCGACACCAGACCGAAAGTGTCGACACTTGGAGCTGTGTCGACACTCAGTGAAGAAGAATGCAGAAAAGCTGTGTCGACACTTAGCAGAAGTGTCGACACCTAGAAGAGCTGAGTCTACATCAGAAAGTGTCGACACTTGGAGTTGTGTCGACACTCAGCAAAATTCTGCAGAGACTAAGGACAAGTGTCGACACTCAACACAATGTGTCGACACTCAATCAGCTGAGTCAACATATGAAGAATGTGTCGACACTCAGCACAATGTGTCGACACACAAACAGAAGAATCAGTAATTGAAGTAAGTGTCGACACACAACACAATGTGTCGACACTAGGCAGAAGAGTCAACACTTGAAGAAAGTGTCGACACCCAGCACAATGTGTCGACACTTAGTTAAAGAGTCTACACTTGAAGAAAGTGTCGACACAAGGAGCTGTGTCGACACTTAGCAAAGAACAGAAAAGTTTAAAAAATATTCTAAGTACAAGTGTCGACACTAAGGGAATGTGTCGACACTCAGCTGAAGAAATAAAATTGAGGACTTGTGTCGACACCAAGAAGCAGTGTCGACACTTGACAGTTTCAACACATGAAGATGTGTCGACACAAAGGAGATGTGTCGACACTTAGAAGAATACAGTTAAAGAATGAAAATCAAGTACTTGTGTCGACACTTAATTTCAGTGTCGACACTTGAAGAAGTATCTGTGTCGAGACATACAAGGAATTGTGTCGACACCTTGTAGACTTGTGTCGACACTTACACTTAAGAACAGAAAGTCTCGACACTATCTGACAGTTAGAGAATTTCAAGAAGTGACTGGTTGACATGACAGCTGCCGATCCAGCCGGTCTACATCAACTGTCAGAGAAATCAGAAGTCTGTTATGAACCGGACCAGCCGGTTACCATGAAGGAAGCCTATAAATAGGCACCCATAGTTTACAGAAACTGATTGATTGTTGTCATTACAACTTGTGAGAATATTTAAAGTGGTTGATCAGATTAAATCAAGAAGTGATACACAGAGGATCAACACAAGAAGATCTGGCAGTCCAACTGCAGATCTAAGAAGTTGGAGAGAGAGAGCTCCAATCAAGAATTCAGTCTTTGGAACTAAGGCTGAGAAGAAGGATTCAGAATCATCTGGATCTCAAGAAGCAGAGGTCAAGGATCAACTGCAGAGGATTCAGACTAATTCAGTTCTAACTCAAGAAGCTTTGAAGGAAGCTAAGTCAGTTTGGATCTAGCTGAGTTCTTCCAAGAACTCTTCAAGAAACTCTCAACTCCTCTCTTATTTTCTGAGTTGTAGAGTTAGTTATTGTAATTCAATCTTAACTTGTAGGATCCATTGGATCTGAGAGAATTGTAAGCCTATATTATAAAGGCTGAGGGTAGGGCTTGGTTGCCTGAGTGTAGGAGTTGAAGAACTCTGAGTGTAGGCCTTAATTGGCTGAGTGTAGGCCTGGGTGGCTGAGTGTAGGCCTTTGTGGCTGAGTGTAAGGCTTTGGGCCTGAGGTGTAGGAACCTAGTTGGGTTCTGAGATAGTGGAGAAGTTTGGCCGAATCTAGTACACTGCTAGATAGGCGAAGGGGGAAAGTGGATGTACCCAAAGATTGGGGAACCACTATAAATCTGTGTGTCTGTTGTGCTGTGCTGTGCATTAACTGTTTATATTCTGTTATTGCTGTTAGCTGTAGAAATCTGTGAGATAACTGTTTTGCTGCCAACAAAGTTTTAAAAAGGTTTAGGTCACCTATTCACCCCCCCCCCCTCTAGGTGTTTAGGTACCATAACTTTCAATGGGACATCAAGTACGTGACTTGAATGTGAGAGCCTATGATTTATTTGAAGCTTCATTCTTAAAGGTCCCTGGTCGAGTATCATCATAGAAGCTAAGGGTGATGATGGTACATGAAGACCAGCACGTGCATTGACTGATGTCCGGTTCTCACAGGTCATGATATTATGATATCAAGTTATCACGTGGGTACTTGTTAGTGAACAAGTTGTACTGGACAGACCCAACCTGAGACTACTCTGTGGATTGTCATCCAATCGTGTCACGAGTAGGTCTCAATTGATAATGGTGTTGTGGTCCTTTGACCTGAAGTCACAGCATTCATCAGGTGAGGAAGAGCGTGCTTTGATGCCATCTAAAGTCTTCCTTGAGAAAGGTTGATGATAAGGGTGGTTGTTGGGCATGTTACGAATCATTTGGGTGTTTGTGTGTGAGCAGATATGGGATTTGTCCTCCTATATGACAGGAGTTGCATCCATGGGCCCCTTGATGGAACTGGACTGAGAAATGCATGGCCATGCTTGGTTGAGTCAATATGTGATATTGGACTCACCATTCTCTGGAAGTCTGTCCTGGATCAAGAAACTTGGATTGAGCTATTAAGAGGGTGACACGGTCCATACCTCTAGTTCTTTCCAGATGTAAGGGACAAAGGGACAAAGACAACGCTGATACATTGGTCATAAAGGCTTATGAGTTATAAACTCTTATTGCTTGGGGAGCAATGATGCATTGCTAGATGCCGCTCATTGTTTGTGAGGTTTTTGGTTTGATACTTTCAAGATCAAGTGGGAGTCTGTTGGAGTTACCATGGTGATCTGGAAGTGGTCAAACATGTAATCTCACTGCCAACGCGATATGAGCCTGCAGGGTCGCACATAAGAGATGTGGAGAAGTTGAATGATTGACTGTGTTGATAAAAGTTACCAATCACTGACCTGAATGGGGTTATGGGCAAAGTGTTGCCTTAAAGGATCGTCGGGTTGGGCAAGTGTTGCCTTGAAGGACTGGTAAGAATAGTCGTCCGAGGGTCGACAACAATCGTCGAGAATAGATATTCTGATTCCCGCCGATCGACGAGAATCGTTACTCTGATTCTCGCCGATCGACGAGAATCGTCGAGAATAGATATGCTGATTCTCGACGATCGACGTGATTCGTAGTGTATCATCAAGCACGGCTCGACGATCGGCGAGAATCGTCGAGTATTGTACTCTCATTCTCGCCGATCCTTGGTGATGCTCGCTGATTGATTCACGCCGATTCTCGCCGATTCTCACCGAATGAGACTCACCGATTCTGGAACCCTATTTTTCTGGGTGGTCTGCGGATAGCGATTAACCTAAGTCTATTTATGCCTTCGGTATAAAAGGGACACTTAGGGTTTTCTGAAATAAGTTTTTTGGCAGCCGATCGAACCAAATCCCGCGACGGAAGTGTTCCGCCGATTCGTTCGCTCCGCCGATCCCGAATCCCGTCGACGGAAGGGTTCCGTCGCCGTGTTCGCTCCGTCGACCTCCTCCTCTCCGGCGATCGTCGCTGGTGTTGCTCTTCCTGGCGCGGACCTAGCAGTCCGTGGAATAGCAAGGTGCAGTCATTGTTCTTCCCGATCTTCCGTGCGATGGAAAACTCGGCGTTCTCCCGCTCGTGTGGATTTCTGCAGAGACGTGGATATTATTCCACGTAGAACTCGCCACCAGCAGGAATACGAAGTTTGGAGCATCTGCGTTGAGTTGTGACTCAACGCCACCGAGGTAATTTTGCATAGTTGTGTGTTTACTTCTTGATTCAACTGTCATGGCACGATCCCATTTCTTTTGGGTTTTCTTAATGCTTTATTCTTCCGCTGCATGCACAAGCATTGTGCCATCCTCATAGAGAAACCCAACATGGAACTAGTGTTGATGCTGGTGTGGGTTGATGTTGTTGGTGAGTTGGTGGAGTATGAACTGGAGAAGAAGATTATTGTTGTTGTGGTTGAGATGAAGGAATGTGGTGTAACACCCCCAGATCTAATTTGGGTTCAGGCTTAGTTGAAACGGCCTGGGACACGGGCGTGTCGTGTTTGGGTTGAGGAGTTGGGTTTATGGTCGACAAATTTTGGGTCGACGATCATCGAGTGCAGAGAACACAGCCTGTGACACGGCCGTGTCACAGGTCGTGTCCGTTGCACGGTTAAGCCGAGAATGTGTGTGTCTGAGGACACGTGTGTGTCAAGGTGCACACGGCCTGGGACACGGGCTTGTCCCAGAGCCGTGTGACACTCGGGTGAAATTGAGATGTGCTGAGTGAAGTACACGGGTGGCCAACACGGCCGTGTCTGGCATGACACGGGTGTGTAGGGTGTGATAAGGGCGTGTCACACGGCCGTGTACTGGCTGGATTTTAGTCGATTGACTGTCGCTTAAGTGACAGGTCCTGTGACATGGGTGTGTCACAGGGCGTGTCAGGCCGTGTTCAGGATTTTCTGGACAATTCTGAGCCATTCGATTCCCTGATTTTGGATCTAGTGGTTTAGCCTCCTTCCATGTGGAATGAGGCCGAGAGAAAGGGGATAAAAGCCCTCCTCTTCATCTTCTCCTTCTTATTCTCATTGATAGAAAGAGAAAAGGAGAGCAAGGGAAGGAAAGGAGGGGGAAAGCCAGCTGCTAGAGGAGCTACGGAGTGCGGAGCGAAGATCCGAGAGCGGATTTGTGAAGGCAAAGCCGAGGCGGTGACTTCCATCCGGCTACTTCATGGCGCCGAAGCGATCTTCGAGGGTAACGATCTCCTTCTTGGACATCGAAGTCCTTTCTTTATGCATTTGCATAGAATCCTCCACCAAGAGGTGGATCTCATAAGTAATTCCTTGGTTGAGTCTGCATCTAGAGCTGGAAGTGTGGAGTACGGCATAGACATACTGTGTGAAGCCCATCTGGATCGGTAGTCTGGATTGGTGATGATCATGGGTAAACCGGAGAAGACTCCGTGGATTTGATGTTATGAAAAGGGTTATGCTTTGTTGTGAGTGAATGACATGTGATGTGCGTATGGATGTATGGAGGCTTTGAATAAGCTCCTAGTTGTGTTGAGAGATCAATGGGTACCATGTCTGGGAACGCGAGATGAACCCGGCTTGTTACACCACATGGTGTGAGTTGATCTGTATTAGTGAGGATCAATGGGTGGCAATATTAGGGAGGAAGTGAGGTGGACCCTACTTGCTGCACCACATAGTGTGGGTCGTTCGGATATAGGTGAGGGGTCGATGGATGGTAATGTCAGGGGAGGCTCGATAGACCTGGCTGCCACACCACATGGTGTGGGTCAATCTGCTATGGTTGTGTTTGTGGATGCTGTGAGGTAGTACCTCTGAGTGGTATGGGCGGGATATCGCCAGCCTGCGGGACTGGTGGACTAGGATTGAACCTCCCAACCAACAAGTGAAGAACCTCTGTTCGGCGGTGTACGACTGGGATATCCGGTACACCAAGAAGGTGCCCTGAGTGCACGGAGCGTCTGGTGGATACCGGCGTTTGTGATATGAATGTGATTGATAGATTGATAGAGATTATGATATGGCAATGTATACAGGGAAGGAACCACTGTCCCGAGTAAGGGGTAGGGTCATTATAAGTGGTCACCTGAAGCTGACCGTTACTTTGTTTACCACTCCTTGGTGGAAATGGGTTTGTAGGTGCTGTTGCTTGATATGAAATGAGCGGACTGGAGGCTTGCTGCTAAAGGCCCTTGAAGGCCGTGCGAAGCGTGGTTGGATTTCATGTGTGGCCGGCCTGCGTGCCGATGTACGAAGCTGTATTTGTGTAAAGAGAAACCTGTAAGGCCTTAAGGCCATGTGTGTGTGCATTGTATACATTCCTGGTTTGGAGATATATATATATTTGAAGCTGGTCCAAGAGAAGAAGAGGCTGGCAGTAGAAAAGCCAGAGTTCAAAGTGCCATAATCAGAACAGTCGGAGTTTAGGAAACGAGAGAAGAAAAGGTTTAGGCCTGTTGAATCCGCTCCGTCTACTGTTTCTTCGGGGGCGACTTATGGGCAAGGACGTGTTGATACACGTATATGTTATCAATGCGGGAAGTAAGGACATATCACCCGTTTTTGTTGGAATTCCCCATTAGGAAGTGAGAAAAAGACAGGTGCGTCGTATAAAGAAAAGCTTAAAGCAGTGGCCGAGTCATCTGCATCCCGGATGTAACCTCGATTGCATAATATGGAAGTACAAGATCCGCAAAGCTCAATTGGTGAAATTCAGCCTCGAGTGTTTAATTTGGCGTTGACACGAGAAATGCAAAATCGGGAGGCTGAGCGGAAGTAAGAATAATGACCTGTATCACTTTGACGATGTGAATATTGTGGATTAATGCGATGGTTGTATATATTATATGTCATGTTACATGTTAAAATGTTGGTGCACACTTGTGATATGGAAGTGATCGCTCGATTGTACGATCGCTCGATGATGTGTTTGTTTCTCGATCACTTGATAACTTTTGTGCCTGAATGTGCACAGATGGGAGTTAAAGGTGTATGTATGTGTTGTTTGTGTTGCTTGGTTTGTGCAGTACCTTGGGGTGAGACAAGCCGCGGCCTCTGATCTCAAACCCGGCTCGCTTATTCGAGTGTTTGGTTCCACTGGGTGTGTGATTATGTGGCTGAGTGGAGTAAGCCAAATTTCGAGGACGAAATTCTTTTTAGGAGTGCAGGATTGTAACACCCCCAGAGCTAATTTGGGTTCAGGCTTGGTTGACACGTCCTGGGACACGGGCGTGTCCCATGGAGTGTCGTGTTTGGGTTGAGGAGTTGGGCTTGTGGTCGACGAATTTTGGGTCGACGATGGTCGAGTGCAGAGAACACGGCCTGTGACATGGGCGTGTCATAGGGCGTGTCTGTTGCACGGTTCAGCCGTGAATGTGTGTGCCTGAGGACACGGGTGTGTCCAGGTGCACACGGCCTGGGACACGGGCGTGTCCCAGAGCCGTGTGACTCTCGGGTGAAATTGAGATGTGCTGAGTGAAGTACACCGGTGGCCAACACGGGCGTGTATGGCATGACACGAGCATGTAGGGTGTGACACGGGCATGTCACATGGCCGTGTACTGGCTGGATTTGAGTGGGTTGACTTTCGCTTAAGTGACACGGGCATGTCACAGGGCGTGTCAGGCCATGTTCAGGATTTTCTAGACAATTCTGAGCCATTCGATTCCCTGATTTTGGATCCAGTGGTTTAGCCTCCTTCCATGTGGAATGAGGCCGGGAGAAACGGGATAAAAGCCCTCCTCTTCATCTTCTACTTCTTCTTCTCATTGAGAGAAAGAGAAAGGGAGAGCAAGGGAAGGAAAGGAGGGGAAAGCCAGCTGCTGGAGGAGCTATGGAGTGCGAAGCGAAGATCCGAGAGCGGATTTGTGAAGGCAAAGCCGAGGCTGTGACTTCCATCCACCTACTTCATGGCGCCGAAGCGATCTTCGATGGTAACGATCTCCTTCTTGGACATCGAAGTCTTTTCTGTATGCATGCGCGTGAAATCTTCCACCAAGAGGTGGATCTCGTAAGTGATTCCTTGGATAAGTCTGCATCTATAGCCGGAAGTGTGGAGTACGACATAGACATGCTGTGTGAAGCCCATCTGGATCCGTAGTCTGGATTGGTGATGATCATAGGTAAACCGGAGAAGACTCCGTGGATTTGATGTTATGAAAAAGGTTATGCTTTGTTGTGAATGAATGATATGTGATGTGCGTATGGATGTATGGAGGCTATGAATAAGCTCCTGGTTGTGTTAAGAGATCAATGGGTAGCATGTCTGGGGAGCGCGAGATGAACCCGGCTTGTTACACCACATGGTGTGGGTTGATCTGTATTAGTGAGGATCGATGAGTGGCAATGTTAGGGAGGAAGTGAGGTGGACCCTACTTGCTGCACCACATAGTGTGGGTCGCTCGGATATAGGTGAGGGGTCGATGGGTGGTAATGCCAGGGGAGCCTCGGTAGACCTGGCTGGCACACCACATGGTGTGGGTCGATCTACTCTGGTTGTGTTTGTGGATGCTGTGAGGTAGTACCTCTGAGTGGTATGGTCGGGATGTAGCCAGCCTGCGGGACTGGTGGACAAGGATTGAACCGCCCAACCAACAAGTGAAGAACCTCTGATCGGCGGTGTACGACTGGGATATCCGGTACACCAAGAAGGTACCCTGAGTGTACGGAGTGTCTGGTGGATACCGGCGTTTGTGATATGAATGTGATTGATAGATTGATAGAGATTATGATATTGCAATGTATACAGGGAAGGAACCACTGCCCCGAGTAAGGGGTAGGCTCGTTATAAGTGGTCAGCTGAAGCTGACCGTTACTTTATTTACCGCTCCGTGGTGGAAATGGGTTTGCAGGTGCTGTTGCTTGATATGAAATGAGCGGACTGGAGGCTTGCTGCTAAAGGCCCTTGAAGGCCGTACGAAGCATGGTTGGATTTCATGTGTGGCGGGCCTGCGTGCCGATGTACGAAGCTGTATTTATGCAAAGAGAAACCTATAAGGCCTTAAGACCATGTGTATGTGCATTGTATACATTCCTGGTTTGGAAATATATATAAATGTGGAGTTTATATAGTAGTGGACATTCTCTGAGTTGAGTTCATGCTAACTTAAAATGCTGCGCTAGAATGGACTGAGTTAGGATGCTAGTGGATTTTGGTTTCCATAAGTAATTCCGCCGCCTGTCTGTGATATATGGCATGGGGCCCCGGCCAGACCCACCATTATATGCCACGTGACGAGTGGGAGCGTTACATGTGGGTGGAAGGAAGGACATCTTCTGGAGGTGGAGGAGTGTCTAGCACAGCCCTGGTGCTCTCAGAAGTCCTGGAGGAGGATGAAGCCTTGGCTGGCTTTGTGATTTTCCTCTCCCATCTGCCAAAAAGTGCAGATGTAAGCCTTTTGGATGCATTTATGAACACTATCGTGGAGACCAGTAGTTTAGGAGTCTTCTCATGAAGACAGATTCCCAGAATCCTTCCAAAACACACTTATTATTATTATTATTATTTTTCTTTATCAAATCAAATAATAATTTTCCCCAGTTTATTGCCTTCTTCTCAACTAGAGCACACATCACAAGGAACTATTGCCTAGTTATGTAATCATGTGCGGTGTGTTTTCCCAGTAGAACTTTGCCGACAACATCAACCAAAAACTTATACTCAGCAGATAAGTTTTTCTTCAGCAGTTTGTTTGGGTTTTCTCCAGAGTGACCCATCTTTATCTGCATGTTATCATAATCTTCACTATCCATCTCTATTTCTTTATTACCATTCAACAAACCAAAAATATCAGATAAAACAGTGTGGGAAAGAGAGACTGCATTACCGGATAGTGTTCATGTCATTATATCTTCCTCTGGTGTTGTAGAGGTAAATACCCATTCCTTAATCTCAGTCATTGCTATTTTGATTCGTTGAGTCATGAACTTCTGCAGATTCTGCTCTGCAAATAATTTCAGAATATCCACAAATATCTGGTTAGAGTGCTGGAATGATTCAAAGTCAATGTTAAATCCTATATTGAATTTCATTGCAGCAAGAGTGTTCGCCGGAATCGCGATTGTTTTCGCCTGCACAAGAAAAACAGAGATCAAGTGCAAAAGAACAAAAAGTGCGGGACGGAGCTCAAAGAAAACCTAGATATATGGTTTTCAGAATATGAAGCAGCAGACTCCGTCCGACGAAAAGATAAAAATTCTTCGATCTGGGTTCGACGAAATATTTTATAGTCAAAAAATTTCGTCGATCTCAGTCAAAAGAAGTGAAAACATTTCGTCGATCTCATTTCGATGAAAATTTTCTAAAGCAATATCGTCGATCTCCGTTCGATGAAAAGAGCTTCAGACACAGAGAGTTTGCCGATCTCCGTTCAACGAATTTCTCTCGAACTCTTCTCCATTCGTTGATCTCCTTTCGACAAATTGAGGCAAATTCTTCGACCGTAGACAGAAATTTAAATTAAGGCTTCTCAATTGATCATGCCAAGCTGATTTATAAAGAACAGATGGTTCCTCTCATCGAAGGGTTTGGTGAAGATATCCGCTCTTTGCAAATTAGTGCAGATATAGACAAGCTTAATTTTTTTTTGTCCACACACTCTCTAATAAAATGATGCTTGATGTCTATATGCTTAGTTCTACTATGATGAACTGGATTTTGTGCAATAAAAATTACACTTGTGTTGTCACAAAGTATGGTTGAATTATTTAAGTTGAACCCAATAATCTAGGAGTTGGTTTTGAATCGACAGCATCTGGGAACAATAACTGCCAACTGCTATATATTCTGCTTCAGCAGTTGAAGTAGACACAGATGACAGCTTTTTGCAAAACCAAGACACTACTCTCATACCAAGGAACTAGCATGTCCTTGATGTACTTTTTCTGTCGACTCTACATCCAGCAAAGTCAGCATCTGAGTATCCAATTAACTCAAACTCTGACTCAGTTGGATACCAGAGTCCTAGACTAGGACAACTCTTTATATATCTTAAAATCCTTTTTAATAAAGTAAGGTGAGATTCTTTAGAGTTCACTTGGAACCTAGCACAAAGGTATGTAGAAAACATTATGTCAGGTCTAGTTGCTGTAAGATATAATAGGGACCCAATAATGGCCCTATATAATTTCTGATCAATAGGTTTCCTATGTTCATTAGAGTCAATTACAACATTTGTAGCCATAGGTGTTTTCTTGCCTGAGGCATCTGACATCCCAAACTTTTTGATAAACTCTTTAGCATACTTAGATTGGGATATAAAGATACCATCAGGTAGCTGCTTCACTTGGAGACCAAGGAAGTAGGAAAGCTCACCCATTCTACTCATTTGAAACTTTGAATGCATGAGGTTAGAGAACCTCTTGGAGCTTGCTTTAGACCATAGAGAGCTCTATGCAATTTTAAAACATGAGAGAGATAAGTAGGAGAAATAAAACATGGAGGTTGTTCAACATAAACCTCTTTTTTAAGTTTAGTATTCTGGAATGCACTCTTGACATCCATTTGGTAAACCTTGAATTTCTTGTAGGCAGCATATGCAAGGAGGATTCTGATTGCTTCCAGCCTTGTAACATGAGCAAAAGTCTGGTCATAATAAATCCCTTCCTCTTGCCTATAGCCTTGAGCAATCAGCCTTGACTTGTTCCTTATTATGACACCTTGGGCATCAAGCTTGTTCCTAAATACCCATTTAGTTCCAATGACCGGGTAGTCTTTTGGTCTTGGAACTAAATACCAAACTCTGCATCTCTCAAATTGGTTGAGCTCCTCTTGCATTGCAACAATACAGTGGGGATCTTGCTCTGCATCTTTAATGGATTGGGTCTCAATTTGAGATATGAAGCAGGCATACATCAAGTCTTGGTTGATTTGATGCCTAGTCAGCACACCAACTGAAATGACTCCAATCACTTGGGATACATGGTGATCGCTAAGTGTGACAAATTCAGTAGGTGGAGTTGGTTGAGCAATAGTTTGGGAAATAAATTCCTCTTGTGGAATTATAGTAGCTGTTGTTGGCTCTTCACTGTCTTCATCTTCATTATCTTCATCTTTATTGTCTTCAGCAATTTGTGGAGAAGGATGGCTAATAGCCTCATTAGTAAGAGTTAGTTCATTAACTTCTCACACAAATTTGGTTCCTGCAAAGAGTTACTGGTAGAAATTTCTTTCTCCTTGAAAAACATGTTAGTTTCATCAAATGAAATATGTACAGATACTTCAATTTTCATGATAGATTTATTAAATACCCTATAAGCTTTGCTTACTTGGGAATATCCAAGAAAAATTCCCATTTCAGCCTTGGCTTCAAATTTCCTAATGTGTTTCTTATTATTATTGTGAATGTAACACAAGCAACCAAATATTTTAAAATAGTCTACGTTAGGTTTCTTCCCTTTAAGTAGCTCATAAGGAGTCTTATTCTTAAGCTTGTGTATAAGACTTCTATTTAGTACATAATTTGCTGTGCTCACAACCTCTACCCAAAAGGATAGGAGAAAATGAGCATCTGCAAGTAATGTGCCTATAGATTCAATTAGAGTTCTATTCTTCCTTTCAGCAACCCCATTTTGTTGAGGTGTTATAGGAGCTGAGAAGAAGTGCCTGATTCCTTCCTTCTCACAGAACTCTTGCATAAGAAGAGACTCAAAGTCAGTACCATGGTCACTTCTGATCAATACAACTGGAGTAGAGTACTCAATTTGTATGTTCTTGAGAAAATCTGTAAGAACCTTGAAGTTATTAGACTTAGATCTCAGAAAGAATACCCAAGTGAATCTAAAGAAGTCATCTATAATCTCTAAAGTATAAGATTTGCCTCCTAGACTTTGTATTGCAATAGGGCCAAAAAGGTCCATATATAGCAAGTATAATATTCTAGGTGAGTCACTTTTATTTACTGATTTAAAACTATTTTTAGTTTGCTTGCCTAATTAACAAGCCCTGCAAAGGCTTTCCTTCTTGTAGGGGCAAGAAGGCAATCCTTTAACAAGGTTGTCCCTAGAGAGTTTGGAATTATTTTTCATGTTAACATGACCTAATCTCCTATGACAAAGGTCATTATTATTGAAACTTTGATTAAAGAAGCATATTTTAGATTTAGCTGACTGGAAATTTACTATGTAAATGTTTCCTACTCTAGTGCCAGTCAAAACTACATGGTTATCTATGGAAGTAATAATGCAGGAAGTTTTAGTAAATGATACCTGAAACTTTCATCACATAACTGACTTATGGAGATAAGGTTATGCTTCAGTCCACTTACATAGGCTACCTTCCTGAAGGTGACAGCTCCAATTTGGACCTTTCCATAGCCTTCAGTCTGGCCATAATTGGAGTCACCAAATATTACTTTTGGTCCTAACTTTGAATTGAAGTTGATTAGATTGTTCTTATTTCCATTCATGTGTTTAGAACAGCCACTATCCAGATATCACTGTTGCTCTGTGGTAGGATAGTCTTTCACCTGCAATAAAACAGATTAGCTATTTTTGACCCAGGTTACCTTGGGTCCTTCTTTCTTCACATAACTAAAAATGGAAATGTAAGAATATTCAGGTTGGCATTTGTAACCTAAAGGGTGATATTTTCTAGGTGGTATGATCCATTGATTAAATTGATTGAAAGAGGATCTTGGTTGATTATAAGTTTTAGAAGAATTAAAGTTTTTGTTATACTGAACTGCGTTCGACAAATTCAATTGAGTTCATCGAACTGAGATCGACGAATGGGGATGAGTTCGTCAAACTCCACTCAGAGAATGAAAGTACTCATTCTCTGGGCCCCAAAATCATCGATCTCTGGTCGATGAACCATACTGGTTTTGTCGATCGTAGTTCAATGAATTATTATAATAGAAATCTGCATTTGGAGTTCGTCGACAAAAGTTCGACGAACTGTACACATTTTGTCGATCGGAGTTCGACAAAATCTGTTGAACATTGTTATAGTTAGGGTTTTTATTATTTTGTTTCCTTTTCTTATTCTTTGGTTTTAATTCAGTTGGTTTAATATTTTTATCATTATCTATTTTCTCTTTTTCCTTTTTCAGAAACAAACTTAATTGGTGTTGCCAAAATTTTTTTCTGAATTAGTGGGGGTTGGCTTGATGATACACCTAACACCAGCTTGCCATTTAACCTGGCATTAACTGTGCTTGTGATGTCCATCAACTTGATGCTTCTCCCATTTAGGGATACTTCAAGTTTTGTAGCCTCAGCTAATTCAGATTTTAATGATATTATTTGCTCTTGTGCTAAAGTTAATTCATCTTTTAACTTAATAGTTTCAGAAACAAAGTTTTCTTGATCTGTTAATTCTTCCCTAAGTGTTTTAATTTCTTTTTCAGAATTTATTAAATCTATACACATGGATTTAAATTCAATTTTAAAGCTATCAGAATTGTAATCAAAGGATGATAATACTTGATCAGCTTTTGATTCAGATTCTTCATTATCTGATTCTTCTGATTGTTCCTCAGCATTTGATGGGCTGCAAGAGGCATTGATAGCCATGAGACAAACTTCCCTTGCCTTTGCTTCTTCTTCATCTTCACTGGAGCTGGAAGATGAAGATTCCTCTTCAGTATCATTCCAGGTCTCAGCCACAAAGACCTTTTTTTCTTTTGTGCTTGCTGGATGAAGGCTTGCTGCAGTGGTGCTTCCTGGAGTCTTTTTCTCTCCTTTTATGCTTCTTTTGATTTTTAGGACATTCAGAAATGAAGTGTCCTGGTTTCATGTACCCAAAACATACAATTTACTTAGTGGGTGTTTTATTATACCTGGGTTTGTCATTATGCCGGGATGACTTTCTCCTGAAGTCCTTCCTTGTCATCTTGTAGAATCTCTTGTCTAAGATACTTAGGAGTTCTTCATTTGATGTTGGAGCTTCAGTTTCTTCTGCAACTTTAAATGCTATATTCTGCTCCCTTCTTGCTGGTGGAGGAGTCTTTTGTTCTGCAGCTTCCTTGTACTTGATCAACTGCTCATAGGATTTGAGCTTTCCCAAGAGAGATTCAGTAGAAATCTCATTCATGGTCCCGACCCACTTAATTGGCCATATCATGGAATCCCAAGTGCTGGAGAAGCACATTAGGATCTTGTCATTCACCTCAGTGAGAGAGATGTCTTTGTCCAAGGTCTTCAGCTCACTAATAATTGAACTTAATCTGTTGTACATATCACTAACATATTCAATTTCTTACTTCTTGAAGTTCTCATACTGGGAGATGAGAGTTGATCTTCTATCCTTTCTCTCATTAGCTGAACCAGCAACCATCTTGTTTAGAGAGTCCCAAATTGCTATTACAGAAGTGCATTCAGCCACTTTTTTGGAATATGTCATCTAACATAGTTTGAGCCAAAATGTTCATGGCTTTAGCATCTGCTATCTTTGCTTTCTTATTAGCATCTGTCCACTCAGGTGGTGGAACACCATGAGTGCTTGAAGTTGAGATTGATGTAGCAGGTGTAGGTTGAGGAGGACCTGTCAAAATAGAATTGTAGATGTCCTCATCAATAGAATTCATATACAGCCTAATTCTTGCCTTCCAAATTGTAAACGTGTTCATATTACAAACTGGAGGTCTAGTGCTTGCATAATCCTTGTTCTGTGCCATGCTGTGAAATAAACAAAGCTAAGAGAAATAAAGATCAGATCTAACACATGATCTTTTTGTTCAAGGGTTAGCTTGTACAACCAAAGGAACACCGCTTTTGATACCAATTGAAAGATAGGGGTTAGATCTGATTACTCTAGGGGGGTGTGAATAGAGTATTTAAAACTGTTACTGTTTTTGAATATTATCAGAGTAATGAATAATTGATACCAATATTAACAGTAAGGTAAAACTGTCTAAGATGACCTAATCTAACACAGCATAGAAATATATCACAGCATAACTAGCCTATCACAGCCACAGTAAAAACAATAAGAAAAAGGGCAACCAGACAACACAAGAAATTTTATAGTGTTTCCCCAACCTGGGTACATCCACTCTTCTACCACCTTGGTAGGAATCCACTAGCAGGTTTTGATCAGGTGACTGCCACCTTTGAGCTTTTGATCAGGTGCCCAAAAACCAAAATAAACTTTTGAAGGGAGATAATAAACCCTTTATACAAGAGGGGGAAAGAGATTTATGGTATCTTCTCTTTCTCAAACAACTGAGAAGACAAGTGGATTTCTGCTGTCAAGGCTTCTTTAGAAATCACTTGAGCCTTGCACATGGTATAGGTCTTCAACCTTGACTTGAAAAGATCCAGGAACTTCTGACTGATTCAGAGATTGTTGTCCTTGAAAGCTCCTGGAGTAGAAGTTGAGGAAGACTCTTGATAGTGATTGTTGTTGTTCTTCTTCTTCAGTAAAATCAAGGAGAAAATAACGTGTTTTCTGCACAGAGAATGTCTGAGAGATTTTTTTGTATGTTCTCTGGTTCTGTATCACTCTCTGTCGTATTGTCTTCTGAAAAAGAAAATTCCTTTTATATTTTCTGTCGAATTTCTCCTTTGAATTTTGAATTCTCAAGTATTAATTACTGATGGCCTGGAGAATAAAAATTGGCTGGAGAATATTTGCATTGATGAGTTTCCCCAACTATCCCAATTAATTAAGCAAGTAATAATCCTGATGAAGACCATAATCAATGCTGCCAGTAACGACTATATTCAGAGAATATAAGCATTAATTACTTCAGGAAATAACTGCTAAATAATATGGAATAAATGACAGAAAGTAAGGAAAATTCTAAGTCAGGAACTGCAACAGAAGTCGTTGACCATAGAACAGATTTCGTCGACCTGAGATCCAAGTTTCTCGACCAGAGAAATCTTGTTCGTCGACCAGAGAAAGCTTGTTCGTCGACTTGAGATCCAAGTTCGTTGACCTGAGCTCAGAGACCTGCATTATGTGAATAACTTGCCAATTTTGTGGTCCAAGTTCGTCGAGCACAGATTCTGTCTTCGTCGAGCTGAGTTCAGAGAAAATAGCCTGTAAAGAATGTGTTGAAGTTGAGATCCAGACTTCGTCGACCTGAGCTCGAATATCGTCGAGCTCAACTCAGAGAATTAACTCTGAGTTCGTCGAGCGGATAACGACTATCGTTGAGCTGAGTTCGACGAATGTCGAACTTATATACTGAACTTGATTTCTTCTAAGTCTTGAGTCAATCTGAGGTCTTCTGCTGGCTGGTCAATGTATGGTTGAACCTAATGACTTAGCCTAAATTTCTAGGACTCAAAGACATGACCTGGCTATACATTATGGGTCAGACATCCTAATTAGTGAACCTAGCCCAAATCCAACTAGGGATCCAACAACATGTATGTAAACCTGAGTTTATCCCAAAACACCTTATAGTGTGTATGAATCTAACTTTTCATCACATAACATCATATCACAACAATCACATGGGTAATCTCATTTCCCCCAAGGCATACAAGCCCAAGTCTAAGAACTTCCACTGAGAGCCCACTCGTATATGGATCACAACACCATCGGTCTTGTCCATCAGCTCCACAGTTCTCGTTAATTTCACCAATTCAAGCATAATTGATACTAAGAAAACTTGCTTAGGTCTCATCCGCACATGAATTGCAACACCATCAGGCTTGTTCAGAAGCATAGATGTTCTTGTCATTTTTCACAAATGGGGACTCATCTTGCTGGGACACCCTCCGTGCATGGATCACAACATCATGGGGTAAGCCAGCCGATCATAAAGACAAAGTCACGTCTTCACAACCAAATCGACATCAAAATACATCACACATTCACCACGTACATTTCCCCTCCCTAAGCCAACATTCATTCACACATGAAATAATAAGGCATCATTTTAAGACGTTTTTGCTGCAAATGGATTTCTAACAAAATCCCTAAAATGTACGTCATGCAACATCACCGAATCGAACCATCGGTCATGATTTTCGCTTCACCCACCATGCCTAATATACTAATGGAATAAATTTCTAATGCAAAATATGTTAGGGACGAACCTAATCATCCCAGGGGTTCCTCTTGAACAAAGGCGACCCGAACCCCTCTCAATTGAGGGATCCAGTTCCAAAATGAAAAATAAAGGGCATAAATCAAAAGGATGCCATGAATGCATCCAAAGAACTGGTGGATCTCGTGGCCCACCATATAGGGGGGAGGGGTGAATAAGGTTTTAGGCTTTAATTTAAATTTCAAATAAGTTTAATTAGGAAAACTAGTTCTGAATGCTACCGCGGGGCGCTAGCTTGCTAGCCTGTGACAGTAGGTCATATACCTTGAGATCTACCGACATACAATCATGATGTCACACACAGAATGTAGAATAACAAATAATTTTATTCAAACAGAAACTAAAGTGGTTTACAATTACAAGCACTAGATCTCCATGACACCAGAGATCGGAGGCGGTGAAAGCCAAATTTCTTTTTGTTTTTTTATACCGACCCACTACCTGGACCGGTTGGCTCTCTCCCTTTCCCTCCAGGAAAGGTCTTCGAGCCGGCTCTTCACCTTCACACAAGGTAGTATCTTAGAGCCCGCTAGATCCCCCGATCTAGACGTCTCTTCCCCAAGATGATTTCTCACTGAACTCTTCCCAGATTCCGATGACTTTCACAGGTCAATGTTTCTGACCCTCAAACAATCAGAAAAGAGAAAAATAAAAAAATCAATAAAGAAGATTTTAAAATTGATTCTCCCTCAAGATGATTCCTCCGTTGAGCGGTGCGTGTCCAGTACTAACGATCTTCATTTTATTTCAACCGATCAACTCCTCTTGGTCGTTGTACTCCTTTGTGCGCCAGAGATCTTCGTGCGCGAACGGGAGGGAGACGGCTTTCTCTTCCTTCGACAACGACGGTGGAACGATGCTCAGAGGCGGCACATGAACTCTAGAATGAAATTATGTCTCTCTTTATTCAAGGAACAAAAGAATGAAATCCTTTGAAAAATAGGCTACCGCCGACGGTAGGACTAGCGCCAGATGGTAGGTTGTTGCGCATTGATGTGATAGCTGTCCCATAGATTTGGAAAAATATTCGAAAAAAGATAATTTTCCCTTTTTTTATGCCAGTGGGGCGTGGTACCCAACTATCGCCTAGTGGTAGCACAATCTTCTCGACGAAGCCATCTCGACAATCGTTGAGAAAGCTAGCACTGCGTGGTAGGAGGATAGCCCCACACGGTAAGTCACGGAACGTATGTCCAGAATAAATCCCAAAGCTAGCTCGAGCGGTAGATATAGCGCCACAACGTGGGATTTGATATTGTCAAACTGAAGAGATGTGAACAATAGGCTCCAACAAGAACGAGAGGAGAGATGTTGTTACCTTACAAAATCTCTTCCTAGCCAAGGAGATATTGATTTACACAGATGGAAATGTGCACCTTCAAGCCCTCTAAATGATGCTGGTCTTAGATCGTGAATCAGAGCTCTAAAGCTCTGTTAATGGCGAGTGAGAGCTCCTCCTCCTCCTCCCTACCCTAAGAGAGATAAAGGGAAAATAGAAATGAGGATGAAACCAACTCCCAAACCGATCTAATCCCCTTTAGGATGGATGCCCACCGACGGATCTATAAAGATCAGATCAAACGGCTCAAAGAAAACAAGCTTGAAAAATGATTCTGCGTACCGAACACGTCATGTGACACACCCGTCTGCAAGGCCATGTAGATCCACATGACTTTAGACATAGCCGTGTCGCAAGCCATGCTCCTCTTTGATTCCAAACCGCTTTAAAAATTGCACATAGCTTTGTACACAACCGTGTTCCAGGACATGTACAGTCTTAAAAGCTCCAAAATGCCTCCAAAGCACTCCCAATTCATCCTTAATCTCCATGGGACTTCCCTAAGGGTCTTAGACACCTCTTAATATATCCAAATTCAGGTTAAGGGGCGTTAAAATTCTCTACCCTTAAATGAATTTTGTCATGAAATTAGAAGAATAAAAATGTACTAAAAATTTAATGGTACCAGAATGGAATAGCTCAGGGTACTACTCAAGCATGGTATGCACCCGCTACCACAAAAGCTCCTCACGACCACAATTGTCCCAATATACTTTACCATCTTGATCATTTTATTCCACAACTATTTGACTTCACCATCTTCAATGCAAATGACTATGACTTTCATGTTTATGCAAATAGGCATACTTTGACCATCTTGATCATTTTTGTTGTGGCACCTGATCAGCCACAACTACTTGAGTAGACTCTTGCACTGCCTTCCTCAATACAGATTTGTGGAATAAATCATGTAACCTATTGAAATCCTTCTAAAGATTAAGTCGATAAGCAGCTTCACCAACCAGCTCCACAATCTCAAATGGTCCCAGGTATCTCAGGCTTAATTTATTGAGCCACCGAATTCTCGAAACATCTTTGAACTGATTGACCTTTAGGTAGACCATGTCACACAATACAAACACCACATTCCTATGGCACGTATTGAAATACTTACCTACCGATCTTGAGTAACCTTCATGCGTTCTTGGATTGTCCACACTAACTCACATGCATTCACCACTACTTCTTTGCCTAAAGTTGGGTGTCTCCCGCTGTTGAAACTGAGAAAAGGTTCCTATGGAGTTTGGACCCTAGAAAGAGGAGGCCACACACTTACTTCTCCTAGTAAGTATGCTTGACTGAGAACTTAGGACTTGGAGATGACCCGAGGCTACAGCCGGAGGTCCCACCATACAGCCAGAAGATCTTACAGCGCTTCCTCTCCTTAGCCAGTGCTGAGCTAAGGATACCTCAGAAAGCGCTACAAGACTAAAGAATGAGAAAGCTTGCCTTCTGAGGTAACCCCTCGGGTCTAATTATAGATTTCTGAGCCTAGCCTGCAAATTAGCGCAGCTCCGTTGTACTAAATGGCTATGAGAAGCACAAAAAGGGTCTGCCAACAACAAATCTCCACAGTTTGGCGTGGTTATTAGCAGACCAAATTATATTAAACATAAGATATCTGCACCCCACCCATAGGGAGAATGCGATCCAGCTTGCCAATCATCTGGATGGGTGCGGCCTGCGTCCCGCAACTCGTCTGCCTCTCAGGTGAGTTCTGATTCCTGCGTCTTGCCCGCCTCTTATATGGAAGTGGGCCAGCTTCCCCGACTCGCTCCCCCTCTTGGTGGATGCGGGTTGGCTTGCCCACCTGCCTGACGGATGCAGGCTGGCTCGCCGTCTTGGAGGATGTGGGCTGGCTCGCCCGCCTTCCTAGTGAATGTGCGCTGGCTTGCCAGCCTGGGCTCGCTCGCCTGCTTGGCAGATGCTGGCTGGCTTATCCGCCTGCTTGGAGTATGCGGGTTGGCTCTCCCTCTTAGGCTCACTTGCCTACTTGGTAGATGTGGGCTGGCTCTCCCTCCTGGGATCGTTGGACCCACTTGGCAAACACTAGGTTGTACACCCGCCTATATCCAAGACATCGATGTTCGACATTGCATACCGTATGACGCTTCATAATGGGACATTTGAATTCTTGCTTGGAAGCTATTATTGTAGACAAATTCCAACATGAAAAGGTGGTTTTCCCATCTCTTGCAAAAATCGAGAGCACATATCCTCAACATATCTTACAAATTGCGACTCGTTCTCTATATTTGACCATCAGTCTGTGGATGGAACATTGTACTTAACTTAAGCATTATGCCAAAAATCTTTTGAACTAACCTCCATTCTTTGGACGTGAACTGCCCATCTCGATCACTAATGATCTTAAGAATCCCATGCAATCGTACTATTTTCAAACATAGAGCGCCACAAGCTTCTCCACACAATCCTCCTTTCAATTTGGAATAAAGTGAGCCACCTTGGTTAGGTGATCCATAATCACCAAAATTGCAACATTATCCTACCACAACCGAGGCAAACCATACACAAAATCCATGGAGATGGCATCAAAATTCCACTCAGGAATTGGAAGGGGCTTCAAGAATCCGCACAACCTCTGACACTCAACTTTCATTAAGGCACAAGTCTGGTATTGACTTACATACAAAGTGTTGGGGTTCAGCAATGCCCCCTATGTTGGGAGGTACGGTGCGAGGCGCTATGGACCACACTTGTCGAATAGAAGGGCGTGCCCCTTAGGCCTAACTGGCCGCCCTGTGGATCCTGCCTAGGATAGCCAGCTCCATAAAGGAGTGGTAGCGCCATCCTCAAATAGTTCGGGCTTTTGGGCGAGTTGGTTGCACCATGTACCTACAAGTGGTATCAGAGGAGGTCACGGGTTCGAAACCCCGGGGTCGTTTCTCAGGGGGGGGATTATTGGAGTTCAGCAATGCCCCCAGTTTTGGGAGGTACGACGCGAGGTGCTATGACCCATACTAGTCGAACAGAAGGGCGTGTCCCCTGGGCCTAACTGGCCGCCCCGTGGATCTTGCCTAGGATAGCCAGCTCCATAAAGGAGCGGTAGCGCCGTCCTCAAATAGTGCGGGCTTTTGGGCGCGTTGGTTACGCCATGTCCCTACACAAAGCTACATCCCTCTTCATCCCAAGCTACCAAAATGATTTCTTCAAATCCAAGAATATCCTTGTACTGCCTGGATGAATGAAGTACTTCGTAAAGTGCGCCTCAAACATCAACTCCTCAAAGAGGTTGCTGAACTGCGATATACACACACTTCTATTCTTCTTTAAGATCCTACCAACCATCTCTATGACACTGCTTTTGCCTTTATGAGCTTCCTCCACCAATGAATGGAACTCTGCATCCACATTGGTTGTCTCCTGAATAAAATCAGACAAGTCGCACTGCAATTAGATCCAATTCAATTGAGCTACGGTAGACTCACCCCTACCCACACACAAATTGCTTAAAGAATGAAAGCCTCACACCAACCGCTTGTCATGTGCCTCAATCCAGTTGCCTTTCCTAGAAAATTTTCTGCTTAAGTCATCAACCACAACATTGGCCTTGCCCGACGTGTACGGAATCACCACGTCATAGTCCCTAAGGAACTTGAACCACATATTCTACTACATGTTCAATCCTTTCTGATCCAGGAGATACCTCAGGCTTTTATGATCTTGTGAAGATCTCCATCCTTGCACCACAAACATAGTTGCACCACACCTTTAACCCAAAAATTATCCCCGCCAACTCTAGGTCATGGACGGGGTAATTCTTCTCATGAGGCTTCAACGGTCTAGAACCATAAGCTATCACGTTACCATGTTGTACCATCACACAACCCAACCCACAACCCAATGCATCACTGAAAACCTAAAATCCCTCAGTGCCACTTGGAAAACTTAAGATTGGAGCAGACATTAACCTTTCCTTCAAGGTTTCGAATGCTCAAGCGCACTCTGGCATCCACACAAATTTTTGATCCTTACAAGTACGATAAGTGAGGGGCAGTGCTATTCGCGAGAAGTTTCCCACAAACCATCTATAATATCCGGCTAGTCCAAGAAAACTCCTGACCACCGCCAAGATTCTCCAAGTAGGTCAATCTCTAATGGCTTCAACTTTCGCTGGATTCACTTCCACCCTATCACCACTAATCACATGACCCAAAAGTGCCACCTTATTTAACCAAAACTCGCACTTTGGGAACTTAGCATTAATGCGCGTTCGACAAGTGCACCGGTCGCTCAAGTAATATAAAATGGAAGAATATCCCCAAGTATCAATCTCTTGAGGAATGCAGAGTGAGTGCGTGATTTAATTGCTTAAAAAATTAATTACAACGGTTTACAGAAACACGGGGCTTGGTTTTTGATGAGTGAAAGAAAATAAAATAGTAAAATTACTAGAGTGGGTCGCCTTCACTGCTTCACAAGGGTAGATTCCCAGATGGGCGAGCATGTGAAATGGAATGCAATGGACCAGGGTCGCAAGCACCTCTTCGCAATTCACGCCACTAGCAATTGCTAGTGCGACACTCACACATTGGTGGGGGTGACGAGACGGAATTGATGCGCTCCTCACTTGCATAAACCACAGAGCATTCACATAAAAATGAACCATTAAAATAATTCAAAATTAGGATTCAAAAAATCACATACAAATATCCAAAGAGAAATCAACTAGAAATGAAGAGGAGGGAGGAATACAACCGAAGCACGAAGACTCATCCTAGTTTCACGCCCGGAATCGAGGGTTGTCATGCCATACTTGTGCTCGGACTTTGACTACCTTCCGTGGTCCACAAGAGCTGTCACCTTCTTCCAATATACCCGTCTTCTTTGTCAGTAGCCTCCGATTACAACCATCGTCGGAGAACTCTCCAAGAGTGGCGAGTAATCCCTCAGAATGGAGCTTGGATACTTGCAGATGAAGTTCTAGCAAGAGATTGGCGAGACAAGCTTGGAAAAAACTACTCGAGATAGTGGGCGGAGGTGGAGCGGTGAATTGGGGTGAAACATGATGGCTAGGGCTGAATTTCGGCGGAAGATCTGAATGAAGACAAAAACCTGAGCTTAAATAGAAATCTGGGAGAAAATTGGTCTCGCACGGTTGAATGCATGGTCGTGCATTCGAACCGTATGATATTTATAAAATGTAATCAAGCCATGCCAATACTATGCCCTTGCAATTTTCCATCAGGAATGGTTTCATCAACCGTGTGTGAGCATAAATGCACGAGTAGAGACAAAAGAAAAAAAACCAGGCCAAACATGAGCCTGTACAATTTTCCACTGGCATAGTTGAAATCAACTATACGTGAAGAAAATGCACGACCTAGAAAAATCACCAAAAGTTTGGACAAGCAGGCACCCCATGCGATTTTGATCTCACATGGTTGAAATCAACCGTGCACGACCAAAACACATAGGTAGCGACAGAACCATCATTTCAGCACCAAGGTCACTCATGGGCAAAACTCCTGTACGCGAAGGAAAAATACATAACTGTGTGATTCCCCATAATTCTTAAAATTGGGTTAGGCACACCCCAACCTGCCCAAAACTACAAGAAAACCGAAAGGAAATGTAACATCCCATTTCGTGCAAGACCCCTCACACGCATTTTGAGTCAGGAGAATTAACTCAAGCTCGGAAAGCGTCGCGCGAGTCGAGTGAACACGACGCCACCAGATGAATTTAAATTAGAAAATACTTGGGAACTTTAGGCGTCGATTGATTTCGATACCATTTGAAAAGGCGTCGAGTGATCTCGACAAATTTAGCTTAGATATTCAGGAAACTTTAGGCGTCGAGTGATCTCAACGACATTCGACGAAGCGTCGAGTGAACTCGATGCCACTTAACATAGCGTTGAGCGGTCTCAACGCACTCGATGTCGTTTTACTTGGACGCTGCGTGATGACTTTGGCATTGAGTTCTCTCAACGCCACTCAAACGTGGCGTTGAGTGGTCTCAACACCCCTCAACGCCTTAACTTAGGATTGCTAGAATGCTTACAGTGTTGAGTGGTGTCAACACCACTCAACACAGCGTTGAGTGGCGTCGACACCACTCAATGCTTTTGACTTAGAATTGCTGGAACGCTAACGACATTGAGTGGTGTCAACAGCACTCAACGCGGTGTTGAGTGGTGTCGTTACCACTCAACGATTTTGACTTAGAATTGCTAGAATACTGGCGGCATTGAGTTGTGTCGACAGCACTCAATGCGGCGTTGAGTTGTGTCTACATCACTCAACGCGGCGTTGAGTTGTGTCGATACCACTCAACACGGCGTTGAGTTGTGTCGACACCGCTCAACACGGCGTTGAGTTGTGTCGACACCACTCAACGCTTTTGACTTGAGATTTTTCTGGAGTGCTGAAGGCATTGAGTGGTGTCGAAACCACTCAACGCGGCATTGAGTAGTATCAACACACTCAACACTTTTGTACTTGGAGAATTTTTTCAGTCTGAAAAGCTGTGTTGTCCGGTTCACCTTTATACCGGCTGAACCAGGTTCGGGATAAAATAGTTATGGGACATTTGAAATCTATCTCTACAGCAAATCTATTGATCATTTCAAGTAGACCTATTTAAGGCAATAATTTGCGGTCCATTATATGGGTGACACGTGGCAGATACATAAAACTCAACTCGTCGTATAAAAGGAGAGATGAGAAGACCACCGTCACCTTCACACTGCAAAACCGCCGTTGCCATTGTTGAGATAGAAAGAGTGGGAAACAATCTCTGGACTCGAGGATTAGCCAGAGAAATTAGGAAAAGAGCTATCTCGCCGGAGTAAGGGTCGGCCATGGCGCAGCAACACCAAACCGGCCGTCAAACGTGTCTAAAGGTCCGTTTATCCTCCCGTCCTTCTGTGATAGCTGTCTAGCTCTTTTAGGAGAGATATTTGGCTTAAATGAGCCTGATGGCATGTGATAGGGAGCATGCCGAGCATTTCTCCTTGCTCAGGTTCGCCGAAGTATCCACCTTCGGCGGCCATGCCGCCGGGAAACGCAAGCCACCACCTCAATGGAGGTGGTGGTGACAATTGTCGGTGGTGGGGGCATCCAGATGGCCGGAAAATACCAAAGAAAGCAGCTACAGGTCGAGGAAATCTGGACCATCAGCTCATTGGGGAAGATGAGCCGATGTCGTTCATTATTTTTATTAAAACAATAGGTTTATTTAAATGTTCATTTTCTATCACTAATTGAACAACAACTTGTTTGTAAATTTTAGGCCTCTTAGATGCATTTTTAGAAATGATGCTCAACATGATAAAGGTAGATCTATGTCTTACCTTTAATTTTATACCTTAAACTTAAAATTTGGAGCAGTATATCTCCCTGTAAGGACATTCTACTAAGACTGGTCCTAGGGTAGGGCAAATGTTTAAATGAGTGACCAAACCAAACCCTAAATCCACATGTCATGAAATTTTGGACATACATGTGTTATGCTAGACTTAAGTCTTGTCCAAAAATCAGAATTTTTGGGATGTATTTTTATATAGTTTTATAGAAATATCATCCTAAAAATTCTGATTTTTGGACAAGACCTAAGTCTAGCATAAACACATGTATGTCCAAAATTTCATGAGATGTGGACTTAGGGTTTGGTTTGGGCACTCATTTAAACATTTGCCCTAGTGTAGGACTAGTCTTAGTAGAATGGCCATGCAGGGAGATATTATGCTACAAACAAGTTGCTATTCAATTAGTGACAGAAAATGAACATTTAAATAAACCTATAGTTTTAATAAAACATAATGGACGACATCGGCTCATCTTCCCCAATGAGCCGATGGTCAAGTGTAACGCCCCAGGTTTAGGAAATGCTTTTTTGGAAGGTATCACGCGGCAGTAGCGCTACCGCTGGCGGTAGCTCGACGCTCTTGATGCTCTCGGCATCTCAGCGCATGATAGCACTGGGCAGTAATGTATACCGTGCAGCGGTAGACCGCTCGATGTTTGGGTCGAGGCACTCATCGCTCGATGTTCTCGAGAAGCGCTAGCGCGCGACGGTAGTATTACTGCGCAGCTGTAGCTATTCTCGAGAAGCGCTAGCACTCGGTAGTAGTAGTTGCGCGGGGCGATAGCTTGACGATTTATTTGATAGAGCTCGCGGGTTGCTACCGCGCGACGTTAACCTTACCACAAGCGGTAGCGTATTTTTGTCGTTTCCTTGCAAACACGCAAACCACCGCGCGGCGATAGTTTTCTACCACGTGGTGGTAACATAGCAGTTATGACGTGTCCTCGTGACACCGCCCAATTGGAGTTCTGAGTGGTGGTGTCCTCGAGAAGCCGAATGATTGGGCTACCATGTGGCGGTAACTTCCTACCGCACAATGGTATCTCTTGTAAACTGAATTATTGGATGAATCATGTCCGTCCACTGGTTTTATTTGGAGATCTGATGGCTGGTGCGTGCCTCTGCGGGTATATGGTCGGGAGTTAGGTTTTCCCAAATCATTTCTTCATTGGCACTCTCTTTCTAAGTGCTAGATAGAAAGGAAAGTGAAGAAGGAAGAGATCCCGCCGCCATTGGAGTTCCGATGCTCCGATTCACAAGCCGAGTCTGGATTTGGGGAGGCAAGGTTGTTGCGATCGCATCCATCCATCTAGATACTGGGCATGGCACCAAAGAAATTGCAAAGGGTAACAATTCTCAACATGGACATGTGAAGTCCTCTTCCTTTTGCATAGGAAACCCTCTCCCGCGAGTGTGCGGTGAGCGTGAGGTATTCCTTCAGGTAGATATGGTTTATCCCCGTAGTTTTGTATATAGAGTTCAGAATCGAAGTACGAACATAGGCATGGTGTGTGAAGCCCATTCAGATGAGTTGTTATGGATTGGTGATGTTTTCATTATGCATGTATCGCCGGAGAAGACTCCGTGCCATTTATTTTTCGGGTTTCTATGCGGTAGATTGCAGCAGGAAACTTTGGGGACTAACCCCAAGGAGCACTCAAAAAACTGGATAGAAACTCATTTCTTCCAGGTACCGCGCTGCGGTAGTGTTACCGCCGGCGGTAGCTCTGTGAAAGAGATGTTGTGAGGCCTGTCTCGCGGAGACCTAGGGGCCAGTGTGTGGGGATACGTGCTTTGGGAGCCCAGCTTGGTGGCCTGAGAGCCGACCTTGTGCATAACTAGGTTATGTACAATTGTTTGATCGATTTATTGGGCATTGGGGAAGCTTGATCCATGACGATGACTTAAATTGACATGGCAGTGTGAGAAACAGGTTGAGTGGAACCGTACCCGCTCTATGTGGTTCGGTTAAAGAGACTTAAGGTACGTGACACTTACCGTTGGCATAGAGGGCGAGTCTTAGGCTTTGGCCGGAAAGACATAAATGCTCACGAGGGTTTCTGTCCTTGTGGCGGTGGTGAAGACTCGAATTGGACCGGATTAACTGAGAATGTGCCCGAAGAGCACGGGGTGTGTGGTTGTTCGCGCCTACGCCTGTGGTGAAGTGTGCTTAAATTGCACTTTCATTTCTATGTTGGATTTTGCTAATACAAATGCAGGGAAGGAGCACCGCCGACCCGAGAAAGGGGTGGGGTCGTTATAATTTGGTCAGCTTTAGCTAGCCGTTGCTTTGTTTTGCCACCACTCGGTGGATTGTTCTTATACAGGAACAGGTGAGCCTAGTGGCAAATTGCAGACTGAAGCCCTTGTTGCTGTTATGGCCCTTGAAGGCCAAAGCAAAGTGTTTCCTTTTATGGTTTTTCATGTATGGCCGGCCTGCGTGCCGAAGTATGTAACACACTTTAATTCAAGTTAAATGTTGTAAGGCCATAAGGCCAAGACTCTATGTGTATTTGTACTTTCATTTCTACTTCGGGTTGTAGTGGACATTCATATGCTGTGATGGGTTCTTCTAACTTACTTAAAAGCTTTCGCTAGAATGCTCTGTGTTAGGTTTCAATAATGTTTCTTAGTAATTTGGTATTAATATGTAACTCCGCTGACTGCCTGTGGAATATGGCGTGGGGCCCCAGCCAGACCTTCTGTTATATCCCATGTGATGGATGACAGTGTTACAATTTGGTATCAGACTACGGTGTCGGTCTTTCTTAGGAGAATTCGTGGTCGAATTCTTTTTAAGGGGTGGTGAGCACAGTCATGTGTGTCATCGTTATATCATAAAAAGAACCCGTGAATGTCCACTTAGGAATGGAAATTACACATGTTTGAGGAACCTGAGTGTTCCTATGATTGCTTTTGGGCAATTGTTTGTCACCTAATTGAGTGTTTCCTGATTTTAGGTGATTAGGAGTGGTGCAGTGCAGTCACAAGTTCAGCACTCTGTGGAGGGAAGTGCGCTTAACGACGTGCCGACGACCCCTCATTCTGTGGAAACCATCCGAATGGTAGCAGAAGTAGTGTTCGCTATGATCAATGACAATAGAGAAGGTATGTGCAACCCCCGATGCCTGAGGTGGCTCCAATGTCGGTTGGTTCTCTAGAGTAAGTGGAAATTAGAAGATCATCCGATCAGCGGTTAACATGATTTTGGCACAAGGGAAGCTCTATGATGACGAGTATTTGCATGTGTTTGTCATGTTAAGGCGCTACCCAGGGGTTTAGTTAGAAGACGAGCAGACTATGGTAAATAGGTTTCATAACGGTCTGCGTGATGATTTATGACTTCTATTGGTAGGACCGAAGTTATTGGGATTCCGAGCGTTGGTGGAGTCGGCTAGGTCGCTGGAATTATATTTAGGAAAAGTCCACCAAATGCCAGTGTGCAGGGTACCGAACTCTGTAGATTCTGCAAGGTCTGAATAACACGGGAGGTAGCATAAGAGGTCTAGAACCTCCACCAGTCAAGTTCCTTATGCTTGCCATACTTGTGGCAAGTCAGGACACCTTACCCGTGATTGTCGTGTTGATGCCCCAAAGACAAAGAAAGCTAAGTCAGGAGAAGCTGCAGGGCGAGTCCCACATACTTGTAATAATTGTGGCAAGCCAGGACATATGGCCCGCGACTGTTGGGATAGGTTGCTGAAGAAAAACAAAAAGGCAAAAGACCATAAGCAATATGACAAGATGACAGGTACGGTTTAGCTTATAGCATTTATACTCATTACATGATTAGTTACTGGCTTATGATTTATGTAAGTGGACTTTGTCCCACTCTTGGTGGTGGAGAGTACTGTTTGTTACAGGACTTCTCGCTCCTTAGCACCCAATATGTTCATGTGGTTCGTCCTTGTACTTCCCGATTATGGGTATTCAAACAAAACAGAAACATTGTCATTAAAGATTGTAGGTGGTTTGATTTTAGGCATGGAATGACTCTCGGAGCAGCATGCGTAGGTTGTCTATAACCCTAAGTGGGGTCACTCTAGGGCAAAATCCACAAGACATGATACCAAGTTAGCAGTCCTTAAGGGGGCGGAGTTGTTATTAACTCTACTAGAGACTAAGAACCGCAAGCCTGGGTTGGTCGGTGTTTCAGTGGTGTCAAAATTTGCTGAAGTGTTCCCCAAGCTCTCCCAAGAGCTCCTCTTGAGAAAGAGAGATTTAGTTCACCATTGAGTTGGTTTATGGTTCCAAGCCCGTGTCGCGGCCTCCTTACTGATTAGCACTGAGAGAAGTGGCTGAGTTGAAAGCGTAGCTTCAAGTATTGATAGAGCGGGGGCATGTGCGTCCAAGTTGAGCACCTTGGAGTGCCCCGGTCCTCTTCTTGAATAAGGATGGTAGTTTGCGATCATGTATCGATTATCTAGAACTCAATAATCTAATAGATAAGAATAAGTACACGATTTTGAGGATCGATAATTTGTTCGATCAGCTAGTTTGGATCGACTTTGTATTTGAAGCTGGATTTGAAGTCTGGGTATTTTCTGTAACACCCCCTATCCGTCGCATAGCATATAGCAGTAGGTCCGGCCGGGGCCCGACGCCATATACCACAGACAGACCGAGTGGTTACGTATGGAAACCATCCAACCAATCTCAACGTCCTACACAGAGCATTCTAGCGGAAGCAGTTTATATAAGTTGCAAAACAAGAACCCAGCAACAAGCATGAATGTCCACTAATACGAAAATAGGAATGTCATTACAAAAATACTCAAAACAAGCCTTAAGGCCCTACAAAAAAAATGTTTCACTTGTCTGTTACATGATTTACAAACCTCGGCACGCAGGCCGGTCATACATGAATAAAGCAATAAACATTTCCATTTGGGCCTTCGAGGGCCAGCTTCGCAAAAAGGGCTTTAGCCCGCTATTGACCGCTTGGTCCAGCTGCACCTGCAAGCAACAAACCACCGCACGGTGGCAAAACAAGGCAACGGTCAGCAATGCTGACCAAATTATAACGATCCCGCCCCCAACTTGGGGCGGCGATGCTCCTTCCCTGCATTTCATTAGCATAAGCGAGCAATATAAAAACCATAGCCATTTAATCACAGGCGTTGGCTCGCACGGCCACACGCCCCGTGCACTCAGGGCACATTCTCGGTGAACCGGTCGATGTCACGTCAATTAAAGCCATTAACATTCCGGACTCACCACCGCCACTTAGACGGCCATTCCTATGAGCAATTCGCCTTCCTGGCATTGGTCACGTCAATTTAAGCCATTGATCGCCGAAGACTCACATCTATGCCAACGGCGAGTGCCATGTAACTTTAGGTCTCTCTAACCCGAACGACATAAAGCGGGTACGGCTCCATCTAACCCGTGCTCACATCGCAACGACAATTTAAGCCATATGCGCGGGTCAAACTTTCACCGAGTTCCATTCTAACACAAGTCACATAACCCCGTTATGTTCAAGTTGGCTCTCAGGCCACCAAGTTGGCAAGACCTCGTGTCCGCCCAGTTTTCCGGGTGCACCTTTGGGTTAGTCCCCAAGGCTCCCTGCTGCAATCTACCGCGTAGAAAACCCGAAAAACACCCAATAGCACGGAGTCTTCTCCGACCTTATGCAATGCAACATCACCGATCCGAACTAACATGTCCGGGTAGGCTTCAACCAAAATGCCTATGTCCGTTCTCGCATACGGACTCTAAACAACGGGGACTTCACATATCTACCCGAAGGAATGCCTCCAACTCTCCGCAAACTCGCGAGAGCGGGCTTCCTATGCAAAGAAAGAGAGCGACTCATGCTCAAGATGAGGATCGTTACCCTTGCGGTCCTCTTTGGCGCCATCGAAAAGTAATCGGATGGAAATCACCGCACTTGCGTTGCCTCCGTGGATCCGGAGTCGGCTTGCGATTCGGAGCTCCGAAGCTCCTCCAATGGTGGATCTAGCTCCTCTTCTTCTTGCCTTAGCTCTCCTTTCTCCAAGGATTTAGAAAGAGGATAAGTGGAAAAAGTGAGGATTTTCTAAGTCAAAACCCGGGTATATCCCTTCAGGAACAACCCCCAGCCGTTGGATCTTCAGTCAAAGAAATGAACGGCTTCGATTCGGGGCTGAAATGCCCTATCTGGACCGAACACGGCCTGGCACACGCCCGTGTCTAGGGCCGTGTGCCTCATTCGCCGTCAAAATCGAATCACCTGGAACCTCACACGGGTATCGAACACGCCCGTGTTCGAGCTGACACGCCCGTGTTCCACCTGACACGGCCGTGTAGCCGGCCGTGTACACCATGATTTTTCTCCGTTTTCAACCCGAGCACTGCACGGGTTCTAGGACACGCCCGTGTCCTTGCCCGTGTCACCTTGACACGCCTGGGCTCCAGGCCGTGTACAGGGTCTCGACACTTCGCGGCTAAGTGTCGACACGGGTCGACACGCCCTGCGACACGCCCGTGTCGCAGGCCGTGTGCCATGTCTCGACACATTGTCGACACCAAAGTGTCGACTTCGCGGGACGAGTGTCGACACGGGTTGACACGCCCTGCGACACGCCCGTGTCGCAGGCCGTGTGCCGTGTCTCGACACAACGTCGAAGCACTGTGTCGACTTCACGGCTAAGTGTCGACACGCCCTGCGACACGCCCGTGTCGCAGGCCGTGTGCCCAGTCTCGACACAATGTTGAGACCAAAGTGTCGACTTCGCGCCTTAGTGTCGACACAGGCTTGACACGCCCTGGGACACGCCCGTGTCCCAGGCCGTGTGCCTGCAGGCAGAACTCAAATTGGCCCAAAACATTCCCCTTTACTCCTTTGAGTTTCGGGGCGTTACAACTCTACCCCTCTTAAAAGAATTTCGCCCACGAAATTACATAAAGGGAAAAACATGTACAAAACTAAAATTTGTACCTGAGCGGAAAAACTCCGGATATTCGTCAAGCATCGTCTGCTCTCGCTCCCAAGAGAGCTCCTCACGACCGCAATTGTCCCACCGGACTTTGACCATCCTGATCTCTTTATTGCGTAGTCGCTTGACCTCCGAGTCCTCAATTCGCACGGGCTTGACCTTTGTCGTTAGCCCACTATCCACCAGCACTTGATCGACCGCGATCACTTGCGTAGGCTCTAGCACCGCCTTCCGAAGCACCGAAATATGGAATACATCATGTAAACCACTTAGCTCCACTGAAAGCTTCAGCCGATAGGCCGCTTCTCCTACTCGCTCCAGAACCTCGAACGGTCCAAGGTACCTCGGGCTTAGCTTTTTCAATCGCCGCACCCGCGAGACACCCTTGAACGGCTTGATCTTCAAGTATACATAATCGCCCACAGCGAACTCCACGTTCCTGTGCTTGACATTATAGTACTTTGCTTGCCGCTCCTGAGCGATAAGCAACCTCTCCCGAATGGTTCTCACCAAAGAAGTAGCATCATCCACTTCTGATCGCTTATACAACTTTGACTCGCCCGTTTCTAACCAAGACAACGGCGTGCGACATCTTCTACCATAAAGGGCCTCGAAAGGCGCCATCTGAATACTTGCTTGGTAGCTGTTGTTGTATGCGAACTCCACCAATTAAAGGTGGTCCTCCCATTGCTTTCCAAAGTCCAAGACACACATGCGAAGCATGTCTTCCATGGTTCTATTGACCCTCTCGGTCTGCCCATCCGTTTGCGGATGGAAGGCTGTGCTAAACTTCAGCTTTGTTCCCAACATCTGCTGCACCAGCCTCCAATCATTGGACGTGAACCGCCCATCTCGGTCACTCACGATGCTGCGGGGCACACCATGAAGCCGCGCTATGTTATCCACATAAAGCTTCGCCAGTTTCTCCACCGGATCATCCTTCCTATGCGGAATAAAATGCGACACCTTCGTTAATCGATCGACCACCACCCAAATGGCGTCGTTCCCCTTCTGCGACCTTGGCAAACCATGCACAAAGTCCATAGAGATATCGTCGAATTTCCACTCCGGAATAGGCAAGGACTTAAGAAATCCTCCCGGCTTTTGGCACTCCGCCTTTACCAAGGCGCAGGTTTGGCACTTTGCTACGTATACCGCCACATCCTTCTTTAAGCCCGGCCACCAAAACAGTTTCTTTACATCACGGTACATCTTCGTGCTCCCCGGGTGAATCGAGTACTTGGTATGGTGCGCCTCGTACAACAACTCCACCCGTAAATTGCCCACACTTGGGACGCACAAACGACCGTCTTTCCACAGCAATCCGTCCTCCACAACGAATTGGGAATTTGACCCATCCAGAGCCTCTATCATGAACTGCTTCATTTGAGCATCCATATCCAAAGCCTGCCGAATCCGATCAGCCAGGTCATATTGGACTTCAGTCCAATTCAGCACTGCTTCAGCACTAGATTGTCTATCCACACAAACAATCTCCAATGCCTCCAGCTCCTGCACCAACCGCTCATCATGCACTGATAGCCAATTCGCTTGAGCTGGGGCTCGGCGACTCAACGCGTCCGCAACCGCATTCCCTTTGCCAGGCACGTAGTGGATCTTGAATGTATAGTCCCCCAGGAACTCCATCCACCTACGCTGCCGCATATTCAGATCTTTCTGATCAATCAAATACTTTAGGCTCTTGTGATCGGTGTAGATATCAATCTTCACACCGTACAAATAGTGTCTCCACAGCTTCAAGGCAAAAATCACGGCCGCTAACTCCAAGTCATGGACCGGATAATTCCTCTCGTGCACTTTTAGCTGTCTCGAGCCATAAGCTATCACGCTGCCGTGCTGCAATAGCACGCAACCCAAACCGCTGCCTGAAGCATCGCTATATATCTCATAGCCTTCGGTCCCCACTGGCGAACTCAGCACAGACGCCGTGGTCAACCGACACTTCAATTCCTCAAAAGCTCGCACGCACTCCGGCGTCCAAATGAACTTATGATCCTTCCTCGTCAAAGTAGTGAGAGGTAACGCTAACCGCGAGAAGTTCTCTACGAAGCGCCTATAATAGCCGGCAAGCACCAAAAAGCTCCGGACTTCTGCTACCGTAGCAAGCTCAGGCCACTCCCGTATCGCAACAATCTTCGCCGGATCCACAGCAATACCCTCTCCACTCACTATATGCCCGAGGAACGCCACTGAGGATAGCCAAAACTCGCACTTCGAGAACTTGGCATACAACTAATTTCTCCTGAGTGTCTCCAACACCAAATGGAGATGCTTGAAGTGATCCTCCTCACTTTGCGAGTACACCAAAATATCGTCGATGAAGACGATCACGAAATGGTCCAAGTACTCCCTGAACGTCCTGTTCATCAAATCCATGAACACTGACGGCGCATTAGTCAGCCCAAACGGCATGACCGTAAACTCATAATGCCCGTATCTCGTACTAAACGCTGTCTTCGGGATATCACTCTCCCTTATACGCAGCTGATAGTACCCAGCCTTGAGATCTAACTTCGAGTACACCGTCGACCCGACTAACTGATCGAAGAGATCATCAATCCGGGGGATCGGGTACTTGTTCTTCTCAGTCAGCTTGTTTAGCTCCCGATAATCAATACATAACCTCAAGCTTCCGTCCTTCTTCTTAACAAAGAGGACCGGTGCGCTCCAAGGCGAAGAACTCGGGCGCACATACCATTGCTCCAACAACTCTTGCAGTTGAACTTTCAGCTCCGCCATTTCCTTAGGCGCTAGCCGATACGGAGATCGTGACACAGGCTTTGCACCTGGCACTAGCTCGATAGTAAAATCTATCTCCCGTTGAGGCGGGGCTCTAGGAAGATCTGCGGGGAACACATCAGGGTATTCCGATACCACTGAAATACAATCCATCGCGGGCTTCGGCTTTGCAACCTCCACTAGTGTAAAGAACAGTTCTGCTCCGGCACGAACCGCCTTCACCACCTGAAGAGCAGACATCAACGTCTTGCTCGACCCCTTTAAGCCCGTAAAAGTCGTCTCACGACTTGCTCCCAGCTTGACTTCCTTGCTACTGCAATTTATATGGGCCTGCTGCTCCGAGAGCCAGTCCATTCCAAATATGATGTCGAACTCCACCAACGGAAGTAAGGACACCCGCAGGTCAAACTCCTGCTCTCCAATACGAATCATAACATCGCAGATCCTATCCGCTCGCATCGAACACCCATTTGGCAACAACACATCCAACTTATCCTTCGCCATCGAAGAAGGGACTCCGATGCGTAATATAAATCCTTCGGACAAGAAGGAGTGTGAAGCTCCCGTATCAAAGAGTGCTCGTGCCGGATTTTCAAAAATCAACACAAATCCTAAACAAGTAGTGGTAAGGTAACATGTGCATAACAAGCATATAAAGGAATTGACTTGCTATAAATTAAACCGTACCTGTCACCACGTCAGCTTGTTTAATGGCCTCCTGTTGGCCAAGATTGTAGACCCTTGGTTGGGCCGGAGCATAGTGGGATGCGGTCGACTCCACCGCCTTTCCCTTCTCTTCATAAGTGGCTCCCGGCCTCCTCTCGGACTTAGGACGTCCGCTCCAACAATCACGGGCGAAATGCCCCGTCTTGCCACAAGTAAAGCACGCGCCCGGGGTCCGACTCGTAGTCGCCCCAGAAGCACCAGAAGGAGATGGACCCGAAGTCCTATGTTTCTTGAAAGCCCTCCGATAGCCGGACTTTGAGGTAGTCGGCACTTTAAACTCAGATTTTCTATCAACCAAGCCTTTCTTCGCCTGCACGCTCTTCATGTCCTTCTCCAAGGACCGGGCAGTATTGACCAAGGTTAAGAAACCCTGCGTCATTGGCCCCGACAGTAACAATCTCAGCTCATCCCTCAAGCCTTCATAAAAACGATTAGTCTTGCGCTCCTCATCCATGATGGTGGAGCTAGCATAACGACTCAACCGCGTAAACTCATGGAGATATTCATCCACGCTCCTCTCACCATGCACCAACTTCAGGAATTCATTCTCCATTGAAATCCTCTGAGTAGAAGGGAGGTATCTTGCCAAGAACAATCACGAGAACTCTTCCATCGGGACGTCTATCAGTTGTCTACCTCGCAGATGATGCAGCTCCAAACCTTCCCACCACATCCTCGCTTCACCGTCCAGCAGGAACGTAGCAATGGTGGTCATCTGCCACTCCTCCGTCTCCGTCGCTGTCATGACTCTCTTCACCCTAGAGAGCCAGTCTTCAGCCTGAGATGGGGTTCCCAACCCCGAGAATAACGGAGGGTTAAAGCTCATTACATGCTTCAACTGCCTCTCAGTTGCCCTCCTTGGCACTATTGGTTCCACAACCACTTGCTCCACCCTCCTCGGCTCAGCCTCTTGAAGAGGTACTTGCTCCATCATAGGAGCAGGCTGCTGCGCTTGTCTCCCAGGCTGCGCATTTATCACGGCCAACACCGCTTCAGCCACCAGTCGAATATTCTCAGCCGATAGAGGTGTTGCAGGAGCAACATCCGGTGCACTACTTGCCTCAGAAACTCGGCGTTCTGACGGCCCAACACCACTTCGGGTCACCTATAGTGGTACAAAACACCGTTAAGCGACCAAATAAATTGCAAACAGCAATTATAGGAACACGCAGGTTCCTCAAACACGAGTATTTTCATTCCTAAGTGGACATTCATGGGTTCTTTTTACTGTTATAACGATGACGCACACAATGTGCTCACCACCCCTTAAAAAGAATTCGCCCACGAATTCAGTTCAAGCCCGACCAAAACCAGTAGTCTGATACCAAATTGTAACACCCCCTATCCGTCGCATAGCATATAACAGTAGGTCCGGCCGGGGCCCGACGCCATATACCACAGACAGACCGGGTGGTTACTTATGGAAACCATCCAACCAATCTCAACGTCCTACACAGAGCATTCTAGCGGAAGCAGTTTATATAAGTTGCAAAACAAGAACCCAGCAACAAGCATGAATGTCCACTAATACGAAAATAGGAATGTCATTACAAAAATACTCAAAACAAGCCTTAAGGCCTTACAAAAAAAAATGTTTCACTTGTCTGTTACATGATTTACAAACCTCGGCACGCAGGCCGGTCATACATGAATAAAGCAATAAACATTTCCATTCGGGCCTTCGAGGGCCAGCTTCGCAAAAAGGGCTTTAGCCCGCTATTGACCGCTTGGTCCAGCTGCACCTGCAAGCAACAAACCACCGCACGGTGGCAAAACAAGGCAACGGTCAGCAATGCTGACCAAATTATAACGATCCCGCCCCCAACGCGTGGCGGCGATGCTCCTTCCCTGCATTTCATTAGCATAAGCGAGCAATATAAAAACCATAGCCATTTCATCACAGGCGTTGGCTCGCACGGCCACACGCCCCGTGCACTCAGGGCACATTCTCGGTGAACCGGTCGATGTCACGTCAATTAAAGCCATTAACATTCCGGACTCACCACCGCCACTTAGACGGCCATTCCTATGAGCAATTCGCCTTCCTGGCATTGGTCACGTCAATTTAAGCCATTGACCGCCGAAGACTCACATCTATGCCAACGACGAGTGCCATGTAACTTTAGGTCTCTCTAGCCCGAACGACATAAAGCGGGTACGGCTCCATCTAACCCGTGCTCACATCGCAACGACAATTTAAGCAATATGCGCGGGTCAAACTTTCATCGAGTCCCATTCTAACACAAGTCACATAACCCCGTTATGTTCAAGTTGGCTCTCAGGCCACCAAGTTGGCAAGACCTCGTGTCTGCCCAGTTTTCCGGGTGCACCTTTGGGTTAGTCCCCAAGGCTCCCTGCTGCAATCTACCGCGTAGAAAACCCGAAAAACACCCAATAGCACGGAGTCTTCTCCGGCCTTATGCAATGCAACATCACCGATCCGAACTAACATGTCCGGGTACGCTTCAACCAAAATGCCTATGTCCGTTCTCGCATACGGACTCTAAACAACGGGGACTTCACATATCTACCCGAAGGAACGCCTCCAACTCTCCGAAAACTCGCGAGAGCGGGCTTCCTATGCAAAGAAAGAGAGCGACTCATGCTCAAGATGAGGATCGTTACCCTTGTGGTCCTCTTTGGCGCCATCGAAAAGTAATCGGATGGAAATCACCGCACTTGCGTTGCCTCCGTGGATCCGGAGTCGGCTTGCGATTCGGAGCTCCAAAGCTCCTCCAATGGCGGATCTAGCTCCTCTTCTTCTTGCCTTAGCTCTCCTTTCTCCAAGGATTTAGAAAGAGGATAAGTGGAAAAAGTGAGGGTTTTCTAAGTCAAAACCCGGGTATATCCCTTCAGGAACAACCCCCAGCCGTTGGATCTTCAGTCAAAGAAATGAACGGCTTCGATTCGGGGCTGAAATGCCCAATCTAGACCGAACACGGCCTGGCACACGCCCGTGTCCAGGGCCGTGTGCCTCATTCGCCGTCAAAATCGAATCACCTGGAACCTCACACGGGTATCGAACACGCCCGTGTTCGAGCTGACATGCCCGTGTTCCACCTGACACGGCCGTGTAGCCGGCCGTGTACCCCATGATTTTTCGCCGTTTTCAACCCGAGCACTGCACGGGTTCTAGGACACGCCCGTGTCCTTGCCCGTGTCACCTTGACACGCCTGGGCTCCAGGCCGTGTACAGGGTCTCGACACTTCGCGGCTAAGTGTCGACACGGGTCGACACGCCCTGCGACACGCCCGTGTCGCAGGCCGTGTGCCATGTCTCGACACATTATCGACACCAAAGTGTCGACTTCGCGGGACGAGTGTCGACACGGGTTGACACGCCCTGCGACACGCCCGTGTCGCAGGCCGTGTGCCGTGTCTCGACACAACGTCGAAGCACTGTGTCGACTTCACGGCTAAGTGTCGACACGGGTCGACACGCCCTGCGACATGCCCGTGTCGCAGGCCGTGTGCCCAGTCTCGACACAATGTCGAGACCAAAGTGTCGACTTCGCGCCTTAGTGTCGACACAGGCTTGACACGCCCTGGGACACGCCCGTGTCCCAGGCCGTGTGCCTGCAGCCAGAACTCAAATTGGCCCAAAACATTCCCCTTTACTCCTTTGAGTTTCGGGGCGTTACATTTTCAGTCATGAATCAGTGAGAGTGATGTCCCAAGACGGCGTTCAACACGCGTTATGAGCATTATGAGTTCACTATCCTGCCTTTCGGGCTAACGAATGTGCCATCGGTGGTTATCAGTCTAATGAACAGGACGTTTGTGGAGTATTTGGATTGGTTCATGACTATGTTCATCGATAATATCCTAGTGTACTCCCAATCTGAGTATGATCATGCGGAACACTTGCATATTGTTCTGGAGACCAAGAGAAGTAATCAGAGTATGCCAAATTCTTTGAGTGTGAGTTTTGGCTATCTTTTATGGCATGCCATGGTCATATAGTCGTGGTCAGGGTATCACGGTCGATCCAGCAAAGGTTGCTGCAATATGCGATTGACCTATGTTGTCTTCTGTAGTGGAAGTCCGGAGTTTTCTAGGACTTGCCGGCTATTACAGGCGCTTCGTGGAGAACTTCTCATGGATAACATTTCCCCTCACTACTCTGACAAGGAAGGACCAGAAGTTTATTTGGTCGCCTGAGTGCACACAAGTATTCAAAGAACTAAAGTGTCGTTTGACCACGACACCTGTCTTACGTTCGCCATGTGGTTCTGAAGGCTTCGAGGTTTATAGTGACACCTCTGGGAGTGATTTAGGCTGTGTTCTACTTTAGTACGGGTCAGTGATAGCCTATGGATCACGTCAGTTAAAGGTGCATGCGAGGAATAAACCGGTCCATGATTTGGAGTTGGCAGCCATAGTATTCGCTCTCAAGCTGTGGAGGCATTACCTTTATGGAGTAAAGGTTGATATATATATTCAGATCACAAAAGTCTGAAGTATTTGATTGATCAAAAGGACATGAACATGCCACAGCGTAGGTGGATGGAGTTCCTTGGGGACTACACCTATAAGATTCATTATATTCCTGGGAGGGGGAACGTCGTGGCAGATGCTCTGAGTCGTAGGACTCCTGCACGGGCCAACTAGTTACAGATGCACGACGAGCGGCATATTCAGGGCTTGGAGGCCTTGGAGATCGCTTGTGTTGACAAGGGATCTAGTACAAACATATGTTAGAGTTGGACAGAGGTTCAATACGACCTCACGGATAGGATCCGACTTGCTTTAGAGTTGGGCATGAGCTTGAAACGTCACTGGGAGGAAGCCATTGATGGGTCTAACGACCAGTTCTCTATCAATGATGGCCTTTTGTGGAAAGGTAGTCGGTTGTGCGTTCCCAATGTGTGGAAGTTATGGGAAGAATTAATGTACGAAGCGCACTTTACAAACTACTCGATTCACCCGGGAGCACCAAGATTTTCAAGGACTTGAAGGAATCGTTTTGGTGGCCGAGTCTGTAGAAAGAAAAAGCGCTGTATGTGGCGAAATGTCAAACCTATGCCTTGGTTAAGGCTGAATGACAGAAACCTGGAAAATTCCTGAAGTCTTTGCCCATACCGGAGTGGAAATTTGATGACATCTCCATGGATTTCGTGCATGGTTTACCGAGACCGCACAAGGGGAACGATGTCATTTGGGTGGTCGTTGATCGTTTGACGAAGGTGTCACATTTTATACCCAATAGGAAGGATGATTCAGTGGAGAAGCTGGCGAAGCTTTATGTGGACAACATTGTTCGATTGCAAGGGGTGCCTCAGAGCATAGTATGTGACCGAGATGGTCGGTCCACGTCTAATGACTGGAGGCTCATTCATCAGTTGTTGGGTAACAAGTTGCATTTGAGCATGGCTTTTCACCCACAAACAGATGGGCAAACTGAAAGGGTGAACAAGACGATGGAAGACATGCTTTGTATGTGCGTGTTAGATTTTGGGAAAAGGTGGGAAGACCATCTTTACATAATTAGTTCGCTTATAATAACAGCTACCAAGCAAGCATTCAAATGACACCTTTTGAGGCTTTATATGGGAGGAGGTGTCGTACACCATTGTCTTGGGTAGAAACAAGGGAATCAAAACTATATAAGCGAAGTGACGTTGAAGATGCTACTTCAACGATACGGTTGATACGAGAACGGCTACTGATCGCTCAAGATAGGTATGCCAAGTACTTTAATGCCAAGCACCGGAATGTGGAGTTTGTGGTGGGCGATTGGGTGCACCTCAAGATAAAACCGTTTAAAGGCGTATCAAGGATTCGATGCTTAAAGAAGCTTAAGCTGAGGTATGTTGGGCCTTTTGAGATATTGGAGTGGATTGGTGAAGCCGCCTATCATTTGGTTCTTTTGGCAGAGTTGAGCAGTTTGCATGATGTATTTTACATCTCAGTGCTGCGGAAGGTTATCCATGAGCCAACACAAGTAGTAGTTGCGAATCAAGTGCCAGTCGATAGTGAGAGGACGACGAAGGTCAAGCCCATTCCCGTTGAGGATGTGGAAGTCAAGCAACTTCGTAATAAAGCCATTAGAATGGTCAAAGTCCGTTGAGACAATTGTGGCCGAGAAGGGTTGTTTTGGGAGCGCGAGCAAACTAAAAGGGAGGAGTTTCCCGAGCATTTTTTGTTTTCCTATAACTTAAAATTTCGGGTCGAAATTTTTTTAAGTGGGGGAGAATTGTAACGCCCCAGGTTCAGACAACGCCTTTTTGGAAGGTACCGCATGATGATAGCGCTACCGCTGGAGGTAGATCGAGTCTCTCGACGCTCTCGACGTCTCGCCATCTCAGCACATGCTAGCGCCGGGCGGTAATGTATACCGTGCGGTGGTAGACCGCTCGACATTTGGGTCGAGTCACTCAACGCTCGACGTTCTCGAGAAGCGCTAGCTTGCGGAGGTAGTGTTACTGTGTGGCTATAACTATTCTCGAGAAGTGCTAGCGCTCAGCGGTAGCAGTTGCGCGGGGTGGTAGCTTGACGATTTATTTCATAGAGCTCTCGGGTTGCTACCGTGCGACGGTAACCTTACCGCAGGCGGTAGCGTAGTTTTGTCGTTTCCTTCTAAACTGTATGAACAGAAAAAAAGTAGACCGAAAATTTGAAGTAAAAAATTTTTATTATCCAAAAAGATATCTATTACAATGGTATAACCTCCCTTTTATATAATGGAGGAGATGGGAGAGATTATAATTAAGCAATATGGGACTAAATAATTACAGGTGTAAGCGGTTAAACATAAAAAAAAGCCAAACAGGCCGCGCGGTTAGACGAATAGGCTAACCACCTGGCCACCACAAGAAAGAGAGAACAAGCCACCATAGGAGACCGCCAGACCGCCCGGTCTCTAAGCCGCCTGATACAAATCGCCAGACCGCCCAGATAACCATAACAACAGTCTCGCCACCAAACCGCAAGAGAGAAACCGACAGACCGCTCGGTCTCTAAACTGCCAGAATTAGACCGCCAGACCGCACGGTCTCCATACAGCAACACTCCCCCTCAAGCTGGAGCATATATGTCGATCATGCCCAGCTTGTCACAAATGTGAAGAAATGAGGCGGGCACCGGCTTGGTGAAGATGTCTGTCAGCTCTTTATCGGAGGTGACGAATGTAGTACAAATTTGCAACTTCAAAATCTCTTCCCGAATAAAGTGGCAGTCGACTTCAATGTGCTTCATTCTCTCATGGAAGACCGAATTTTTGGAGATGTATATAGCGGCCTTGTTGTCACAAAACATAGGTAGAGGATGATTGTAGACCTCTCCTAAGTCAAGCATGAGAGCTTGTAACCACTTCAATTCACATGTGGTTGATGTCGTACTTCGATATTCTGCTTCGGCGCTGGACCTGGAGATGACAGATTGTTTCTTGCTCTTCCAGCTCACAAGATTTCCTCCCACAAAGGTGCAAAAGCCCGATGTTGACTTGCGGTTTCCTTTGTCATTAACATAGCTTGAATCTGAGTACGCTTCAATCTCCAAATGAACATTCTTCTGAAAGAGTAGTCCTTTCCCATGCGATGATTTAATATACTCAAATATCCTCAGGGCAGACTGTAGATGACACTCCCTAGGAGCCGGCATGAATTGGCTAACCTTGCCTACAACATAGGCGATGTCGGGTATGGTCACCGTGAGATATATAAGTTTACCAACCAGACGTCTGTACCTCGTAACAACAGAAAGAAGTGGAGAGTCATTTATCCATGTTTTATCTTCTCCAGTCTCCATGGGGCATCGGGCAGGTTTAGCCCCAATCAGCCTTGCCTATTTTTAGCAAATCAAGAGCATACTTCCGTTGAGAGAGGACAAGGGAATTGGGCTTCCAAGAGAATTCTATCCCCAGAAAGTATTTTGGAGAGCCCATATCCTTTGTGACCAGGTGTTGGCAAAGATGCTTCTTTGTCAAGATTATCCCAGCCTGGTCATCTCCAGTGAGAAGAATATCATCCACATATACAACAAGCACTACCAGACCCAAGGAGGTTTTGCAAATAGATAACGAGTGATCGACAGAACTTCTTCTAAACCCACAGCCGCCACAATCCTGCTGAATTTGTCAAACCATGCCCAAGAGCTTTGTTTGAGACCATAGATAGCCTTGTAACATCCAGTTGAGAAATGGGCCAATCCCAGTTGACAGCCACAGAGAGCAGGACCCTCATAGTGCTGAGACGAGCAACTAGAGAGAAGGTATAAAAATCCCATACATCTGAGTAAAGCCTTTGGCAACCAGACGGGCCTTGTAATGATCCACACTACCTTCAGGGCGGAACTTCACCACAAAGACCCAGCGACATCCAACGACATCTGTGCCGAAGGGAGGAGGACAGATGGTCCATGTATCCCATTCAATGAGAGTAGAAATCTCCTCATCTATGACAGCCTTCCAATGAGGAATAGTAAGGGCCTCCTGGTAGGAACGGGGGTGGCAGTGGCCGAGATAGCCAGTGCAAAAGCTTTACGAGAAGGGGTAAGACGATCATAGGAAACAACAACAACAAGCGGGTGTTGGGTACATGCCCGAACCCCTTTAAGAAGAGCAATGGGGAGATCCAGGTCAGCGGGTTCCTCAGTATCCAGATCATCCATGGTGGAGAGAGCTGACCCGGGAGTAGAGAGACGGCGACAGAGAGGAGGGAGATATCATGGGAGGTGGACATGATGGAGGAGAGGGTGGAGATGGTGGAGGTGGTGGAACATCAGTAGGTGTGGAGGGAACAGATGAGTTGATATGAGAAGTAGGATCATCAGGAGTAGAGGAGGAAGCAGGAGAAAAGTAAGATGCATTTTCAAAAAAGGTGACATCTGCAGAGACAAACTACTTGCGGGTAACGGGGTCAAAGCAACAGTAACCTTTCTGAGTTGTAGAGTACCCCAGAAAGACACATTTAGTGGCTCGAGGTGAGAGTTTGTCATGGGTGGCAGCAGGAAAGTGCACAAAGGCGGTGCACCCAAAGATGCACAGAGTAAGAGGAAATGAATTCTTATTCGGATAAAGAATGGAGAATGGGGTGGCACCGTTGAGAACTGTGGAGGGAATGCGATTGATGAGATAGCAGGAGAGGAGGAAAACATAGCCCCAATAGGAGCGAGAAATGTGCATCTATGTCATCAGAGTGCGAGCAATATCGAGGAGGTGACGGTTTTTGCGTTCCGCCACCCCATTTTGCTGTGAGGTGTAGATACAGCTAGTTTGATGAATAACACCATGTTGCATACAAAAAGAAGAGAAATCATGGCTAAGATATTCCTTAGCATTGTCAGAACGAAGGAGTTTAATAGAGGTATCAAACTGAGTCTTAATCATATAATAAAACGATGTCCAGAGAGAGAATAATTCGGAGCGATCCTCTAAAAGATACACCCATGTACATCGAGAGAAATCATCAATAAATGTGACAAAATATGAACTAACTCGACCGATGGTGAGGGTAGGAGTAGGACCCCATACGTCAGAGTGAATGAGATCGAATGGACAAGAAGAGCCTCGACTTTGCGTTGGTGGGAAGGTGGAGCGGTGATGCTTGAGAAGCTGACATGCATTACAGTTAAGAGGTGGATGATGCAGAGGGAGGTGGGGCAGAAACTGGCGAAGAAGCCGGGGAGAAGCATGACTAAGGCGAAGATGCCATTGGAGAAGATCAGTAGAGGAGGAGGAGAAGGCGGATAGAGTAGATACATTGTCGAGGAAGTAGAGGTTGCCGCTCTCAGTCCCAGTAGCAATCGTTTGTTGGGTGTCCGGATCCTGAAAAGAACAAGAAGTAGGAGTAAATGTGACATAACACCATAGTTGCTTGCATAGAGAAGTAACGATAATAAATTGCAAGGGAACTTGGGCACATAAAGGGTATCTGCCAGGCGAAGAGATGGAGTGACTTGAACCACTCCCGTCCCATTGACCGGAGAGGAAGAGCCATGTAACGCCCCCAATTTTTTTCGATGATTTTAGTCGATTGGGCTACGTCATATTTATGACGTCGTGGCGTTACTTTTAGCGTTGAGTTAACGGCGCAATGCCGTTAAGGCATTTTCTCATCCGTGCGGCCGAGTCGGCCGAATTCTTGTTGTGATGGAAAAAGTTTGCTTTTGGAATTTAAGTTATGTAATTTGGGGCTTGCTCGTCAAGTTTTGTCGCAATCCGAGCATTTTTGGAGTCTCGACACGCGATTGGAGTTTTGGATTTGTTTATGTTCGCCGTATACTTTGAAGATTAACATCTCGGGAATGGCTCATCGGATTTTGGTTTTGACTTCGCCGTTGTGTTCTTAGCGTCAGTATTCGCCTACGACGTGAGTTTCATTTAATTCGGAGATCGTTTAAGCCTCTGTTTTTATCTCATAGTTTCCTTGTTCAAAAATATATAAGTATGATTATTTTAATATTATAGTGCTATTCAAAAATGACTTTTACTATTCATTCATATAGTTTGATCAAAAGGTTACATTTGCAAAGAAATTGTCTTTCCTGCAAGGCTTGACTCAAGTGAAATTCCTACGTCTCGAGTAGGTCCTTTCTTGTACTCGAGTAGTTACCTTACTACTCGAGTAGTTCCTTTCGAGTACTCGAGTAGTTGCCTTACTACTCGAGTAGTTATTTTCGAGTACTCGAGTAGCTGTCTTATAACTACTCGAGTAGGTCTATTCTTGTACTCGAGTAGTTACCATACTACTCGAGTAGTTCCTTTGGAGTACTCGAGTAGTTGACTTACTACTCGAGTAGTTCTTTTCGAGTACTCGAGTAGCTGCCTTATAACTACTCGAGTATGTCTCTTCTTGTACTCGAGTAGTTACCTTACTACTCGAGTAGTTCCTTTCGAGTACTCGAGTAGTTTCCTTACTACTCGAGTAGTTCTTTTTGAGTACTCGAGTAGTTCTTTTCTTATACTCGAGTATCCCTTGCTGTACCCGAGTAGTACCCCTATAGTACTCGAGTGGCCCGTTCCTTCTATCTCGGAAAACTAGTTTTAGCTGAAACCGGTTTATTTCTGTTGTTGAGTATAAATACTTTCTTCTTCTTCATCATCATTAAACCGACCGAAAATTTCTTCTTCTTCCCGAACCAGAGCGGCGTGTGAGAAATAGGTCGTCCGTCAGTACTTCTTCCGGTGGCCGCCGACGGTGCCTCGGTGCTCGAAATCTTCAACCGAGTATAGATCTGGAAAGCTCTCGCCGAGAGCTAGGCCATCATGGTAATATCTTCCCCATTTCTAGAGATTTCTCGTTAGGGTTTTTCGGCCCTAACCTCCTTTTCGGTCTTTCTTATTCAGATTTCAACTCCTCCCGCATCATTTTGCCCCGATCTACAACGTGGAGTGATTCAGAGGACTTTTTCGGTAAAACTAAGGCAAGTGGTGGTTTCTCCTTATTTCTCCTTGTCCGATTTGATGGTAACGGCTAAGTTTTCATGTTCTTTAAAATTTTTTACACTTATTCTTCCAAATTACTGTTATGAATAACCTTCTCAACGATCACATGATGTTGTGACGTTTTGTCATGGTGAACTCGATTTTGTCCGGATACGTTTAGTCATTCTTGAAGTGTCTTATTGATGGCTTTAAATGCCTTAGATTTTGTTATTGAATGTATTGGAGTTTAATTAGGTTTGTAAATCGTTACTAAGAGTTGATCAGCCATATCTTGTATCTAGTAATGTCAACTAGAATCTGGCGAGCCAAATCTCGAGATATTTGTGTTGTGGTTTCTTTGGGTTTCTTGATTGCGGGAGTTAGTGGACGATTCCACCTCCGCAGTGGTTGTTTCCTTAATTAGTGCCATGTGGAAGTATACCTGGCTTTTGGATGTCTGCGGTGTATGGTGGAGAGTATGAGACTCCCTCACAGTTAGACGGATTATATATTCGTGTTTTTGGGTGGTGTGTCCAAGAGTGACCACCTCGCCCGTTTTTTGGGTGGTGTGTCCACGAGTGTCCTCCTAGCTCGTGTTTTTTGGGTAAAGTCGACCACAGGTGCCTAATAAAGGTTTTGTATTTCTTCCTTACGAATTATTCATTTTATCACCTTATAGCCTCATGCGTTTGGTGTACTATTATTGTACGTGACGAATCACGTAAGAGTTCTTTTTCATGATGATGACTCGTTCTCTTTTTGTACTTTATTTCAGTACTGTTGGTCTTGGGTTGGTACCCCTTTGACCTTTGTTTACTTGGGCTTATTTATTTCTGCTGCCATTTGTTCCCTCTTGCTGAGGTGTTCTGTCTTTGGAATTCCTCAGGTTCAGAGCAGTAGCAGATAACAGAGCTAGTTTTGGAGTTTCTGGGCGCCAGTGTTGGCCGTGGTGGTTACCTCATCTCAGCGAGGTAGTTTGTTGTTTATTTAGTTACTGGTTCAGACATACTTTTCTGTATGTGGGTTCATGTCAGTTTGTTGACGCCCACAATATTATTACTTTTAGATACTTGCTAGCTGCTTAGTTTTCTATATGTGGATGTGTACTACTTGCTCTCTGGGATGATTTATGCTAGGAATGCATGTTAGGAATTTTCAACTATAAAATCTATTACTACTACTTCATGCACTTCATAATTTAAAAACTCTAGCTTGTTATATTTGGCGACCGTAAAAGCTATCCTTACTACTATAATAAATTTAGAGTCTTACATATCATGAGTTGTCCTTTGGAGACGTTTATACTCATGTAGGATGTTTGAGTCAATCTAACAAGTATTTTTCCGCAGCGTACAACTATATTTTGATTCGTGGACTAAGTGAGCCACTAAGCCGAGGGATACGACTAACTATTTCACTTAGCTGATTTTCCTTAAAATAACTGAAAGAATCTTTCTTCATGTTTTAGTAGGTGTCTGCCTGAGCGTCCGCAGTTATCCCCTGCTGACGTGACATCATGACACGCATTTTCCCTTACTCTGATAAGTTATTATTTGCGGTGAAAATTCGGGTTGTGACAGTTGGTATCTGAGCGAGGTTGCTTGATAATTGGTCGGGCAACCATCCCTTGTTACCTTAGGTTTGTTTAGTGACATTCCATACACACACCGATGTGTCATCAGTACGCCTTAGCCGAAGCATAGTCACTACACTCATAGCATGATAAGAAGTATATGGGACATATTATGTAGTATGGGATGCATAATAAGTGTTTGTATATGGATCCACCATAGGTGGCAACATGTGATGGTTATGTAGTATTGGATGCATAACCACCATCACATGGGTGCCCATTAGCACGTTTTCTTTTCATCATTGCATGCGATGTTATATAGTATGAGATGCATAACATTTCATGTGTACGCCGCTTATATCATGTATTAGGGCCTTTTATAGAATGCATAGCACTACATAAATTACATATCATCGCATAAGCATGCATGCTAAGTTAAGGTCTACATGATGACACATGTACACACATGATTTTAAATAAGAATAAAGAATACATGCATTCATTTCATAGGCACATGAGTCAATAGGATGAGAGGATATCATCCTAAGTAGGACATAACATCATTATGAAATCCCAGAGCAAGTTGCAGCATAAGCAAGTGTCTTATAAGTATGGTCTGAACTAGTTGAGTGGCTTTGTTGTAAGCTAGGATTTTGATGAGTTGTCCATTTGCTTTTTAGAATGCCGCCAAAGCATCCTGCGATGAGGTCGACTCCCCAATCAGAGGGTGAGTCATCAGGTGCGCAAAGTGATGCGATTATCGTGGGTCTGCGTCAGAGAAATGTGGCTCTGTCGAGATAGTTGGTTGCGATGCAATCACAAATTCAGTCTTTGTTGTTTGCCGCTCCCGCACAGCAACCTTTAGTGTAAGAGCCTGCCTTGGGCCAAGCCATGCCCGATATCCTTGTTCCTCTGGTGCCCCCGATGGTGATACCACCAGAAATGAATTTCATATCACACTTACAGCGGTTGGGACCTCCCACCTACGACGAGAGTGCTGACTTTCTGATTATAGACGATTGGATCACCTCCATCGAGGAGATGTTTTCGTATTCCGGAATTCTATAAGTCCAGAAGGTGATGATTGCAGCCTATCAGTTAAAAGGCCTGGCAAAACGTTGGTTGATTCAGGAAAGAGAGGGTCTGAAGGAAGGATGTTCTTGGGAATCTTTTAAGAAGATACTGCTGAAAACGTTTCTACCCTCGGTCGAGCAGGATCGTCTGACGAATAGCTTCCTGCATTTGAAGCAAAGAGAGCTCACCGTGAGCGAGTATGAGATTGAGTTTAGCAAACTGAGCAGGTTTGCTCCTGATTTGGTATCTTCTGAGGAGGGTAGCGTGAAGCATTTCCTTGGAGGACTAAGAAGCGATGTCTAGCAGTTGACATGCGCTTACCGAGCTGAAAGTTATGCTGAAGCAGTGGAAGCCACTTTGAAAGTGGAGGCGATTGAAAATTCTAAGAACCGCGGTGCTGCGGTGAGGAAGGACAAAAGAAAAGGTGTTGAGGATGGTAGCTGCATGGCATCTGGCCTTTCTTCGGAGAAGAAAAGTAAGGAAGTGTGTAGTTTTTGTGGTCGTCCCGACCACCCTTAAGAAAGATGTTTCAAGAGGACCGCCACCCTGAAGCAGCAGCAGGTGCACGCCATCCAAGGTGCACCCAATGGATAGCTAGTGTGCTCATTTTATGCAAGGAAGGGTCATGATGTGAGTCAGTGCTGGATGAAGGAAAGGATTTGCTTCCAGTGCAGGCATACGGGACACCAGAAGTCTTCGTGCCCCCAGGCTCAGCCCCCACTGCAGCCTGCCCCACTTCGAGCTCTGCCGCCGCCACCGAACCTGAATAAAGGAACAGGAAAGCTGAACGTGATGACCAGCGAGGAAGCTCAAACCTCTACGCAAGTGATTTCAGGTTAGCCCCAGTTTAATTTATCCTTATTATTTATCGTTGTTGCCCTAGTTATCATTCGTTTAGTTATGTATGTTACAGTTTTAGGGGAGTTTAAAGTACAGAATAGGTGGGCGCGCATTCTTTTCGATTCGGGTGCCACCCATTCCTTCGTGGCCCGGAGGTTTGTTGATAAACATCGCCTGGGTGTGGATTGATTAGTAGACTCCTTCAATGTCAAGCTCCCTTCCGGTGATTTGGTGATATCTAATCAAGGAGTTCTGAGATGCCCTATTTATCTTGGCAATTTTCTGGCCTTTGCGGATCTGATGATTTTAGATCTGGCTGATTTCGACGTGATTTTGGGCATGGACTGGCTGTCCAAGTATGGTGTGATCATCAAGTGCAAGGCTAAGCGACTGGATTTCAGGATGGACGACGGACAACCTATGCGCGGCTATGGATTTCAGGACAGAGTTTCCCCTGTCATTTTTGTGGTACGTGCTTGTCGTGCTATAGAGTCTGGTTGCGAGGCATTTTTAGTTTCTATTTCTGCTCTAAAAATAGCTTTTGTTACACCACGTCTTGAGAATGTCTCGGTGGTGCGAGAGTTTCAAGATGTCTTTGCTGATAGTCTTCCAGGACTTCCTCCTGAAAGGGAGATAGAGTTTGTGATAAACCTCGTGCCCGGTACTCGTCCTATTGCCAAAGCACCGTACCGTATGGCTCCGCGTGAGTTGGATGAGTTGTGTACTCAGCTCGATGAGTTGCTGAGGTGTGGTTTTATTAGACCAAGTTCTTCTACATGGGGTGCTCCTATTTTGTTCATCAAGAAGAAAGATGGATCGATGAGGCTTTGCATCGATTATAGGGAACTGAACAAGGTAACCATTAAGAATAGATATCCCCTGCCAAGGATTGATGATTTGTTCGATCAGTTGCGTGGTAGCTCGGTGTTTTCAAAGATCGATCTTCGCTCAGGCTACCACCAGTTGAGGATTCGTGAGGCAGACATTCCTCGAACCGCGTTTCGTTCACGGCATGGACATTATCAGTTTTTGGTGATGTCTTTCGGTTTAAAGAATGCACACTCTGCTTTCATGGATTTGATGAATAGGGTGTTTAAGGAATTCTTGGACCGATTCGTTATTGTGTTTATAGATGATTTCTTGGTGTATTCCCGCATTGTTGAGGAGCATACTCAGCATTTGAGTTTGGTCTTGTAAACCCTGAGGGAGCATAAGCTATATGCGAAGTTGAGCAAATGTGAGTTCTGGCTACCTCAGGTGTCCTTTCTGGGTCATGTTGTAAGCAAGGATGGTATTTCTGTAGACCCGACCAAGATTTCTGCTGTGATGAAATGGGAGAGACCTTCTACACCTAAGGTGATTAGGAGCTTCTTAGGCCTGGCTAGCTATTATAGAAGATTCGTGGAAGGATTTTCAGTATTGTCTGCTCCTCTAACTAGACTTACTCAGAAGAATACTGCGTTCATTTGGAGTGATAAGTGTGAAGAGGCTTTTCAGGAATTGAAGAACAGATTATGTACTGCTCCAATTTTAACCTTACCTACTGAAGGAGTTGAGTATGCCGTGTATGTCGATGCATCACACATCGGACTTGGTTGTGTTTTAATGCAAGATGGTAAAGTGATCGCATATGGATCGAGGCAACTAAAGACTCATGAGAGAAACTATCCTACGCACGATTTGGAGTTTACTGCTATAATTTATGCGCTGAAGCTTTGGCGACACTTATTGTATGTCGTGTTCTGCAGGATCTATACAGACCAAAGAGTTTGAAGTACGTCTTCACTCAGAAAGAACTAAATCTGCGCCAGCGTCGGTGGTTGGAATATGTGGCGGATTATGAAGTGGAAATTCTTTATCATCCAGGAAAGGCCAATATAGTAGCTGATGCTTTGAGTATAAAGACTGCTAAAATTTTTAACTTGTCTATACAGTCCTTGGTAGAAGAATTTTTGTTGATGGATATTGAGTTTGGGAGTAGTACTGTGCCTGCTAGTCTAGAAGCAGAAGAACCCTCTTGGATTTCCCTTACTCGAGCACATTGGAAGGATGATCCGGATTTGTTACACCTCCGGAATAGAACTGTGAAGGGAGTGTTACCTGATTTCTCTGTGGATGAGTTGGATAGCTTGAAGTATCGGGGTAGATTTTGTGTCCCCGCCTTCAGCGATATTCGGGATAAGATCTGTGCTGAAGCTCATGGTTCTAGTGTAACCTACCACCCTGGTTCCACTAAGATGTATAAGGATCTAAAGCAAATTGTTTGGTGGTCCGGGATGAACAATGATATCGCGAAATTTGTATCAGAATGTTATACGCGTTAGCGTGTTAAGGCTGATCATAGAAGGCCTGGTGGTAAATTGACACCGCTTGATATTCTAAGTTGGAAATGGGAGAGTATTTCAATGGATTTTATCACCGGTCTACCAAAATCACCCCATGGGCACGACTCTGTTTGGGTGATAGTTGACAGATTAACAAAGTGTGCTCACTTTGTCCCGTTTAAGATTGGGTATTCGATGAAGAAGATAGCCGAGCTATATCTTGAAGAGGTCATCAAGTTGTATGGAGTGCCTGTTAGCATTGTATCAGATCGGGACTCCAGATTTACGTCTCGCTTTTGGAAGAGTTTATAGGAGGGGTTGGGTACTGATTTAAGGTATTCCACCACCTATCATCCGCAGACGAATGGTCAGATGGAAAGGATAAATCAGATCGTAGAATATATGATCCGGTGTTATTTTTTGGATCATGGTGGTGCTTGGGATGAGCGTCTCAGACTCATGGAGTTTGCATACAATAATAGTTATTAAGAGAGTCTGCAGATGGCCCCATTTGAGGCCTTATATGGGAGGCGTTGTAGAACTCCTTTGTTTTGGGCTGAAGTTGGTGAAAGACCGTTGCTAGGTCCGGAAGCCCTTGAGGAGATGAATTGTGCTGTGACTCATATTCGAGAAAAGCTCCGTGTGGCTCAAGAGCGCTACGAGAAGTATGCCATTCAACGAAGGGTTGATCTGGAGTTTGTCGTTGGAGACTTGGTTTTTCTGAAGGTTTCTCCGATGTCTGGCGTTAAAAGGTTTGGAAGGAACCATAAGTTAGACCCCTGGTATGTGGGATCTTTCAAGATTCTTGAGCGCATCGGAGTGCCAGCTTAGAGGCTGGAGTTGCCTGCAACCTTCCCTGGTATCCATGATGTGTTCCATGTGAGCCAGTTGCAGAAGTGTGTTCGTAATGATAGTCAAGTCCTCGACTCAATACCCCAGATTCAGCCCAACCTTACGTATGTGGAAAAAGCTATTCGTATTTTGGATTCTCAAGAGCGTGTGTTGTGGAGAAAGACCATCCCTATGGTCAAGATTCTTTGGAGAAATCAAGACGTCAAGAGCGCGATGTGGGAATTGGAATCGGCGATGAGGGAATCTCATCCGCACCTCTTCTCTTAGTTTCGGGTATGTCTTTATATTTTCAGTCATGTTTGATTTTATCGTTTCAATTTGGTTTTGGAGTTGTGTTAAGTTTCGGGACGAAACTTCCTTTTAGGGGGTGTGACTGTAACGCCTCCGATTTTTTTTCACGATTTTAGTCGATTGGGCAACGTCATATTTATGACGTCGTGACGTTACTTTTAGTGTCGAGTTGACGGCGCAATGCCGTTAAGGCATTTTCTCGTCCGTGCGGTCGAGTCGGACGAATTCTTGTTGTGATGGAAAAATTTTGCTTTTGGAATTTAAGTTATGTAATTTTGGGGTTGCTTGTCAAGTTTTGTCGCAATCCGAGCATTTTTGGAGTCTCGGCACGTGATTGAAGTTTTGGATTTGTTTATGTTCTCCATACACTTTGAAGATTAATATTTCGGGAATGGCTTGTCGTATTTTGGTTTTGACTCCGCCGTTGTGTTCGTAGCGTCAGTATTCGCCTACGACATGAGTTTCGTTTAATTCGGCGGTCGTTTGTGCCTCCGTTTTGATCTCGTAGTTTCCTTGTTCAAAAATATATAAGAATGATTATCTTAATATTATAGTACTATTCAAAAATGTCTTTTACTATTCATTCATATAGTTTGATCAAAAGGTTACATTTGCAAAGAAATTGTTTTTCCTGCAAGGCTTGACTCGAGTGAAATTCCTGCATCTCAAGTAGTTCCTTTATTGTACTCGAGTAGTTACCTTACTACTCAAGTAGTTACTTTCGAGTACTCGATTAGTTGTCTTACTACTCGAGCAGTTCTTTTAGAGTACTCGAGCAGCTGCCTTATAACTACTCGAGTAGGTCTCTTCTTGTACTCGAGTAGTTAACTTACTACTCGAGTAGTTCCTTTCGAGTACTCGAGTAGTTGTCTTACTACTCGAGTAGTTCTTTTCGAGTACTCGAGTAGCTGCCTTATAACTACTCGAGTAGGTCTCTTCTTGTACTCGAGTAGTTACCTTACTACTCCAGTAGTTCCTTTCGAGTACTCGAGTAGTTGCCTTACTACTCGAGTAGTTCTTTTCGAGTACTCGGGTAGTCACCATACTACTCGAGTAGTCCTTTTCTTGTGCTCGAGTATCCCTTGCTGTACCCGAGTAGTACCCCTATAGTACTCGAGTGGCACGTTCCTTCTGTCTCGGAAAACCGGTTTTAGCTGAACCCGCTTTATTTCTGCTGTTGAGTATAAATACTTTCTTCTTCTTCTTGATCATTAAACCGACCGAGAATTTCTTCTTCTTCCCGAACCAGAGCGGCGTGTGAGAAATATGTCGTCCGTCCGTACTTCTTCCGATGGCCACCGACGGTGCTCCGGTGCTCGAAATCTTCAACCGAGTATAGATCTGGAAAACTCTCACTGAGAGCTATGCCATCGTGGTAATATCTTGCCCGTTTCTAGAGATTTCTCGTTAGGGTTTTTCGGCCCTAACCTCCTTTTCGGCCGTTCTTGTTCAGATTTCAACTCCTCCCGCATCATTTTGCCCCGATCTACGACGTGGAGTGATTCAGATGACTTTTCCGACAAAACTAAGGCAAGTGGTCGTTTCTCCTTATCCGATTTGATGGTAAGGGCTAAGTTTTCAAGTTCTTTAAAATATCCTACACTTATTCTTCCAAATTACTATTATGAATAACCTTCTCAACGATCACATGATGTTGTGACGTTTTGTCATGGTGAACTCGATTTTGTCCAGATACATTTGATCGTTCTTGAAGTGTCTTATTGATGGCTTTAAACGCCTTAGATTTTGTTATTGAACGTATCAGAGTTTAATTAGGTTTGTAAATCGTTCCTAAGAGTTGATCAGCCATGTCTTGTATCTAGTAATGTCAAGTAGAATCTGGTGAGCCAAATCTCGAGATATTTGTGTTGTGGTTTCTTTGGGTTTCTTGATTGCGGGAGTTAGTGGATGATTCCACCTCCGCAGTGGTTGTTTCCTTCATTATTGTCATGTGGAAGTCTACCCGGCTTTTGGATGTTTGTGGTGTATGGTGGAGAGTATGAGACTCCCCCGCAGTTAGACGAATTGTATATTCGTGTTTTTGGGTGGTGTGTCCAAGAGTGACCACCTCGCCCGTTTTTGTTTGGGTGGTCTGTCCACGAGTGTCCACCTCGCCTGTGTTTTTTGGGAAAAGTTGACCACAGGTGCCTAATAAAGGTTTTGTATTTCTTCCTTATGAATTATTCATGTTATCACCTTATATCCTCGTGCGTCTGGTGTACTATTGTTGTACGTGACAAATCACGTAAGAGTTCTTTTTCATGATGATGACTCGTTCTCTTTTTGTACTTTATTTCAGTACTATTGGTCTTGGGTTGGTACCCCTTTGACCTTTGTTTACTTGGGCTTACTTATTTCTGCCTCCATTTGTTCCCTCTTGCTGAGGTGTTCTGTCTTTGGAATGCCTCAGGTTCAAAGCAGTAGCAGATATCAGAGCTAGTTTTGGAGTTTCTGGGCGCCAGTGTTGGTCATGGTGGTTTCCTCGTCTCAGCGAGGTAGTTTTTTGTTTATTTAGTTACTGGTTCAGAAATACTTTTCTGTATGTGGGTTCGTGTCAGTTTGTTGACGCCTACAGTACTGTTACTTTTAGATACTTGCGACCTGCTTACTTTTCTATATGTGGATGTGTACTACTTGCTCTCTGAGATGATTTATGCTAGGAATGCATGTTAGGTATTTTCAACTATAAAATCTATTAGTACTTCATGCACTGCATAATTTAAAAACTCTAGCTTGTTATATTTGGCCACCGTAAAAGCTATCCTTACTACTATTATAAATTTAGAGTTTTGCATATCATGAGTTGTCCTTTGGTGACGTTTATAGTCATGTAGGATGTTTGAGTCAATCTAACAAGTATTTTTCCGCAGCGTACAACTATATTTTGATTCGTGGACTAAGTGAGCCACTATGCCGAGGGATACGACTAACTATTGCACTTAGCTGATTTTTCTTAAAATAACTGAAAGAATCTTTCTTCATGTTTTAGTATGTGTCTGCCTGAGCGTCCGCAGTTATCCCCTGCTGACGTGGCATCATGACGCGCATTTTACCTTACTCTGATAAGTTATTATTTGCGGTGAAAATGCGGGTTGTGACAAGCTGTCTACAACAAAGACCGGGGGCAACCGATCTTGTGTTTCTAGAAGAGAAAAACACTGAGGATTGCATGTCATATGATTTATAGTATCAGAGTCGATCAACCATCTGCCGTGAGTAACAATGTTGGCACTACCAGAAGATGTGACCACCGAGGCGGACTGTGTGGAGGAGGTGGAGGCCATAGAAGAGAGACTATGCGAGCAACCAGGAGACCGTGCGAGAATAGTAGGAAGCGAAGAGAAAGAAGGTTGCTGCGACAAGGGCAGAAAGACCAAGTCGGGCGACCAGCAAGCAGGACGTGTGGCTAGGAAGGCCACAACCAAGAAGTAGAGCAAAGCAGAGGGAAAGAAGTTGCACAGCTAGAGAGAAGGACACACGAACAGGAGAGAGAGAGAGAAGACCGCGCGAGCTGGGAGGAGTTTGCGAGAAAGCCAAACAGGTCATGCGAACAGAGAAGAGACCGCACGAATAGGAACTGACCACGCGAATAAAGGAAGATCGCGGTGAGAGAAGAGGCAGAGCAATCGTGAAAACAAGTCGCGGAGAAAAAGAAGAGATAGGTCACGCACATAAAGGGCAGCAATAAAGAGGAGACAAAAACCGCGCAAACAGACGCGATAAGAGAATAAACAGATCGTGAGAACAGGTCACAAACTGGTCACGAGAAGAAGGAGCAAGTCACGGACATGGCGCAAACAGACGGAAGAAACAAGTTGCAAACAGGTCGCGAGAAGGAGCAAGCCGCGTGGATAAATCGTGCGGATAGAGGAAGCTCACAGAATCAGGAGGAAAAGATCGAGGCCTCTGATACCATGCGCAAACAGAAAAAAAGTAGATCGGAAATTTGGAGTAACAAAAGTTTTATTATCCAAAAAGATATCTATTACAAAGGTATTGCCTCCCTTTTATAGAATGGAGGAGAAGAGAGAGATTACAATTAAGCAATGTGGGACTAAATAATTACAGGTGTAAGAGGTTAAACATAAAAACAAGCCGAAAGGGCCGCGCGGTTAGATGAATAGGTTAACCGCCCGGCCACCACAAGAAAGAGAGAATAAGCCTCCATAGGAGACTGCCAGACCGCCCGTTCTCTAAGCTGCCTGATACAAACCGCCAGACTGCCCGGATAACCACAGCAACATTCTATCTACCAAACCGCAGGAGAGAAAGCAACAGACCGCTTGGTCTCTAAACTGCCAGAATCAGACTCCCAAACTGCCCGGTCTCCATACAGCAACATAAAGGCGTAAACTACCACACAATGATAGCATTCTACTACGTGGCAGTAGCATAACAGTTATGACGTGTCCACGTGTCACCGCCCAATTAGAGTTCTGAGTGGTAGCATCCTCGAGAAGCCGAACGATTGGGCTACCGCGCGGTGGTAACTTCCTACCCCGCGACGGTAGCTCTCGTAAACTGAATTGTTGGACGAATCATGTCCGTCCACTGGTTTTATTTGGAGATCCGACGGCTGGTGCATGCCTCTGCGGGTATATGTCCGGGAGTTAGGTTTTCCCAACTCATTTCTTCATTGGCTCTCTCTTTCTAATTTATAGAGAGAAAGGAGTGTGAAGAAGAAAGAAGAAGGAAGAGATCCCTTCGCCATTGGAGTTTCGAAGCTCCGATTCGCAAGCCGAGTTCGGATTTGGGTAGACAAGGTTGTTGCGATCGCGTCCATCCATCTAGATCTTTGGCTTGGCACCGAAGAATCGCAAAGGGTAACAATTCTCAACTTTGACATGTGAAGTCCTCTCCCTTTTGCATAGGAAACCCTCTCCCGCGAGTGTACGGTAAGCGTGAGGTATTCCTTCGGGTAGATATGGTTTATCCCCGTAGTTTTGCATATAGAGTTCAGAATCAAAGTACAGACATAGGCATGGTGTGTGAAGCCCATCGGGAGGGGTTGGTCTGGATTGGTGATGTTTTCATTATGCATGTATCGCCGGAAAAGACTCTTTGCCATTTGTTTTTCGGGTTTCTACACGGTTGATTGCAGCAGGGAACTTTGGGGACTAACCCCAAGGAGCACCCAAAAAACTGGATAGAAATGCATTTTTGCCAGGTACCGCGCTGCGGTAGTGTTATCGCCTGCGGTATATCTGTGAAAGAGCTGTTGTGAGGCCTGTCTCGCGGAGACCGGGGGGCCAGAGTATGAGGCTGCGTACTCTGGGTGCCCAGCTTGGTGTCCTGAGAGCCGACCTTGTGCATAATCGGGTGATGTACTATTGTTTGATCATTTTGTTGGGCCTCGGGGAAGCTTGATCCGCGTCGATGACTTAAATTGACATGGCGTTGTGAGCAACAGGTTGAGTGGAACCGTACCCGCTCTATGTGGTTCGGTTAAAGAGACCTAAGGTACGTGGCACTTACCGTTGGAATAGAGCGCAAGTCTAGGCTTCGGCCGGAAAGACTTAAATGCTCATGATGGTTTCCGTCCTAGTGGCGGTGGTGACGACTATGATTGGACCAGATTCACTGAGTATGTGCCCTAAGAGCAAGGGGTGTGTGGCCGTTCGTGCATACGCCTGTGGTGAAGTGTGCTTAAATTGCACTTTCATTTCTATGTTGGATTTTGCTAATACAAATGCAGGGAAGGAGCACTGCCGTCCCGAGCAAGGGGTGGGGTCGTTATAATTTGGTCAGCTTTAGCTGACCGTTGCTTTGTTTTGCCACCGCTCGGTGGATTGTTCTTATGAAGGAACAGGTGAGCCTAGTGGCAAATAGCGGGCTGAAGCCCTTGTTACTGTGATGACCCTTGAAGGACAAAGCGAAGTGTTTCCCTTTAGGGTATTTCATGTATGGCCGGCCTGCGTGCCGAAGTATGTAAAACACTTTAATTAAAGTTAAATGTTGTAAGGCCATAAGGCTAAGATTCTATGTGTATTTGTACTTTCATTCCTATTTCGGGTTATAGTGGACATTCATATGATGTGATGGGTTCTTCTAACTTACTTAAAAGCTTCTGCTAGAATGCTCTGTGTTAGGTTTCGATAATGTTTCTTAGTAATTTTGTATTAACATGTAACTCCACTGACTGTCTGTGGAATATGTCGTGGAGCCCCAGCCGGACCTTCTTTTATATCCCATGTGATGGATGAGGCTGTTACATCCAGATTGCCTTGACCTGTAGCAGCTTTCTTTGGTATTTCCCGACCATCTGGTATCACTCAACGAGCAATCATTGAGAAAGCAGTCCACAACACTGGAACACCCCGCTCGGGCATTAGTTTGCGAACAAACTATGAAGCGGAAGCGATGGTGGGCCCATTTGTAAAAGTCAAAAAAATAGTCCAGTTAAGCAATGAGTTAGGCCAATCCCAATATACACCTTACATTAATGCATCCTCCACGGGTCGCCGTACCATAGTATATGATCCCTCCCCCTACGGCTGCCGCACCTATCTAGCAGACGGAGATGGGGCAGACTCTGACCACCATCCTCAATGCCTTCATGGATCAGCAGGCCCTTTCCTAGCAGCCAAACCCAGGATCGAATTGGTTGAGTGCCTTCAAGAATCTATCCCCACCGACATACCACAGGACAGAGAATGTGGTAAAGACTGAGTAGCTTGAGGCCATTCAAGAAATTCTTGCAGGTATCAGCAGCCCTTTTAGGAAGGCAGTTCCTTTGGCATCTTCTGCACTGGAAGCTCACGTGAAGAGATGGTGGACCTCCATACGGGGCTCCACATATGTAGATAGAGAGCTGTCAGATCTCTCTTGGGATGAGTTCAGTGAAGCACGTATCTCAGACACTGTATAGGATGGCCCCCAAGGACCGAGCGGAGTTTGAGACCCAGTTGCAGGAGCTGGTGGGGTTTGGATTTATCAGACTGAGCTCATCACCGTAGGGAGCACCGGTGCTATTTGTTAAGAAGAAGGATGGATCGTTGCGGCTTTGCATCGACTACTGGGAGCTGAACCGGTTGAGAGTCCGGAACAAGTATCCGTTGCCCCAGATCGACGAGCTTTTTGATCAGCTACAGAGAGCCTTTTGGTTCTCCAAGCTGGATTTGAGGTCCGAGTACTATCAGCTGCGCATTCATGAGGTGGATATCCCGAAGATAGCCCTTAGTTCTCAGTACGGTCTATATAAGTTCCTGGTGATGGCCTTCAGACTCATGAATGCACCTTCTGCATTCATGAGTCCGATGAACCGTGTCTTCGAGCCCTTCCTGGATAGATTTGTTATAGTTTTCATCGATAACATTCTGATCTACTCCCGGACAATGGAGGAGCATACCCATCATTTAGAACTGGTGTTGGGCAAGCTGAGAGAGCATCAAATGTACGCAAAATTCTCCAAGTTCCAGTTCTGGCTGCAGGAGGTAGCATTGTTTGGGGCATACCATCAGTGGAGTTAGATTGGCTGTGGACCCGGCCAAGATACAGGAAGTTCGAGATTGGCCGCGACCAAAGTCATCTTTATATATACGTAATTTCTTTGGACTGGTGGGATATTATCACAAGTTCGTGGAGGGGTTCTCAAGGGTAGCACTCCCCCTCACGTCCCTGACGAAGAAGTATGAGGCGTTTACTTGGACCAAGAAGTACGAAGCATCGTTACAAGAGTTGAAGGACAGGCTCACCTCTTCCCCCATCCTTGCACTTCCATCTGGGAAGGATGGATTTCATATTTATATCGACGCATCATATTAAGGGATGGGTGCGGTCCTGATGCAGCATGGACATGTCATTGTATATGCTTCGAGACAGCTGAAGATGCACGAACAGAACTACCCCGTACATGATTTGGAGCTCGGGGCTGTAATATTCGTGTTAAACACTTGGAGGCATTACTTGTATGGGGTTCATTGTGATATCTTCTCAGATCATAAGAACCTCAAGTATATTGACATGCATAAGGACCTAAATCTACGCCAATGGAGATGGCTTGAGTTCATATGCGACTATGACTACAAGATGCATTATCACTCGGGGAATGCGAACACTGTGGCGGATGCCTTGAGCAGGAGAGCCGACACTACTGGGCTAAAACCCCAGATGATGGCTTTGGAGCTGGTATGGCTACTAAAGGATATGCACGTTACCATGGTTTCCAGAGCGAACCAACTAGACTATGGAGGATCTGTTGCGTCTATGTATATTGGACACGAGGAAGCCCTAGGAGAGACTGCTGGCCATGATTGAATTCTCCTAAAATAAAAGTCACTAGGTGAGCATTGGGAAGACACCATATGAGGCTCTATATGGCAGAAAGTGCCAGACACCACTGTCTTGGGTCCAGGATGAGGACCCTAAGGCACTCGGGTCGAACTATATTTAGGGTACGAATGCTCAGATACAGCTGATCAGAGATCAGATTCTGGAGGTACAAAGTAGGCAAGCCAAGTACTACGATGTGAGGCATCAGAAGGTGGAGTTTCAGGTGGAGGATAGGGTGTTCTTGAAGATACATCCAGTGCATGGTGTCTCACGAGTGCGGAGTCACAAGACGCTCAGCCCTCGGTTTATGGGACCATACTTGATCTTGAAGCAGATCGGTCCTTTGGCTTATAGGCTGGAGCTGCCGCCAGAGTTAGGGGCTTTGCACGACATCTTCCATGTCTCTTCACTTCAGGGAGCTCTCCTTCGGCCAGAGCAGCATATTACTACTACAACAGGCCCAGTAGAACCTGATAGATCAGTCCGTTTAGAGCCAATCCAGTTATATGATACATCGACTCGAGTACTTCGGAAGAAGAAGGTTCCCTTGATCAAGGTGTTGTGGTCCAACAACGAACGGGAGGAGCACACCTGTGAGTCGATGGATCTGATGCATGAACGGTACCCAGAGATTTTCGTCTCAGGTACCTTTTAATTATGCTTAAAGTTATTAAAATTCTTGTGCATAGAAACCCCGCAGACCTGTACTTGAATTTCGGGGACGAAATTATTTTTTTTATTTATTGGGATTTATAACATCCCATTTCGTGCTAGACCCCTTGCATGCATTTTGAGTCAGGAGAATTAACACAAGCTCGGAAAGAATCGAGTGAGTCGAGTGAACATGACGCCACCCGACGAATTAAACTTAGAAAATACTCGGGAAACTTTAGACGTCGAGAGATTTTGACGCCATTTGAAAAGGCGTCGAGTGATCTCGACAAATTTAACTTAGATACTTGGGAAAATTTAGGCATTGAGTGATCTGGACGCCATTCGACAAAGCATCAAGTGAAATCGACGCCACTCAACTCGGCGTTGAGTGGTCTCAATGCACTCGACCCCTTTTTTACTTAGACGCTGTGAAATGACTTTGGTGTTGAGTGGTCTCAATGCCACTCAAACACGATGTCGAGTGGTCTCAACACCACTCAACACCTTCACTTAGGATTGCTGGAATGCTGACGGCATTGAGTGGTGTCAACACCACTCAACACGGCGTTGAGTGGTGTCGAAACCACCAAACACTTTTTACTTAGATTTGTTGGAATGCTAACGACATTGAGTGGTGTCAACACCACTCAACACGGCGTTGAGTGGTGTCGACACCACTCAATGCTTTTGACTTAGAATTGCTGGAATACTGACGACGTTGAGTGGTGTCGACACCACTCAATGCGGCGTTGAGTGTTGTCGACACCACTCAACACGGCGTTGAATGGTGTCGACACCACTTAACGCTTTTGACTTGAGATTTTTCTGGATTGCTGAAGGCATTGAGTGGTGTCGACACCACTCAACACGGCGTTGAGTGGTGTCAACACACTAAATTATTTTGGACTTGGTGAATTTTTCAATCTGAAAAGCTGTGTTGGCCGGTTCACTTTTATACCGACTAAACCGGGTTCAGAATAAAATAGTGATGGGACATTTGGAATCTATCTCTAAAGCAAATCTATTGATCATTTCAAGAAGACTATTTATGGCAATAATTGGTGGTCCATTACATGGGTGACACGTGGCAGACACTTAAGACTCCCTCTGATACCAGTTTGTAAGACCCCTTCCCCCTTACTTAGGAGGGTACCCGGTCTTATGCCCAAAACCGCTACCTTACGGTGACACTTAGCCCACACAGGCTAGTTGACACCGCAAGACGGCGGTTCTGGGCATAAGACCGGGTACCCTGCTGAGTAAGGGGGAGGGGGTCTTACAAACTGGTATCAGAGGGAGGTTTAAGTGTCTGCCACGTGTCACCCATGTAATGGACCGCCAATTATTGCCTTAAATAGGTCTTCTTGAAATGATCAATAGATTTGCTGTAGAGATAGATTCCAAACATCCCATCACTATTTTATCCTGAACCTAGTTCAGTCGGTATAAAAGTGAACTAGCCAACACAGCTTTTTAGACTGAAAAATTCTCCAAGTCCAAAAGCATTGATTGTGTTGACACCACTCAATGCCACGTTGAGTGGTGTCGAAACCACTCAACTCCTTTAGCAATGCATAAAAATCTCAAGTCAAAAGCGTTGAGTGGTGTTGACATCAACGCTGTCGGTATTGCAGCAATTCTAAGTCAAAAGCATTGAGTGGTGTCGACACCACTCAATGCCACGTTGAGTGGTGTTGACACCACTCAACACAGTTAGCATTCCAGTAATTATAAGTGAAAAGTGTTGGTTGACACCATACAATATTGTCAGCATTCCAACAATCCTAATTCAAGGTATTGAGTGGTGTTGAGACCACTCAACGCCGCATTTGAGTGGCGTTGAGACCACTCAACACCAAAGTCATCCCGCAGCATCATAGTAAAACGACATCGAGTGCATTGAGACCACTCAATGCCGCGTTGAGTTGTGTCAAGTTCACTCGACGCTTCGTCGAATGGCATCGAGATGACTCGACGCCTAGATTTTCTCGAGTATCTAAGTTAAATTCGTCGAAATCACTTGACACCTTTTAAAATGGCGTCGAAATGACTCGACGCCTAAAGTTTGCTGAGTATTTTCTAAGTTAAATTCGTCGGGAGGCATTGTGTTCACTCGTCTAACTTGACGCTTTCCGAGCTTGAGTTAATTCTTCTATCTCAAAGTGCGTGCGAGGGGTCTTGCACGAAATGTGATGTTACATGGGTGATACGTGGCAGACACTTAAACCTCCCTCTGATTCCAATTTTTAAGACCCCCCTCCCCCTTACTCAGGAGGGTACCCAGTCTTATGCCCAAAACTGCTGCCTTACAGTGACACTTAGCTTACAGGGGCTAGTCGACACCGCAAGATGCTGATCCTGCCGGCTAGTACGATCATTCAACCTATCGGCCAATCGGGAAGAGAAGCAATATAAGCAATTATATATCAAGTCCACATCAAAACATCATCATATAAATAAAATGAGAGATACAATAGTCCATAATGAGTACGGAAGGAATGAGAAAAGGGCTTATGCCTTGTACATAACAAATCAAATCTCTCTCTCTCTCTCTCTCAAAACAAATCTATGAGGAAGCTAAACTACCATCGGTACACACATCATCAACTGACGCCGGGCTGTAGTAGTAGTAGTAGGTGGCGTCAGCTCCTCATGTCCTGCCACCTCATCCTGCTGGTCGTGCTGGTGCTCCAACTCCTCAAGCTCCTAAAATAATACGATCACAACCGACCGTTAGTCATAAAGACTAAGCCATTTTGTCCCCGCCTCACCCCCGCGACTCCTATGTACCAAGCGGGAGGACGAAGTAGAGAACAACAAGGGGTATAAAAGTATAGCAGGTGACAATGGATCTAACCTATCATGGTTATGTAATGACAAGTATATCTCTACTTTATCAGTTCTATATAGTACAAGTAATGGAGTGAAAAATAGTACTGAAAAGAAGTTTGGTAAGTAGAGTAAAGTACCGAGCAGAAAAGTAAACCAGATACTACTACACTAACATCACAGAAGTACCTTAACTTATATGAATGCCCATACAAACTTATAAGTTAAGGATTCACGAATTTAACTTATCATATAAAAGAGCCCATAATAATTTATATGATAAGGATATATGGTGTGTATGTCCTAAGAATGTATGTATGGTATGGTATGTAGATTACGTATCATATAAGTGTAACACACCCACACGACTCTATGCACACAGCCCTTTAGTTCCCACTTTTTGGAGTTAGCTTAACTCTCAGGTACTACCGTTGTGGCTACGACAGCAGTGGAGTGGGCGTCTCGACTCCTAGGTGGGTTTGCAGACTACCTGGCCTAGACCTTCCGTACACCTCTAAAGAACACACGAGAGTCACCACGAACTAAACCACTGGCTAGTCCACCAGTTTTTTAGGTCGGGTGTGCATTTTTAGGGATTGTCCTCCAGACTGTAGTATAAAAAACCTACTGGGCCCTCAAACTCTCACACCTCACCCGAGTCACCGTACTTCCATCGATGTGACGATTGACCCATTACTGCATGCCCCGCCATTAATATATTCTATGCACATGCAATTTATTTCCAACCTGAGCCTCCAGCTCACAGGATAAAACCCGTTCCGTATCCAAACATCTGAGCCTCCAGCTCACAGGACAAAACCTGTCCTGTATCCAAACATCCGAGCCTCCAGCTCACAGGACAAAACCCGTCCTTGAAAGTTAGGGTTAGACCTGAAATACTCTAGAGGGGGGGGGTGAATAGACTATCTTGAAACTATAATGCTTTTTGCTGTAAAAAGATAGTCCTAAGATAAGCTAATTTATCACAGGCACAACAAAAAGAATATAAACTAATTAATCACAGACACAACAAACCTAACTAGCACAGCCATAACAAGAACAAAAGAAAAAGATGGCAACCAGACAACACAAGAATTTTATAGTGGTTCCCCAACCTGGGTACATCTACTCTTCTACCACCCTGGTAGGAATCCACTCAGGTTTTTATCAGATGACTGCCACCAATGAGCTTTTGATCAGGTTCTCAAAAACCAATCCCAAGACTTTTGATCATGTGACTTACAACCAGGGATAACTTTTGAAGGGAGTTAAAGAACCCTTTTTACAGTGGGGGGATTAGAGAGTGATGTTGTCTTCTCTTTCTCAAATACAACTGAGAAGACTTAGTGGATATTTGATGTTAACAAAGCTCCCCCTGAGATATTGAACTCAGGAAGTCTTAAGCTTTACTTCAGGGCGAGTAGGTCTTCAATCTTTAGCCTTGACCAGAAGATATCCAGGAACTTCTTTACTTATAGAGTTTTTGTTGTCCCCGAAGAATCCTGAAATGAGGAAGGAAGAAGACTCTTGATTTTGGATGGATGTTCTTCTTCTTCTTCAGCTTGCTGTTATTTCTCTGGTCCGGAGCTTCTAGTTTCTTGACTATTGTATTGTCCCGAGTATTGCTTGTTTTCTTTTAAAATCCTTGATCTATGTCTATGTATCTCTTTCACTATCACTGTCGAGAAGGAAGAAGAAAAATCCTTTTATATTTTCCATGAAGTCTTCCTTCTGAATTTTGAATTTATTTCCAACATTGATTACTGACAGCCTGGAGAATATCTGCATTGATTGATTTCCCCAACTGTCCCATTGAAAAGCGACAAGTAATAATCCTGATGAAGGCCATAATCGATGTTGCGTCTAACGGTAATATTCATAGAATGTTAAACATTGATTACTCAGGAATTATTGCAATAAAATAAGGACAGAGGAGAGGAAAAGTCCATGTCTATAATTGCACAGAAATCGTCGAGCAGAGAACAAAATTCGTCGACCTGAGTACAGAGTTCGTCGAGCTAAGAAGTCATGTTCGTCAACCAGATAATTGTTGTTCATCGAGCTAAGATCCAAGATCGTCAAACAAAGAACAGATAACTGCTTTCTCTAGAACCTTGCCAATTCTATGTATCAAGATCATCGAGCTGAGAATCTAAGTTCGTCGACTGGAGTTCATTTTCTGACTTAGAATATTGAGATGTTTCTAGACTAGAATGTTAAAGTAGAGCATCCAAAAATCGTCGACCTGAGAACTAAGTTCGTCGAACTGATATTCTAACTTTGTCGACTGGAGTTCAGGGAAAGGAATTCTGGACTTGGAATGTTGAAGTATAGTATCCGGAAATCGTCGACCTGAGATCCAAGATCATCGAGCTCAGCTTAGAGAATTTTCTCTGAGTTCGTTGAGCTGAGGACGACTTTTGTCGAGCTGAGTTCGACGAACGTCAAACACATTTTCCTGAGTCCTTGAAATTTCTTTAAGTCTTGAGTCTTCTGTAGTCTGTTGATGGCTGGTCCATGCAGTGTTGATTCTAAGGACATGACCTAAACTATAGGACTCAAACATGACCCTGGCTATACATGTTAGGTTAGATATCCTAGTTTAGTGAACTTAGTCCAAATCCAACTAGGGATCCAACAATCTTCCCCTATTTGGGTGAGGTCACTAAATACAGACACAAGATATTCATAAAGTAAGAAAATATATCTGGCAGGAAAAATTTAAAATATGCAGCAGATATATATATATATACAGAAAGCTTTGTATCAGGAATTAAATAGACAGTTTTAGGACAATCAGAAAAACTAAAACAGTTCATAAAGTTTATTTCTTCTTCTTTTGCTTCTTGTGCTTCTCCTCTTTAGATTTTTCACCAGGCTGAGTAAACTTGATCTCCCTGTTTGGATTGGCTGCTTATGTCTTTGTCATTATCATATCAGCAGCTCCAATGATATTAAGGGAGGTAGCCCTTGACACTATAACTTCTAGAAGCAATTTCATATAATCATCAACATTAAAGAATTTGTTAGCTTTAGCAAACCTGTTTTGTTCCTCTTTGCTATATTTGGACATTGTAGTGTATTCAGAGGGATCCTTTCCTTCAGTTTTTGCTTTGTTGATCATGGATAGGCCAACAAATTCTTGGAACCTGGCCATCCTTGCTATTGTAGCTGTTTTTGGGTCCTCAAAAGGTAGAGGAGGAGATCCAGGTCTCTTAGGACTTTGAGCTTTCTGATGTTCAGTAATTTGCAGCTGTTGATGTTGATGTTGTTGTTGATGCTGCTTGCCTGATGAATGCCTGTGCTGGCTGCTTCTAGAAGAGGAGGAGGACCTACCCTAATGTCTCTGATATGTTTGATATTGGGTAGTCCTCTGAGCTGAAGAACCTGAAGCACCAGCAGCAGGTGGAGGAGGAGGAGGAGGGTCCTTTCTATATCTCTGAGGAGGAGGTGAGTACTTCCTGCTTTTCTTTCTCTCTTTCTGCTGGTTCTTGAACATCCACATCCATGCTGGCATGCCGTTGTATGGTGTGATTTTCTGAAGTATATAATAGGGAGTATCATTTGTTGGATTGGGTTTTGGAGCAGGAGGTGGAGGGGCATTCCTCTTCTTGGAGACTTTCTTCTTAGGCTCATCATCAGAATCCTCTTCATCATCTTCATCATCAGAAGAGTCTTAAGGAGTATCATATAATGCATTTATTTCTTTCAGAGCCTCTGCAGATATCAAGGGTTTTTCTGCCTGAGAAGGAGCTGAAGAAGGGGCTAGAGCTGGAGCTGGAGCTGGAGCTGGAGAACTGTACACATCAGTGCTTTCAGCAACTGATTTATTCTATTCTTCTATATCAACCATGATCAATTCATCAATATCAGGCATTGGAGAGTCATCCATAACAAAGGTTGGAACAGAAATGACTCTGGGAGGGGATGCAGTAATGTGGGAATCAGATTTTGGTGGAGATGGAATAGCTGGAGCCTCTGTAATGGCAAGACTAGCCTTGAGTTGCTTGGCAACCTTGGGGCTTATTGCTGAGGTATAGGGGACTATAGCCAAAGATGGCTTTATGCTGTACTCTGGAAGTTCATTCAAATAAACTGTATCAAAAAGAGTCAACAACTTCAAAAGATCTAATGTGAGATTTATAATGTTATCACTAGCAGTTTTTATTTCCTCTGTGACTTGCTCATCCAGATCCATATCAGACTCAATGAAATTAATTAAATCAAATAAATCATCATCAGCATCTGCATCTGCTGTTGCTTCTGCATCTGCTTTTTCTACTGCTGCTGCTGTTTTTGTTGTTACTACTGTTTCTACTGCTACTTCTTCATAGAGTATCTCCCCCTGCCTGGTTTCAGTGGGTACTGGAGCTAGGCCCCTGACTGAAGAGGGAGTAGTAGAGAGAGCAGAGATTTTATCAGCAAGAGAAGAGATGGAAGAGGCAAGAGGTGAAATAGCCTCTGCTATAAGGGTTTTGAGGAGGGGAGTGAGAAGTGCTATAAGAGGTGGAATGATGGAGGGGTCTAGTGGCAGGAATGCAGAAGGTGTCTCAGTGGAGACAGAAGTGGGGATGGTAGTGGATGATGGAGGAGGAGGTAAGGAATCTTGCATTGGTTCATCTGGAAGAGGAGTATGAAGGGGGGATGTAAGCAGATTGAATGATGGTAGGGAGGACAGATTGGAGAGGGGAATGTCAGGCAAATGTGGTGGTAGTGGAGATGAGGGTCGTGATGGAATTGGTGTACCATGTTATGATGGAGAGGAGGTATGAAAGTGAATATGAGTTGGGGATATATGTACTAGGGAGGATGGAGGTGTAGGGGTATGGACTGTGGTGTGAACTATGGAGGGGAGTTGTTGTACCATATGAGGATGAGTGTGGATGGCTGGAGGTGATGAAGGTGGAGGAGGGATATCTTCAGCAGGGCGGGAAGTGGTTGTATCAACCCTTGTACTTTCAGAAGGCCTGGAGGAAGAGGATGAAGCCTTGGAGGGCTTAGTGATGCTCCTCGCCCACCTGCCAAAGAGGGCACAAGTGAGCCTCTTGGAGGCATTTATGAATATGGTCAGGGGGACCCGAGATTCAGCAGCCTTTTCCTTAGGATGATTTCTAGAATCCTTCCAAAGCAAACCTCCTTTTTGGTGTTCTTTTTCTTAATCAGTTCAAACATAATCTGAGCCCAATTTACTGGCTTCTTACTCACCACTACACACATCACCAGGAATTAATGCCTGGTGATGTAATCATGGGCTGTGTGCTTACCCAACAACACCTTGCCCACAACATCTACGAGAAACTTACACTCAGCAGATAGATGTTTCTTCAGCAATTTATTTTGGGTTTCTCCAGAATAACCCATCTTATTCAGCATTCCATCAAATTCCTCATTATCAATTTTCAATTCTTCTGTACCATTAGCTAATCCAAAAATTTCAGTCAGGACGACGGGGGTAAGAGAGACTACATTACCCGATATTGTGCCGGTCATGGTGTCTTCATCTATTGTGCAGGAGGTGTAGACCCATTCCCTGATCTCAGCACTGGCTAACTTGATTCTGGTGGACATCAGATTCTTCAACTGCTGATCTTCAAACAGTTTCAGGATATCCAGTAAGATTGGATCTGAGTGTTGAAACGACTCAAAGTCTACATCAAATCCAGTATCAAATTTCATTGCTGCAAGGCTGCCCGCTGGAATCGCCAAAGTGCACCTGCAAGAGAGAAACAGAGATCAAGTGCTATGGAACTGAAAGCACAGGACGGAGGTCAAAGAAAATCTAGATATATGGTTTTTCAGAATATGAATCGACAAACTCCATTCCACGAAAGGTAAAGAATTCTTCGATCTGAGGTTGACGAAATAATATGTAGGTAAATAATTCATCGAGCTTAGTCTGAAGATTTGAAAACATTTCGTCGAGCTCTGTTCGACGAAATTTTTCTGAAACAGATTCGTCGATCTCCGTTCGACGAAAGTAACTTCACTCACAGAGAGTTCGTCGATCGCCGTTCGACGAAAATCTCAAGAACTTTTCTTTGTTGGTCGATCTCCGTTCGACAAACGTTGAAAAATTCGTCGAGCATAGACAGAAATCAAACTAAAGCTTCTCCATTGATCATTCCAAGCTGATTTATAGAGAATAAGTGATTTTTTTCATCCATAGGTTTGGTGAAAATATCTGCTCTTTGTAAATTAGTGTAGATATATACAAGTTTAATTTTGTTTTTGTCTACACATTCTCTAATGAAGTGATGTCTAATGTCTATATGCTTATTCATACTGTGATGGACTGGATTTTGTGCAATGGATATAGCACTTGTGTTATCACATAAGAGAGTTGAATTATTTAAGTTAAACACATAGTCCAGGATTTGGTTTTGAATCCACAACATCTAGGAACAACAGCTGCCAGCTGCTATATATTCTGCTTCAGTAGTTGATGTAGACATAGATGATTGTTTCTTGCAGAACCAAGACACTACTATCATACCAAGGAACTGGCAAGTCCCTGAGGTACTTTTGCTGTCTACCCTGCATCCAATAAAGTCAGCATCTGAATATCCAGTTAACTCAAATTCTGACTCAGTAGGATACCAGAGTCCTAAACTATGATAAATCTTTATATATATTAAATTTCTTTTTAGGAAAACTAGATGAGATTCTTTAGGGTTCACTTGGAACCTAGCACAAAGACATGTGGCAAACATTATGTCAGGTCTACTTGCTGTAAGGTATAGTAGGGACCTAACAATGCCCCTATATAACTTCTGATCAATAGGTTTCCCATGTGCATCAGAATCTATTATAGCATTAGTGGTCATGGCTATTTTCTTTGCTAAGGCATAAACCATCCCAAACTTTTTAATAAGCTCCTTAACATACTTAGCCTGGGATATGAAAATGCCATGAGGTAGCTGCTTCACTTGGATACCAAGGAAGTAAGAGAGCTCACCCATACTACTCATTTCAAACTTAGAATGCATGAGGTTAGAAAACCTCTTGCATAGATTGGAATCAGTAGACCCAAATATAGTGTCATCTACATAAATTTGTACTAACAAAGTTTGATCCTTATGGCGCCTAGTGAATAATATTTTTTCTACAATGCCTCCAGTGAATTTATGCTCTATCAGGAAGCTAGCTAGGGTCTCATACCAAGCTCTTGGAGCTTGCTTTAAAGTATAAAGAGCTTTATGCAATCTAAAGACATATGAAGGATGGGTTGAAGAGATAAAACCTGGAGGTTGTTCAACATAAACCTCTTCTTTAAGTACTCCATTCAGAAAGGCACTCTTGACATCCATCTGATATACTTTGAACTTCTTGTAGGCAGCATAGGCAAGAAATATTCTGATTGCCTCTAACCTTGTAACTGTTACAAAGGTTTGGTCATAGTCTATTCCTTCTTCTTGCCTATAACCTTGATCAACATGCCTAGCCTTGTTCCTCACAATTACACTATGGGCATCTAGTTTGTTTCTATATACCCATTTAGTTCCAATGACTGGGTAGTCTTTTGGTCATGGAACTAAATCCCAAACTCTACATCTCTCAAATTGGTTGAGTTTCTCTTGCATTGTCATGATCCATTGGGGATCTTGCTCAGCATCTTTTATGGATTGAGGCTCAACTTGAGAGAGGGAGCAGGCAAGCATCACATCTTGGTTGAGTTGATGCCTTGTTTGTACACCTACTATTATGTCTCCAATCACTTGAGATATAGGATGATCCCTTAGTGTGACAAGATCAGTGGGTGGAGTTGGTTCAGCAATAGCATGTGGATTTAATTCCTCTTGTGGAATAATGCCTGCTATTGAGGGAATTTCAACTTCTTCCATAAGTTCTTCTGTACTATCTTCTTCAGCTTGTGGAGGAGGTGATGTAACCTCTTGTGGAAGGTTTAACTCTCCCAATTTCTCAAACAAGTGAGGTACTGGTGAATTGAATTCACTATCAACCCGAAAAGGCAAGTATACCTATCAAATTGTAGTACCAAGGTCGTATTTAAACTCGGGGCTGTCAAGTACTGCTACTCACACTTCTACTATTATCCTACCGAAAGATTGTTGGGTTTTGAGAATTTTTAAAATTAAACTGAAACAAAATTAAAATGAAGTTAAAGATTAAAAGATAGCACTAGAACTATGATTCACCATGAAATGAGATAAGAGAAATAAAAATATAATTTTATAACTGCGAATTAAACTCGACTGTGACGGATCCGAAAATAAGACAAAATCTCGCTAGAGCATTAAGTCTCCTTACTTATAGACGCTTTGATCGAAATCTCTCTACAAATCAAAGAGGCCTAAAGTTGCATTATCGAGGCGATCCACACTATTGGATTTGACTCCAATCTGGAGGATTTACGTCGTCCTATCTCTAGGATTGCATGCAACTCCTTCCTTCTTTGAGTGATCTTTCAAATCAACGAGTCTCTCGACTACTATGAAATGAGATCAAATTCCTACTACCGCATACCAGAAATACAGAGTCGGCTCAAAATAAATCAAAGAGGGATCGAGCGAAATTTAGAAAAAATAAAATTACGAAGTAAAACGAATTCCTATCTCAAATCATGGATCCTCATGATCAAATGCTAAAAGAAGATTAGCTAAGCATAGTTGAGGAAGAAAACACAATAAAAGGAAGAAAATTCATATTCATTGATTAATAAAAATGGAGAAGTACAAAATAATAAAGAGAAAAGATTATGCTACCAAAGAAAAGATTACACTAACAAAAGCAAAGGTTACACTAATAAAAACTTAACAACATGTAAGAAACATAAAAGAAAGCACTCTCTCTTGAACTAGTACTTCACTTGCTCTCCAAAATCCAACTTCTTCAAAGCATGAGGCAAGGTTCCTTTTATAGGAGAGGGAGAAGGTTCTAGAATGGAATGAAGATGAAGGGGTCAAAAGAAATGACCGGCCATGTGCTTGGAGAGGGGGAATGCATTTCATTTAATGAGGGGGGAGAGAGGGAGATGGGTTCAATACATGGACTTTATGGAAATGAAAGTGGAAAATTATAAAATAGAGAGGGAGATGGATGTGGATTAAATGAAGGAAAAAAAAGAAATAAAAGAGGGGAGAGAGAGAGAGGGGTGGCCGGCCATGCATGGTGGAAGAAGTGCATGAATGAATTAAATGAAAGGGAGAGGGGGAAAATGAGTAGCCGGCCAACACATGAATGGAGTGGGCTGCATCTATATGGGCTCGGGTAGCTTGAAGAGGGGCTGGGTGCATCATGTGGGCTTCAAGGGAAGGGGTCGGGCTGCTCCAAACTTCAAGGGCTGCATGTAGGGGGCTACATCATGATGTGGGCTGCACCATTAGTGGTCGGGCTGCTCCATGGTGAAGAAGCGGGCTGTTTGCAATGAAACTCGGGCTGCACATGGACATGTGGGCTGCTCTTGATAGCATGAACCTACAAAATATAACAAACCAAAACAAAGCATTAGTCAAATAAAACTAAACATTACAAACATAACATTCATACTATTAATTAGTTATTAAAAATAAAACTAAACAAAATAAAACATAACATAATATAACTTATTAAACAAGAACAAAAATACAAAACACATATAATAAAAATAGAAATAACAAAAACAAAACATGAAAGACATTAACAAGAAATAAAACAAATCATGCATAAAAATACTTAAAACAAATAAATAAACTAGGAATTATGAATACTAAACTACCAAAAAACCAATGACTAAAATTAGTTATCAAATTCCCCCATGCTAGAGTTTTTGTTTGCGCTCAAGCAAATATCATTTAAGAACTTGGGAATAATAAAAAGAAAACAAAATATTTTTAGGTTGCATGAATATGAAAAACAAAACATGAAAAATTAAACCATCCTAATTCCTATGTTATCAACTAGTGGGGTGAGAAGTGCAAAATAGAAAACTTGAACGTGGAAACCTAAAATTATCATTAGAACATAAATAAGAATTACAAATTTCAAAATTCCTAAAACAAGGCATCCAAAATTAATGAAAATAAGATAAACAAAAATAGAAGTTCTAAATAAACGGCGCATTAACGAACTACGAGGTTGCTAGATAAAAATTAACCCTAAAACACCTCAAGATAACCTCCAAAGAAATCCATCAATGATGGTGGCCATAGGCTTGTCCGTTCACACTCTCTCAATTACACGAATTTACGTTATAAAGATTAATAGGACTTCTAATAGGCGTTAAAACTTGGCTTATGTAAATGATTAGGAAATGAAAACAAGGATAAACATGAGGGCTTAAACACTAAACCAAGGTTGAGCTCAAAAAATAAACATAAAAACTTGAAGAGAAATGATAAGTACTTGAAACAAACAAATGACCATAAAATTTTTTACTTTAATAAATTGGCCGCAAATAAACTTCACTTTTCTTTTTTTTTCTTTTTTTTCTTTTTTTTGATTTGATAACATTTTGATAATAACATTTTTTCATAAAGGAGAGCTCCAAAAATAGGCTTTAAAATTTTCTTTTCATTTCAAAGATAATACCCCCTCACAAAAATGATTTTTAAGCTCAAAGTTTTAGTGTGAAAATGGGAAAGACATTTTGGCTTTGGAGCAAATAATGAAATAAAGGTGGAGCTAAATCAAATAAACATGGAAAAGGCCAAAAATTGTTTTGCAATGGTAAATTTTTTGGTGGGCAAGAAAAGCTCAAACGAGTCAAAGGGTGGCCTAAATCATTTCTAAAGTACGTAAAAACGACGCACATGCTTTGAGAGTAGCTTGGGACAAGTTCTAGACACCAAGAAAGACTACCCTACAAATGAAAAAGAGCTAATATTACCTAGCAACCATTCATACGTAACTAACCGAATAAGAAGAGCAACTACAAATTGCTAACTTAAAGGGATGCCTATATTTAAGAACTAGAAACTAGTAAAACTAAGCTATGTTAAAATGATTAGTTTAGCAGACCTTTTCAAAGAAATCTATCTAAAACTACAAAACCGCACGGGCCTACACGTCACTAGAAGAAACATAAAAATAAAGATAAAAATAATTTTCGATTTTGTTTTTCAAATATATTTTAGCATTTTTTTGGATTTTTGGATTTTGATTTTATAATTTTTGGGTTTTGAATTTTCTAGTTTTTTTGGATTTTTGATATAGTTAAATAAAAACAATACTCCTAAAAGGATTAATATAACTATACTATTTTTTGCGATTTCTGTGATTTTAAGACAACTAAACCCTCCCCCATACTTAGATTCTTCATTGTCCTCAATGAAGGAAACAAAAAGAAAAATGAGAAAGAGAAGGAGACTGAGAAGGAGAGAAAAATGCAAAAAGTAAATTAAATAAAAAGAACAGGACTTCCCCGCGGTTATGAGGCCGAATGTGGATGTCACTCCCCCATGCTTGCGCTTTACATCACTTGATCATCAACAGACTTGACTTGATCCATCTTGAAATCAGCAACGTTGGAGCGGCGATCACGAACTTGCTTGGTTGGCCTCCGGAAGGAAGAGCAAAATAAAAGCAGAAAAATAGAGTCCATGGGCAGGTGCCCAAGATTGTTTTTTATTAAAACAATTTAAAGTTCAAATAATAATAATAAAAGTCATAGAATAAAACAAAATATCTAACATAAAAGAAAGTTGCATGAAAGAAAACATTACGATATAAATAAAAGTTATTCCGCAGTAGGAGATACATAATCATTTGAAAAAATAACTTTAAGCGATGGCCATTTACTTTAAAATCACCCTTATCCGGGTGCGAGAGTAGCACAGTGCCATAAGGAAAAACCTGTTTGACCGTAGAATGTCCGGACCAACGAGATTTCAGTTTTCCAGGGAAGAGACGTGAACACGAATTAAAAAGAAGAACCTGATCGCCTGGTTTAAACGTTTTAGGGTGGCACAGGTTCTTATCGTGATAATGTTTCGTGCATTCTTTATAAAGTTTGTTATTTTCGTAAGTGTACGCTATCCATTCATCGAGTTCATTCAATTGATTTTTCATATGCTCGCCGACTGAGTGCAGATCGAAATTAAAAAATTTTATCGCTGAATACGCTCGGTGCTCTACTTCTACCGGAAGATGACATGATTTTCCATAGATCAATCGGAAAGGAGTACAACCGATGGCGGTCTTGTACGCTGTCCGATAGGCCCAAAGAGCATCGTCTAATTTTAAGGACCAATCTTTACGAGAAGTAGAAACAGTTTTTTCCAAAATTCTTTTTAGTTCTCGATTGACTACCTCAACCTGACCGTTAGTTTGGGGGTGATAAGCGGTGGATAATTTATGCGTAACACCATATTTAGTTAAAACCTTAGCTAGTTGGGCATTATAAAAGTGGCTGCCCCTATCACTAACGATCGCTCGAGGAAAGACAAAACGAGAAAATAATTTTTTTAAGAAATTTATGACTACGCGAGCGTCATTACTTGGTAAAGCTTGGGCCTCCGCCCACCTAGAGACGTAATCTACGGCGACTAAAATGTATTTATTTCCTAAACTTGAGGGAAATGGGTCGACAAAGTCTATGCCCCACAAATCAAAAACTTCGTATTCGAGAAAATAATGTTGTTCCATTTCATTTTATTAGAGATGTTTCCAATCTGCTGGCACCGATCGCACCTGCCCACAAAGATTTGTGCATCTTTAAATATGCTTGGCCAATAGAAGCCAGCACTAAGTACTTTTTGTGTGGTACGGTTTGCTTGAAAGTGCCCGCCAGTCAGACCTTCATGAACATGTTTTAAAATTTGTTGACCTTCTTACCGGGAGACACATCTTCTTACCACCTGGTCCACACAAATGCAAAATAGAAATGGATCCTCCCAAAAATAATACTTCAACTCAGAAAAGAATATCTTCTTTTGCTGAGAGGAGTATTTTTTTGGGAGGACGCGGGCCACCAGATAATTGGCCAAATCGACAAACCAGGGGGTAGAAGAAGAAACATTTAAAATTCTTTCATCCGGAAAAGAATCAATAGATAAATTTTCATCAAAAATATCAATTTCAGGATTTTCTAGGCGTGAAAGATGATCAGCCGCTAAATTTTCCGTTCCTTTCTTATCCCGGATCTCCAAGTCGAATTCTTGAAGTAATGTGATCCAACGAATAAGACGCGGCTTGACATCCGGTTTAGATAGGAGGTACTTCAAAGCGGAATGATCCGTAAAAATGATAACCTTAGAAAGAGTGGTGTAGGGTCGGAATTTATCAAAAGCAAAAATGACAGCTAAGAGCTCCTTTTCAGTTGTAGTATAATTTTCTTGCACTTAATTAAGTGTTTTGCTAGCGTAATAGATTGAGTGGAAATTCTTAGCTATACGTTGTCCTAGTACCGCACCGACTGCAAAACTACTTTCATCGCACATAATTTCAAAAGGTAAATCCCAAACTGGGGCGATCATAATCGGAGCATTTATTAGTTTGGATTTAATTAAGTCGAACGCCGCTAAAAAGCATCGTCAATAACAAAAGGAGCGTCTTTCTCGAGATGGTGGGTGAGAGGCTTTGTAATTTTTGAAAAGTCCTTAATAAATCTTCGATAAAAACCCGCATGCCCTAAAAAACTTCTTATCGCTTTGATATTCGTAGACGACAGTAACTTTTCAATTACTTCGATTTTTGCCTTATCCACTTCAATTCCCTTAGCGGAAATTTTGTGGCCAAGGACTAAGCCTTCACGTACCATAAAGTGACACGTTTCCCAATTTAAAACTAGATTTGTTTCTTCACAGTGTTTTAAAACTTTTCCTAAATTCTTTAAACATAACTCAAACGAGTCGCGAAAAACCGAGAAGTCATCTATAAACACTTCCATAATGTTTTCTACATATTTATTGAAAATGGCCAACATGCACCGCTGAAAGGTAGCTGGTGCGTTGCATATCCCAAAAGGGATCCTACGGTAGGCAAACGTTCCGAAAGGGCAAGTAAATGTTGTATTCTTTTGGTCCTCGGGTGCGATAGGGATTTGAAAGTATCCCGAAAGACCGTCGAGAAAACAATAAAAACTATGCCCGGATAAGCGTTCTAAAATTTGATCGATAAAGGGAAGGGGGAAGTGATCTTTACGAGTGACATCATTTAATTTGAGGTAATCGATGCACATCCTCCATCCCATTACTGTCTTAGTTGGAATTAAATCATTATTTTCATTTGTTACCACCGTGATCCCACCCTTCTTAGGTACAACCTGAACCGGACTTACCCACTTGCTATCGGAAATAGGATAGAATATCCCCGCATCTAATAACTTAAGAACCTCGTCCTTCACAACCTCTTTCATATTAGGATTAAGACGACATTGAGGTTGGACTACATCCTTAGAATTATTTTCAAAAAATATTTTGTGGGTGCAAAAGGAGGGGCTTATGCCAGGTATATTAGAAATTTGCCACGCTATAGCTCGGCAATGCTTTTGTAGTAGTTCGATCAATTGATCGTTTTCGGATTGAGAAAGCAAAGCCGAGATTATAACGGGCAATTTAGAATTTTGTTCAAGAAAGGCATATTTGAGATGTTCGGGAAGGAGTTTTAGTTCTAAGTTGGGTGGTTCATCGTAAGAGTTCTTTAAAACCTTTTCATTTTTAAAGACAATAATTTCATAATTTTTTTGTCTAAACACTGTTTCATTTGCAAAGTTGGCTTGCGCGGACATAACCGTGTCTTCAAAAACATTTGTAAAAAAATTAGAAAAAGAGGAAGAAAAATCATTGGAAGAAACATTTGAAAGAGAAAGAGAGGCGTCTTCATTTAAAACATCAATGAAGAAACATGAGTCGTCATTTTCTAAAGAATTTTTCATGGATTGATTTATTGAAAACGTCACCTCGTCATCTCCCACGCGAAGCAAAAGTTTTCAGTTACTTATATCGATGACTGCATGAGAGGTGGCTAGGAAGGGATGACCAAGGATAAGGGGGACCTCGACGTCTTCTTCAATATCAAAAATGACAAAACCCACCAGGAAGATGAATTTGTCGACCTTCACTAGCACATCCTCAACGATACCTAACGGAAACTTAATCGATCAATCAGCCAATTGAATGCTCATACGTGTAGTGCTGAGAGTGCCCAATTCTAGCTTTTTAAACAATGAAAAAGGCATCAAGTTCATGCTCGCACCTAAATCCGCTAGCGCGTGCTTTACAAAAAGATCACCAAAAACGCAAGAAATCGAAAAACTACCCAGATCATTTATCTTTTTAGAAGATTGGAATTTTTTATGACCGCCGAACATTCTTCATTTAACATAACATGAGATAAGTTTTCTAAATTCTTTTTGTTCGTTAAGAGGTCCTTAAGATATTTAGCGTATTTTGGCATTTGGCTAATCGCTTCATGAAATGACAAATTGATATGAATTTGTTTAAACATTTCAAGAAAGCGTTGGTATTGATCATCTAGCTTATCTTTCCTAAGCTTAGCGGGGTAGGGAGGTGGCGGAAATTCTTTTAAAGTCTCGAGATCATTATTTTTAAAACCATCTTTTTCTTTTTCCAAAATAGATGTTCTTGTTCATTTTCAAAAATAGAGTTTTCTTTTCCAAAATTTTTATTAGTTATTTCTTCATCACTAATTCATTCAGCAGTAGGAGAGGCAATCACCTTTGGCTCTTCCCTTGTGGTGGGCTTGTGAATTACCTTGCTGCTCCGAAGGGAAATCGCTTTCACGTGCTCCCTTGGGTTTGGCTTAGTATTTGAGGGAAGAGTCCCAGGTGGGCTCTCGGAAACCATCTTTGGTAATTGACCGACCGTATTCTCTAAATTTTTCATTGAGCCTGTTAGATTTCTAATGGTCGCTTCATTGGTGCTTATGTATCTTGAAAGCATTTCCTCCAAAGAGGAAGGTTTTTGAAAATGTTGATTTTGTTGTGGTGGTGGTGGTGGTGGTGGAGTTAAATCGTGCGGTAGACGTGCGGCATTCGCGGGATTACTCCAAGAAAAATTTGAATGGTTACACCATCCATGGTGATATGAGTTTGAAGAAGAATTAAAACCAGGCGGAGCAAAAAACTTAGAAAAAGCAAAAAAGTTTGAAGCATTATTTTGAGCAGGCCTGGGTATGTTCCCCAGATAATCCACCTGCTCGGCAGCAGCAACATTTGCATTTTCATATACCTGAGGGGTGGAGGCAGCAGTCATCTCTGAAATCTTCTTGTTCAGCATCTCCACTTGCAGTGCCAATTGCGATACAGAGTCCACTTCGTAGATACCTGCAGGTTTATTGGGGGAGTCCTAGACGATTTCCACTGGTAGGTGTTCATCGCCATGTCCTTGATAAGCTCAAGAGCGGCTTCCGGAGTTTTGCGGTCCAAAGAACCAGTGGAAGTGACATCTATCATTTGCTTAGTCTCTTGATTTAGCCCATTATAAAATGTCTGAACCTGTAACCATACAGACAGAGCATGATGAGGGCATCTTCTCAAAAGTTCCTTGAACCTCTCCCAAGTATCATAGAGGATCTCAGAAGCAATTTGCGAGTAAGAAGTTATACCATTTCTTAATTTAGCTCTTTTAGCGGGAGGGAAATATCTAGCAAGAAATTTATCAACTAAAATGTTCCAAGTAGTGATTGATCCTCTTGGAAGAGAACTCAACCACTGTTTGGCTTTTGTACTTAAAGAGAAGAGGAAGAGTCTTAGCCTAATAGCATCGTCTGAGACACCATTTATTTTGAAGGTGTCACAGATCTCAAGAAAACTGGCAATATGTAAGTTCAGATCTTCATCTTGTAATCCGTCGAACTGTACATATTGCTGCACCATCTGTATGATGCTAGGCTTAAGCTCGAAGTTATTGTTCGCAATTGTAGGTTGAACAATACTTGTTTCTATACCCTCCAGGTTGGGTCGAGCATAATCAGACATGGTCCTTTGCTGATCCATTCCTGGGTTAGGATCTCCCATTTTAGAATTAAAATTACAATCACCGTCGGAATCCTCAACCGATGTTTGAGAAGTGGAAGCCCCAAATCGTAGTTGTCTCCGAAAGGAGCGTTCGATTTCTGGGTCCAAATCAACAAGTAGCGATGGATTCGTGCGGGTCATGCACTAAAAAAATTGAAGGAGAATGGAGGGAAGAAAATAAAAGAACGAAAATAGAAACGTGAAGAGGAAAATAGAGAAAGGTAAAATTTTTTTTGATTTTTTTTGCAGAAGTAATAGCGAAAGCGCTTTCCTCAATATTGACGAAAAAGCATCCCCGGCAACGGCACCAAAAACTTGGTGAATTGAATTCACTATCAACCCGAAAAGGCAATTATACCTATCGAATTTTAGTACCAAGGTCGTATTTAAACTCGGGGCTGTCAAGTACTGCTACTCACGCTTCTACTACTATCCTACCGAAAGATTGTTGGGTTTTGAGAATTTTTAAAATTAAACTGAAACGAAGTTATGGATTAAAAGATAGCACTTGATCTATGATTCACCATGAAAAGAGATAAGAGAAATAAAAATATAATTTTATAATTGCAAATTAAACTCGACCGTGACGGATCCGAAAATAAGACAAAATCTTGCTAGAGCATTAAGTCTCCTATCTTATAGACGCTTTGATCGAAATCTCTTTACAAATCAAAGAGACCTAAAGTTGCATTATCGAGGCGATACCGCACTATTGGATTTGACTCCAATCCAGGAGGATTTACGTCGTCCTATCTCTAGGATTGCGTGCAACTCCTTCCTTCTTTGAGTGATCTTTCAAATCAACGAGTCTCTCGACTACTATGAAATGAGATCAAATGCCTACTACCGTATACCGAAAATACAGAGTTGGCTCAAAATAAATCAAAGAGGGATCGAGCGAAATTTAGCAAAACTAAAATTACGAAGTAAAAAGAATTCCTATCTCAAATCATGGATCCTCATGATCAAATGATAAAAGAAGATTAGCTACTCATAGTTGAGGAAGAAAACACAATAAAAGGAAGAAAATTCATATTCATTGATTAATAAAAATGGAGAAGTACAAAATAATAAAGAGACAAGATTATGCTTACCAAAGAAAAGATTACACTAACAAAAGCAAAGGTTATGAAAGTGAAAGTTAGATCTGAAATACTCTAGAGGGGGGGGGGGGGGTGAATAGAGTATTGTGGTCTCTTAAAAAAATCTTTACAACTTTTGCTGTAATCCTAGGTGAACAGGTTAGCACACAAAGTAACAAAAATAACAACCTAGCAAATCACAGAACATAGCCAAAAATAAAAGAAAAGGGGCAACCAGACGAATACAAGAAAATTATAGTTGTTCCCCAACCTAGGTACATCCACTCTTCTACCACCCTGGTAGGAATCCACTCAGGTTTTTGATCAGGTGCCTGACACCAATGAGCTTTTGTTCAGCTGCTCAAAAACCAAAACCTCAAGTCTTTTGGCAGGAGACTTGCAACCAGGAATAATTTTGAAGGGACTTAAAACCCTGTACAAAGGATGAAAAAGGTGATGGCGTCTTCTCTTTCTCAATAACAACTGATAAGACTAGTGGATTGATTTCAGCAGCTTGCTCCCCCTGAGATCTTGAATGGATCAGGAAATCTGGAGCACTGCTTCAGGGTGACAGGTCTTCAAAAAATTGATTGCCTTGAGCAGAGATTGCTTCAGGAACTTCTTTTACAGATAAAAAGAGTTATTGTTGTCCTTCTAAAGTTGTTCCTGTAGGGTTGAAAGAAGGAAGACTCTTGATAGAGATTGATTGTTCTTCTTCTACTTGATGATGATGATGTTCTCTGGACCTAGGCTGATTGCAGTGTGTCACTTTTTGATTTTTGTAAGATTTCTTGAATGTGATCTCTATATCAGCAAGATTGCTTGATCCTGTTCTTTTCTGAAAACTCTGACTGAAAAACAAAGCACACTCGAAATTTGAATCTTTGAGCAGTAAATGCTTTCAGCCTGGGAAGGAAGCGACAATGAATGAATTCCATAACTGTCCCATGGAAAAACGGCATGTAATAATCCTTGATCAATGCACGTTCTAACAGTAACATTCCGAGAAGATTTAACATTAATTACTCAAGAATCATCGCCAAGAAAAGGGACGGAAAACTGGAGAAGACCTAGTCAAGAATCGTCGAACGAAGAACACAAATCGTCGAGCTGAAGTTCACAGTTCGTCGAGCTGAGCTGATGAGTTCGTCGAGCTGAGCTGATGAGTTCGTCGAACTGAGCTGATGAGTTCGTCGACTAGATAATAGCAATTAGTCTTCAAGGGAAACTTGTCAATTATGCTACAATTTTCGTCGAACTGACAATTATCATTCATCGAACAGAGATCCAAATTCGTCGAACGAATAATGATTATGGACTTAGAATCTGAGAAGACTCTGGCTGAGAAGGACTCAAATCATAGACCAGAAATCGTCGACCATGGCATGTGGTTCATTGAGATGAGATCGACGAACGTCGAACACTTTTCCTTGAGCTGAAAATATCTCAAAGTCTAATAGTAGATCAGAGTTCGTCGAGCAATGAATATGATTCATTGAGCTGAGATCGACGAACGTCGAACACTTTTCCTTGAGCTGAAAATATCTCTAAGTGTAATAGTAGATCAGAGTTCGTCGAGCAAGGAATATGATTCGTTGAGCTGAGATCGACGAACGTCGAACACTTTTCCTTGAGCTGAAGATATCTCTAAATCTTGAGTCTCTCTGGCAGTCTGGAGGATGGTTGGTCCACAGGATGATGTTCTAAGGACAAACCCTAGACTCTAGGACACAACCAATGACCCTTCCTATATAAGGTGGGTCAAAGACATCCTAACTCAGTGAACCTAGCCCAAATCCAAACTAGGGATCCAACAATCTCCCCCTATTTGGGTGAGGTCACTAAGTGAAGACACAGACTGAAATAATATAAAGCAGTAAAAGCATATATCTGACAGAGAATTTATAACACATGTAGCAGATATATAAAACGTTTGTTCAGAAAAATAACCAGAGAGTTGTAAAAACAAAAAAAACAGGAAAAGAAAGAAAAAGCTTAGATCATATCTTGCTCTTCTTGAATTGGTCTTTGTCCTTCTCTTTGCTGCTGCTGCTGCTAGCTCCAGGCTTTGAGAATTTGATCTCTCTATTTGGATTAGCTGCCTGAGCTATAGTCATTTTCATATCAGATATACCAAGCATCTTCTGACTAGAGGCTCTGGGAATAACAGCCTCTGGATGGAGCTTCATATAGTCATCAACATTGAAAAGTTTGTTTGCTTTGTCAAACCTTTTAAGTTCTTCTTTTCTATATTTTGACATAGTTGAATATCCTGAAATGTCCTTTCCATCAGCTTTTGCTTTGTTAATCAATGAGAGGCCAATCAGCTCCTGGAATCTGGCCATTTTAGCAGTATTAGCTATTTCGGGATCCTCAAAAGAAACAGGAGGGGAATAAGGTCTTTCAGGACTGTTTGCCTTCTGTTTTACAGATTTATTTTGATGATGCTGCTGAGGTTGTTGTCTGCCTGAAGATTGTTGTCTCTGCTGGTAACCTCCTAAAGACTGGCTCTGATGCCTTTGGTAGGTTTGTACAGGTGCAGGCTTTGAAATTGAGGAACTGGAAGTACCAGCAGCTAGAGGAGGAGGAGGAGGATCTCTTCTGTATCTGTAAACTGGTGAAGAAGAATATCTCCTGCTTTTCTTTCTTTCCTTTTGTTGATTCTTTGACAGCCACATCCAAGCAGGCATTCCCTCATAGGGAGTGATGTTATGCAAGATGTAGTAGGGAGTGTCAGTTGTTGGATTGGGCTTAGGAGCAGGAGGAGGAGGAGCCTTTCTCTTCTTTTACTTAACTCTCTTCTGGGCTTCTTCATATGAATCTTAATCTTCCTCTTCCTCATCTGAGCTAGACCCTTGAGGATTGGCATACAGAGCATCAATTGCTCTTAGGGTAACTGCAGAGATCTGGGGCTTGGCAGGTTGAACGGGAACTGGAGAACTAAATAAGACTGAGATCTCTTCTAGAGCTTTATTCTCTTCCTCAATGTCTACCAGAATCAATGCCTCCAGGTCAGTCATTGGGGAATCATCCATAACAAAAATAGGGGCAGAAATCTCTTTTGGGCGGAAGAGATGGCTTGCACTGGAACAACAAAACTGGCACTAAGTTGCTTAGCAACTGTAGGACTTATTAGAGGGGTGACAACAATAATAGCCAAGGATGGCTTAGTAGAAGAGAACTATACATAAATTGTATCAAAAAGTCTCAACAAAAAAGTCAAATCAACTGTGGGATTCAAATGGAAATCACCAACACTGTGTATCTGCTCTGGAACTGACTCATCTAATTCAATGTCAGTATCCATGAAATGGATCAATTCAGTCAAATCTGAATCAAATTCTGTCAAAATTGTTGATGTATATGAAACTACTGCTATATCTGCTACTGCAACTGAAATTGCTGTAGGAGGAATTGCTGCTGCATCTGAAACTGCTGCTATATCTGCTGCCACTTCATCACAAAGCATCTCCCCCTGTCTGGTTTCAAGAGAACCTGGAGCCAGGCCCCTGAATGAAGAGGGGGCAGCAGAAAGAAGAGATATTTAGGCAGATAAAGAATTGATAGAATTTACAAGAGGTGTAATGGCCTCTGTAATTAGGGATTTGATGAGGGGAGTGAGCAGGGTTATGATGGTAGATACAGTGGGGTGGTCCAAAGATGAAGAAGTAGGTGGTGATGGTATAGAAGTAGATGAAGTGAGGGGAACAGATGGATGAGATACAGGAGGAATGGCATCTGTCATGGTGGTGTCTGGTGGAGGTGGAGAAAGGGATGATATATCAAAATGTGGAATGTTAGACATATGAGGTGGAGGGGGTGATGGTGGAGGAGACATATGAGGGGATGCATGAGTTGATGGAGAAACATGAATGGGGTTAAACTGAAGGAATTGGAAGACTGGTTGAAGATGGAAGATGGGTTGCTGGAGGAGGTTGTTGAGATGTGATTACCTCTCCTGCAGGGTGGGGAGTGGCATGCACGGACCTTGTGCTCTCAAAAGCTGGGATGGAAGAGGAGGAAGCCTTGGATGGCTTGGAGATCGTACTCTCCCATCTGCCAAACAAAGCGCATGTGAGGCGCTTGCTGGAATTGATGAATATGGTCGAGGAGACCAAGAATTCACCAGTTTTTGCTTGAAGGAAAATCCCCAGGATTCTTCCAAAGAATACCTCTTTCTTACTGTTTTTCTTCTTTATCAAACCAAAAAAGATCTTGCCCCAATCAACATGACTCTTGTTGACCGCTGTGCGCATGATAAGGAATTGGTATCTTGTTATGTAATTGTGTGCGGTGTGCTTGCCCATCAATACTTTTCCCACAATATCCGTTAAGAACTAGTAGGTGGCAGAAAGCTGTTTCTTTATTAGCTTGTTAGGGTTACTCCCAGTAAACCCCATCAGTTTCAGCATCGAACTATACTCATCAGAATCTATATCCAAATCTTCTTCTCCATTCACCAACTCAAAAAATTCAGAAATAACGGCGGGGGATAAAGAAACAACATTGCTCCCTATATTCCCTGTCAAGATATTGTCCTCAGAAGCAGAAGAAGTATATACTCATTCTTTAATCTCTGTTGCATGCAGTTTGATTCTCCTGGTCATAAGATCCTTGAGACCCAGTTGTTCTAGAAGTTCCAGAATGTAAAGAAATATAGGATATGAATGCTGAAATGAATCAAAGTCCATATCAAATCCTGTATCGAATTTCATTGCAGCCAGGATGCTCGCTGGAACCGCCATTGATTACCTGGAAGAAAGACAAACAACGATCAAGTGCAACAGGAACTGAAAGTGCGGGATGGAGGCTGAAGAAAACCTAGATATAGGGTTTTCCTGAATATGAATCGACAAACTCCGTTCCACGAAAATGAAAACAGTTCTCCGAACTGAGGTCGACGAAATAAATTATAGATAAGTAATTCGTCGATCTCATCCAGAAGAAACGAAAACAGTTCGTCGAACTCCGTTCGACGAAATGTCTTCTGAAGCAAAGTTCGTTGATCTCCGGTCGACGAAAATTGTTTCCACACAGAGAATTCGTCAATCGCCATTCGACGAGCATCTCTCAAACTTTCCCTAATTCGTCGAACTCCGTTCGACGAACTCTGGAAAATTCGTCGAATGCAGATAGAAACTAATTTAACTCTTCTCCATTGATCATTCCCAGCTGGTTTATAAAGAACAGATGATTTTTCTCATCCAAGGGTTTGGTGAAAATGTCTGCTCTCTGTAAATCAGTAAGAATATGGATTAGGTTAATTTTCTTTTTGTCTACACTATCTCTAATGAAATAATGCCTTATATCAATATGTTTGGTCCTATTATGGTGAACTGGATTCTGTGTTATAGCAATAACACTAGTGTTATCACAAAATAATGTTGAATTATTTAAGTTGACACCATAGTCTAGAAGTTGGTTTTGTATCCATAACTTTTGTGAACAGCAGCTGCTAGCAGCCATATATTCTGTTTCTGCAGTTGATGTAGACATAGATGTTTGCTTTTTACAAAACCAAGAGACAAGTCTCATACCCAGGAACTGGCAAGTTCTAGAGGTACTTTTCCTGTCCACTCTACATCCAGCATAATCAGAATCTGAGTATCCAGTTAACTCAAACTCTGACTCTACAGGATACCAGAGTCCTAGATTTGGACAACTCTTTATATATCTCAAAATTCTTTTTAAGAAAATAAGGTGAGATTCTTTGGGGTTCACTTGGAACCTAACACAAAGGCATGTGGCAAACATGATATCAAGTCTGCTAGCTGTTAGGTATAATAGGGATCCAAAAATTCCCCTATAAAGCTTCTGATCTACAGGTTTCCCTGATGCATTAGAATCCACAACAGCATTGGTAGCCATAGGTGTTTTCATTCCTGAAGCATCACCCATCCCAAACTTCCTAATAAGCTCTTTAGCATACTTTGCTTGGGAGAGGAAGATACCATCAGGGAGCTGCTTCACTTGGAGACCAAGGAAGTAGAAAAGCTCACCCATGCTACTCATCTCAAATTTGGAATGCATGAGGTCAGCAAACCTCTTGCATAATTTGGGATCAGTAGACCCAAAGATGATGTCATCCACATATATTTGCACTAATAAGATTTGGTCCTTATGATGTCTAGTGAAAAGAGTTTTATCTATGGTTCCTCTTGTAAATTTATGCTCTAAAAGAAAGCTTGCTAAGGTCTCATACCAAGCTCTTAGAGCTTTCTTTAAACCATAGAGAGCTTTATGCAATTTAAACACAAAAGAGGGTTGAGTTAGAGAGATAAAACCTGGAGGTTGTTCCACATAAACCACTTCTTGAAGCACTCTATTCAAAAATGCACTCTTGACATCCATTTGGAAAACTTTGAATCTCCTGTGAGCTGCATAGGCAAGGAATATTCTTATTGCCTCTAACCTTGCAACAGGGGCAAAGGTTTGGTCATAGTCAATTCCTTCCTCTTGCATGTAGCCCTGAGCAACAAGCCTAGCCTTGTTTCTCACAATGTTTCCTTGAGCATCTAGGTTGTTTCTGTAGACCCATTTGGTTCCAATACCTGGGTAGTTATGAGGTCTTGGAACCAAATCCCAAACTCTACATCTCTCAAACTGATTTAGTTCCTCTTGCATTGCAATGATCTAGTGGGAACTTGCTCAGCTTCATGGATGGAGAGAGGTTCAATCTGAGAGAGAAAACAGGCATGCATCAAGTCTTGGTTGAGTTGATGCCTTGTCTGTACACCTGCTGAAATGTCTCCAATCACTTGAGATCTGAGGTGATCTCTAAGTGTGACAAGATCAGTGGGTGGAGTTTGTTCAGCAACAGCATCTATAGTTAATTTCTCTTGAGGAATGTTATTAGCTGTTGAGGGAAGTTCAACCACTTCCACTTGATGTTCTTTTTCACTGTATTCAGCAACCTGTGGAGCAGGATGGGTTGACACCTCTTGGGTAAGGTTTAGTCCATCCATAGACTCACATAATTGTGGAACCTGCAAAGAGCTATTGGTAGAAATCTCTTTCTCCTGATAACCCTCATCACATAATTGGCTTATGGATATTAGGTTATGTTTGAGTCCTCTTACATATATTACTCTCTTGAAAGTAACTGTTCCAATCTTTACTGCTCCATATCCTTCAGACTAGCAACTATTTGAATCACCAAAGATCACCCTTGGTCCTAGCTTGGATCAGAGTTCGTCGAGCAAGGAATATGATTCGTTGAGCTGAGATCGACGAACGTCGAACACTTTTCCTTGAGCTGAAAATATCTCTAAGTCTAATAGTAGATCAGAGTTCGTCGAGCAAGAATATGATTCGTTGAGCTGAGATCGACGAACGTCGAACACTTTTCCTTGAGCTGAAGATATCTCTAAGTCTTGAGTTTCCCTGGCAGTCTGGAGGATGGCTGGTCCACAGGATGATGTTCTAAGGACAAACCCTAGACTCTAGGACACAACCAATGACCCTGACTATACAAGGTGGGTCAAAGACATCCTAACTCAGTGAACCTAGCCCAAATCCAAACTAGGGATCCAACAGGTTACAGTAATAAAACTTAACATGTAAGAAACATAAAAGAAAGCACTCTCTCTTGAACTAGTACTTCACTTGCTCTCCAAAATCCAACTTCTTCAAAGCATGAGGCATAGGTTCCTTTTATAGGAGAGGGAGAAGGTTCTAGAATGGAATGAAGATGAAGGGGTCAAAAGAAGTGGCCGACCATGTGCTTGGAGAGGGGGAATGCATTTCATTTAATGAGGGGGGAGAGAGGGAGGCGGGTTCAATGCATGGACTTTATGGAAATGAGAGTGGAAAAATATAAAATAGAGAGGGGGATGGTTGTGGATTAAATGAAGGAAAAAAAAGAAATAAAAGAGGAGGGAGAGAGAGGGGTGGCCGGCCATGCATGGTGGAAGAAGTGCATGAATGAATTAAATGAAAGGGAGAGGGGGAAAATGAGTGGCCGGCCAACACATGAATGGATTGGGCTGCATCTATATGGGCTCGGGTAGCTTGAAGAGGGGCTGGGTTCATCATGTGGGCTTCAAGGGAAGGGGCCGGGCTGCTCCAAACTTCAAGGGCTGCATGTAGGGGGCTGCATAATGATGTGGGCTGCACCGTAAGTGGGCGGGCTGCTCCATGGTGAAGAAGTGGGCTGCTTGCAATGAAACTCGGGCTGCACATGAACATGTAGGCTGCTCTTGATAGCATGAACCTACAAAATATAACAAACCAAAACAAAGCATTAGACAAATAAAACTAAACATTACAAACATAACATTCATACTATTAATTAGTTATTAAAAATAAAACTAAACAAAATAAAACATAATATATAATATAACTTATTAAACAAGAACAAAAATACAAAACACATATAATAAAAATAAAAATAACAAAAACAAAACATGAAAGACATTAACAAGAAATAAAACAAACATGCATAAAAGTACTTAAAACAAATAAATAAACTAGGAATTATGAATACTAAACTACCCAAAAACCAATGACTAAAAGTAGTCATCAGCAACCTGCAAGGTGCTATTGGTAGAAATTTCTTTCTCCTTGTAAGATATGTGTTGGATCCCTAGTAAGATTTGGGCTAGGTTCACTAAGTTAGGATCATATGACCCACAATGTATAGCTAGGGTCATGGTTGTATCCTAGAGTCTAGGCCAAGTTCTTAGAATCAACATCACATGGACCAACTATCAACAAGACTGTCAGAGACTCAAGACTTAGAGCTTTCTAAATACCAAGTAAAATGAGTTCGACGTTCATCGAACTCAGGTCGACGATAGTCGTGCTCAGCACGACGATCTCAGAGTAAATTCTCTGAGCTAAGCTCGACGAACTTGGTAATCAGGTCGACGAAGTTTGGACACTATACTTCAACACTTCAAGATCAGAAAACATCTCTTTATTCTAAGTCTAGAGTCAGACTTTGGTCGACGAACTTGATTCTCAGCTCGACGAACTATGACCACAACAACTAGAGTTATCCAGCAGCAGTTAAGTGGTCCTCAGCTCAACAAAACCAATTCTTAGGTCGATGAATTCTGGATACTTCACTTCAATACCTTCATCCAGAAGCATCTGAAATTATTCTAAGTCCAGAAATATTGTGCCGAACTTCAGTTGACGAAACCAAATATCAGCTCGACGAACTCCATACACAGAAAAGGCAAAGTTTCTAGAGAATATAGTTTTGCTCTCTGCTCGACGATCTTGGAACTCAGCTCGACGAACAGAAGTCATCTGGTCGACAAACTCAGCAACTCAGCTCGACGAACTGTGAACTCTGCTCGACAATTTCTGTTATGAGTTCGACAAATTCAGACTTAGTTATTTTCCATACTTCTGTCCCCTTCTTACTCGAATAATTCCTGAGTAATTAATGCTCAAATATTCTCTGGAATATAACCGTTAGACAGAGCATTGATCATGGTCTTCTCCAGGATTATTGTCTGCCGTTTTTCCATGGGACAGTTGGCGAAATAATTCAATGCCGTTTATTCTCAAGGCCGTCAGCATTGATTGCAGAGGATTTCAAAATTTCAAAAGACCATTTTGACAGGAAATATAAAAGAGATTTTCTCTCTTCTTCCTATAGATAGATAGAACAAGATACACAATACAGAGAGACGACAGATACCAAAAATTGTCAGTCTGAAACAAGAGATTCACTGTTGTCTGTCACTACAGAATTCAGACACAATAAGAAGCCATATTCCTGAAGATCATCAGCTATCTGAAGAAGAAGAACACCTAATCAAAATCAAGAGTCTTCTGTCTTCAACACTCCAGGATACTTCAAAGGACAACTACATCACTATCTGTTAAAGAAGTTCCTGAACAGCTGCTGATCAAGGCTGTACTACTGAAGGCCAATCACCCTGCAGCAAGGCTTCTTCTACCTGAACTATTCTATATCTCAGGGGGAGCCTGTGCTAAAATCAAATATCCACCAGTCTTCTCAGTTGTATATTAAGAAAGAGAAGACACAAACATCCCTCACCCCCCCACTGTATAAAGGGTTATAACTCCCTTCAGAAGTTATTCCCGGTTACAAGTCACATGATCAAAATACTTGAGGATTGGTTTTTGAGCACCTGATTAAAAGCTCATTGGTGTCAGGCACCTGATCAAAAATCTGATTGGATTTCTACCAGGGTGGTAGAAGAGTGGATGTACCCAACTTTAGGGGAACCACTATAAATTCTTGTGTTGTCTGGATTGCTCTTTTCTTTTGTTTTTGTGTTGTGGCTGTTTGTTGGGATTGCTGTTTTAATTTTGTTCCTGCACTAGATTAAATCAGAAGAAAATTTTATAAACCCAGAATACTCTATTCACCCCCTCTCTAGAGTATTCCTAATCAAACATCTCACTTTCAATTGGTATCAGAGCTTGGACTCCTTGGTGTACACAAGCTAACCCTTGAACCAAAGATCCTGTGTTAGATCAGATTTCATCTTTTATCTTTATTTTTATTTAAACTATATACACAGCAATGGCACAAAACAAAGACTATGTAAGCACCGGATCTCCAGTTTGCAACCTAAATAGGTTTTCCTTATGGAAGGCAAGAATCAAATTGTATATGAACTCTATTGATGAAGATATCTGCAATTCCATCTTGACAGGTCCTCCTCAAGCCACTGCCTCTACATCTATTGCAACCTCAAGCACAAATGCAGTTCCACCACCTGAGTGGACTGAGGCTCAGAAGAAGGCCAGGGTTGATGATGCCAAGACAATGCACATACTGGCACAGACTATGTTAGATGATATCTTCCAAAAGGTTGCAGAATGCACTTCATCCAAAGTCATCTGGGATTCCCTAAACCAAATGGTGGCTGGATCAGCAGATGAAAGAAAGGATAGGAGATCCAACCTCATATCCTTATATGAGAATTTCAAGAAAGTGGAAGCTTAGTCAGTAGCTAAAATGTATAATAGGTTAATCTCAATCATCAATGAGCTAAAAACCTTGGACAAGGACATCACCCTCACAGAGGTGAATGACAAGATCCTAATGTGCTTCCCAAGCTCATGGGATTCAAGGATCTGGCCTATCAAAGAAGCCAGAAGCCTAAATAAGATATCCACTGAATCTCTATTAGGCAAACTTAAGTCCTATGAACAACTGATTAAATCCAGGGAGGCAGTTGAGTAGGGAACACCCCCTCCAGCAAGAAAAGAGCATAATATTACTTTCAAGGCAGCTGAAGAGACAGAGACTCCCTCAACAAATGAAGAACTCATGATTCGTTTTGCCAAAAGATTCTATAAGATGGCAAGAAAATATTTCAGGAGGAAGTCATCCAGATAGGATGACAAACCAAGGTATGATAAAACACCAACTAAAGAAGTGGTGTACTTTGGTTGCAGGAAAGCTGGATACTTCATCTCTGAGTATCCAGAGAATCAGAAGAAAGAAAAGAGAAGAGAGAAAAATACCAGGAGACAGCACAACTACAGACCTTCTTCCAGCAAATACAAGAAGAAGGAGAAGGGTTTTGTTACTGAAACCTGGAGTGAGACTGAAGAAGAATCAACATCTCCTAGCTCTAGTGAAGATGAGGAAGAGGCAAGGGCCAAGGAGGTTTGACTCATGGCAATTGATGCTTTCAGGAGCCATTCAGAAGAAGAGGACTCAAACAATGAAGCAGTTTCAGATTTTGAAGGTGACAAGGTATTGTCTTCTTTTGATTACAATTCTGATTCTTTTAAATTTGAATTTAAAATAATGTGTATAGACTTAATAAACTCAGAAAAGGAGATTAAAACTCTTAGGAAAAAATTAGGAAACCTAGAGAATGTCAACTCTGAAAACAATAGGGTAAAAGATGAATTAACCTTAGCTAATGAACAAATAATAATGATAAAGACTGAGCTTTGTGAGGCTAAACAACTTGAGGAAACTCTTAATGGAAGAAGCCTCAAGCTGATGACATCACAAGCACTGTAAATGCCAAACTCAATGGCAAGCTAGGCTTGGGTGCTTCATCAAGTTTGCCCCCCATCCTCAGGAAAAACATACTGACAACCCCAATGAAATTTATTTCTGCTAAGGGGAAAGAGAAAATAAAACATAATCAAACAATAGAAAATGTTCCCAAATCAATAGGTCTGAAAACCAAAAATCAGAAAACCTTAAGTAAAAAATAAGGTTCAGCAGAATTCATCGAACTTAGATCGAAGAAATGCCGCCAGTTCGTCGAACCCAAATCGACGAACTCTGAACAAAAACTATAGTTATAATTATTCGTCTAACTGCGATCGACAAACTCTGTATGGTTCGTCAAGCAGAGGTCGACGAACGTGGGGCACAGAAAATGAATATGTTCATTCTCTGGGAAGAGATCGATGATCTCAATCCAATTCGTCGAACTCTGGTCGACGAACTCACAGGAATTCGTCGAACCCAGAAAGCCTTAACAGAAATTTTAATTTCAACAGCAACTCTAATAATTCCAGGAAACCATTTAATCATGTAGCTGATTGGGTTATACCAAATAGGAGATATCAACCTTTAGGATACAAATCCCAACCAGAATTTTCTGTCATTTCTAGCTTTTCATACCAGCAAAACAAAGGACCCAAGGTAACCTGGGTCAAGAAGAATTAATTGTATTTCATTGCAGGTGAAAAGTCGTCCAAGTGTGAATCAGACTTGGTACTTGGACAGTGGTTGCTCCAAACATATGATTGGCAGCAAGGACATCTTACACAAATACAAGTCCAAGCTGGGACCAAAGGTTATCATTGGGGATTCCAAATGTGGCCAGTCAGAAGGTTTTGGAGAAGTGAAGATTGGAGATGTTACTTTCAAGAAAGTAACTTATGTCAGAGGACTCAAGCATAACCTCCTCTCCATAAGTCAGTTATGTGATGAAGGTTATCATGTACACTTTAACTCATCTTCTTGTATTATTTCTAATAAGGAAAATCAAACTATTTTAATTGGGAATAGACTAGGCAACATATACTTAGTTAATTTTCTTTCTGCCACTTCTGATATCTACTTACTTAATATAACTAGTAATCAGAATGATTTATGGCATAAAAGGATAGGTAATGTAAACTTGAAAAACATTGCTAGGCTATCAAAAGACAACCTTATTAGAGGTCTACCTTCTGGTACCTACAAGAAGGAAGGACTTTGCAGGGCTTGTCAACTAGGCAAGCAAACTAAATCTAGTTTTAATCTGTTAACTAAAGTGATTCACATAGGATTTTATATTTGCTACATATGGAACTCTTTGGACCTATTGTTGTACAAAGCTTAGGAGGGAAATCCTACACCTTAGTTATTGTGGATGATTTCTCCAGGTTCACTTGGGTATCCTTTCTAAGATCTAAGTCAGATACCTTTAAGGTTCTTACAGATTTTCTCAGGACCATACAGATTGAGTTCTCTACTCATGTTGCATTGATCAGAAGTTGAAAGTGCAACTAGATCTGATATACTCTAGAGGGGGGTGAATAGAGTATATGATGCTTTAAAAACTTTTACAAGCTTTTACAACAATTGTTGTAATATGTGTGGGCAGAGAAGCAGAAATAAATCTAATCACAGAACTAAGCTATGCAAAAACTAAGCACAGAAAAATCAAGGCCAGAAACAAAAAGAAAGCAAGCCAAAACCAGATGACACAAGGGAATATAGTGGTTCCCCAAACTTGGGTACATCCACTCTTCTACCACCCTAGGTAGGAATCCACTGCAGGATGAGTTGATCAGGTGTCCTGGGCACCAATGAGCTTTTAATAAGGTGCTCAAAAACCAAAGCAGATTTTTTGATCAGGTGTCTTGCCACCAATGAGCTTTTGACAAGGTGCTTAAAAACCAGGTTCAAACTTTTGAAGGGAGTTTGAAAAACCCTTTACAGAGTGGGGGTGAGAGAGTGATGGCAGTCTTCTCTTTCTCAAACAATTGAGAAGACTATGTGGATTGATGTCAAAGCTCCCCCTGAATCCTTGAAATCTTCAGGAAGAAAAGCTTTGCTGAGGGTGATAGGCCTTCAAATATTGAACTCCAGCAATGGATGATTTCAGCAATAGCTGAAATGTTGAATGTCTGGAGTCAGGAAATATGTTGGCCTTGAACACTTTGAAAACTACAGAGATCTGAAGATTTGAGAAAACTTAATCTCCTTTGATGAGTGTTCTTGAGAATTCTTTGTGACAGAAGATTTTGAATGAGTCTCTGTAATCTGTATTGTGTGTGCTCTATTTCTTGTTCTTCTTAGAGATTCAAAAACCCTGACGTTTATTCTCTGGTACAGAATAGAATATTATTCTCTGTCAAGGATAGCCGTTGGTCTGCATTGATTGCATCCTGAATTGCATAATTTCTTCTGGAGGAAAGTCCACAGAAACATTCCTTGAAAAATCCCTTGAAACTTAGTCCAGAATTGAATGAAAACGGCTAGCAAATCTCTGAATTAATTGCAGAATAACTCCTAACTGATTTGAATTTGAATTCTGGAAGTTATCTGAAATCGTCGAACTGAGCTCTGCTATCGTCGAGCTGAGCTCAGCGATCTGAAAACACACAGCAGCAAGATAATCGTCGATCTGAGCTCAAAGATCGTCGAACTGAGCTCAGAGATAAAGATCTAATGCAGAGTCAAAATCGTCGACCTGAGCTCACCGATCGTCGAATGAAGTTCGACGATATTATGAAGTTGAGCTCAGCGATCGTCGAATGGAGTTCGACGATCTGTCGAAGTTGAGCTAGACGATCGTCGACCGGAGTTCGACGAATCGTCGTGCTGAGCTCGACGATATGACTTAGTCTCCAGACAAAAAAAACTTGGTCTTCAGGGCAGCTTCCAAACCTAGACTTCTAACCCTTAGACTCAATTCTAATTGAACTTTTAAGCTATACAGGAGGTCAAGCAAAGGTTCCTAGAGACATAGTGATCCTGACCCAAATTAGTAATAGGGTGTTCCAACAATCTCCCCATATTTGGGTTAAGATTACTATTTACAGACTTTGGAAAAATTTAAATAACAACATACAAGCAAAAACACAGAAAAGCAACAGCTGGATATTGCAGAAACATCACAGATATATATATATATATATGTGGCATCCAGATAATCAGAAATTCAGAAACTGTCACCTAACAAAGTCATTTCTTCTCTTTGCCTTTAACCATTTTGATTTCTCTATTAGGGTTTAGGGCTTCTTTGTTGGACCTGGTGTCATCTGCTGCACCCAAATAAGTTTGCTTTGTAGGCCTGGGAACCACAGCAGCAGGATGCAATTCCATATATCTGTCAGCATCAAAGAATTTACTGGAAGCATATCTTTCTAGTTCTTTCTGTCTTTGCTCAGACATTGTAGAAATGTTGGAAGTATCCAATCCTTGATCTCTGGCCTTCTTAATCTGATCTAGTGCAGCCAATTCTTTTAACTTGGCAGTCCAAGCAGCTGGGTTATTTTCAGGGTCCTCAAAAGGTACAGGTGGCTCATACCTGTTGGAAGGATTGTCTTGAGGAGGCCTGGCAGACACAGTCTCTTTTAGCTTGTAAGGGAAAGGACCTGAAGATGTATCAGATGAAGCATGTCCTCCCCTAGAATATGGGTGCTGCCTGGAGTACCCTTTAGAATATACTTGAAAATCTCTCTGATTACCCCTGTATCCTCCTCTCCTAGAATATAAACCCCTAGATTGGCTTTCCCTTTGGTAGAATCTGGCATGGGGTTGATAGGGAGCCTGGCTTCTAGCTGGGGGTTGGCTTGCAGAGCTTCCACCTGCACCTGCATCAGGAGGAGGTGGTGGAGGAGGATGAGGGTGCTGGAATTGGGAAGAGCCCTTCTCATATTTTCTCTTTTTCTTCATGGCTTTCAGCTGGTTTTTAGAATATTACATCCAATGTTCAGTGATAGGGTAATTATGCAGAATGTAGTAAGAAATGTCATTGTTATCTTTGACTTTTGCAGGAGGAACCCTTTTCATTGCCTTGCTCCTTGCCTTCCTTTTCCTGGCAATAGTAGCAGAAGAATCATCAGAGTCTATTTTGAACTCATCAGATTCAGAACTCTGGTCATCATATAGAGCATCTATTCTCTTCATCAAGTCTTTCTTCAGCTGAACAGAGGCAGATGAGGCAGAAGCAACAACAGCAACAGCAGGAGTGGTGATAGCAGCAGTAACATTCTCACTTACAGCAAAAACAACAGATTCACTATCAACAGCAGATTCACTAACAGCCACAAAAGCTGGAGAGGTGATAGCAGCAACAACTTCATTGATAACAGCAGTAACATCATCAAAATCTGCAGCAGGCTCAAAATCAGTGGCCTCTGACATCAGAAAGTCCTTGGATATTGGCTCAGCAGAATCAGTTGGAACTTCAGCATCCATATTAACAATCTCAGCAGCAGTATCAACAATCCTTTCTTCAGTAGAGGCAGCAGCAGCAACATCTCCAGTAGCAGCAATTACTGAATGCACAAAAGAAGATATAATGCTAAGGTCACAGCAAGAGAAAGGCACCAGTGCCTTGGATAAGTCTTCTGTGGGCTGGACAACATTACTCTCTGGCAGACAGCTAAAGAAGGCAGTATCAAAAGTAGATAGCAAAGACCTTAGGTCAATTGCAAGAACTGCAGTAGGAGGCTCAGCAGAAGCAGCAACAAGAGGAGGAAGATCAGAAGAAGCAGAAACAGCAGCAGCAACAGCAAGAAGAGTCTCTTCATATGGCATCTCCCCCTGCCTAGATGCAGATACATCTGGATCAAGGCACACTGCTGGAGGTGCTGCCTGAGGAAGGAGGGAGGAAAGCCTGGCAGAGAGAGCTGCCACTGACTGGTGTAGAGGAGCTAAGGAGGTCTCCAATAGGAGAGAGAGCCTGGGGGCAATCAGCTCATACAGCCTGTCAGCTAGGGCTGAGAGGTCTACTTGCTCAACAGCTGGAGCAGAGGTAGATGGAATGGAAGCAGCTGGGGATGTTGGAAGGGAAGGGCTGGAGAAGTGTGGAATGGAGGGATCAGGTGTGGGCAGGGTGGATATGGAGGACAGGGGAATGGATATGGATGTGGTGAAAGTTGGTTGAGCAATGATGTGGTGTAGGAGATCTTGGAATGAAGTGGAGGAGGAGGGTAACTCAGGAGGAGAGGATGGGGAATCATCCATATAGGAGTCATCCAGGAGGGTGAAGGATGGAATGGATGGTGAAGAGATGAAATCTGGTGGAGGGTATGAGAACAGTGGGTGGAATTGGTCATCTGGTGGAGGTAGAATGGGTGCTGGAGATGGTGTTGATGTTGGAGATGAGTTGGATATGGTAATGGTGGATGGAGCTGGAATGGTGGATGGTGGGGGAAGGGTTGGAATTGGAGGAGGAGAAGAGGCAGCAACAGCAGCAGCCAGGTCATCTGCAGGGGCAGAGACCTGTGGGAGAGTGACTCCTTGAGTCCTTGTGCCTGAAGGAGCACTTGAGGAGGGCCTGCTAGGCTTGCTTATTTGCCTGTCCCACTTGCCAAAGAGGGCACAGGTAAGTATCTTGGAGGCATTTATGTGAACTCCAGAGGAGACCAGCAAGGCAGGGCACCTGGTCTGCAGAAAAACTCCAAGAATCCTTCCAAAATTAACAAAACTTTTGTTTATTTTCTTCTTGATGAGGTCAAAGAACACCTCTCCCCAGTTCAGATTTTTCTTGTCCACCAGAGCTCCCATGATACAGAGCTGGTATCTGGATATTGTATCATGTGCTGAGTGCTTTGCAAGCAGCACTTTCCCTACCACATCTGCTAGGAACCTGTATTCAACAGACAGATTCCTCTTGAATAGCTTGCTAGGGTTTCCCTCTGGATGACCCATCCTGGAAAGTAGTTCAGAATACTCTTCTCCTGATAACTCAGCAATATCTTCTCCATTTCTCAGTCCAAAAACCTCTGTTAAAATGGTGGGGGTCAAGGGTACCTGATTTCCAGCAATAGACCCAACTATTGTAGAGTTGTCTTGATTATGAGCAGTATAGACCCACTCCTTTATCTCATCTGAAGCCAGCTTGATTTTGGTGGTCATGAGGGCAGACAGATTTTGATCCTTGAATAAACCAAGTATGTCTTGGAAAAGCTGCTCAGTGGTGTTGAATGATTCTAAATCAATGTCAAACCAGGCGTCAAACTTCATTGCAGCTAGGACAGCAACGGACACAGCCATTGTACCTGCAAAAACTCAACCAACAAAACGACCAAGCGTAGAACTGTTTGGAGGGAAAGAAAATCCTGCAGAGAAATCGAAAGCGCAAAAGAGAACGACGGCGAAAAAAGAGTTTTATATTAGGGTTCGACGCAGAATTGGAAAGATCGTTGAACTCAGTTCGACGATCGAGGCTTCTAAAGGAATCTGAAGAGACTTCAACATCGTCGATCTCCGTTCGACGATATTGGAGAGCGTCGAGCTCCGTTCGACGATCGTTCAGAGAACATAATCGTCGAGCGCCGTTCGACGATCGTTGACCGGAAGAGATAGTTCATACTATCTGAGAGGCGCTGAACTCAGTTCGACGATTTTTGGAAATCGTCGATCTCCGTTCGACGATCTTGGGGCAAATCGTCGAGCGCAGTTCAGAGATCAGAAAAATTCTAGACACTAAGAAAAATCAGAATTTTTGTCTAGTCTTGGTCAATTTTTAGCTTTCAAAATCTTGGATATTATTTAAGGCTTCCTCCATCTAACATTCCTAACTGATTTAGGAAGAAGGTGTGTTTCTTTTCATCCAAGGGTTTGGTGAAAATATCTCCCCTTTGTAAATCAGTTGGGATATATTGTAATTCAATTTTATTCTTTTCAACATTATCCCTTAAGAAATGATGCCTAATCTCTATGTGTTTTGTCCTACTATGGAGGACTGGATTTTGGGCTATGGAAATAGAACTTGTGTTATCACAAAAGATTTTAGACTTCTCTAAGTTGTAACCATAGTCTAGGAGTTGGTTTTGAATCCATAATATTTGTGAACAACAACTGTCCTGCAGCCATATATTCAGCTTCAGCAGTTGAAGTTGACACAGATGTTTGTTTCTTACAAAACCAAGAGACAAGTCTGTCACCAAGGAACTGACAAGTTCCACTGGTGCTTTTCCTGTCAATTCTGCATCCAGCATAATCAGCATCTGAGAATCCAGTTAAATCAAATGCTGAATCTTTTGGATACCAGAGACCTAGATTTGGACAACTCTTAACATACCTGAGAATCCTCTTTACTAAAGTTAGGTGTGACTCTCTAGGGCTTACTTGGAACCTAGCACATATACATGTAGCAAACATTATATCTGGTCTACTAGCTGTAAGATACAGTAAAGAGCCAATCATTGCTCTATATGTTGTCTGATCAATAGGTTTCCCATGTTCATCAGCATCTAATACAGCATTGGTAGGCATGGGTGTTTTCATACAAGATGCCTCAGACATACCAAATTTCTTAACCAATTCATTTGCATATTTGGTTTGAGAAATAAAGATGCCTTCAGCATGTTGTTTGACTTGCAATCCTAGGAAGAAGGATAGCTCACCCATGCTACTCATCTCAAATTTAGAATGCATTAGGTTAGAAAACCTTCTGCACAATTTGGAGTCAGTAGAACCAAAAATGATATCGTCTACATAAATTTGTACTAGTAGGGTATGGGACTTATGAGTTTTAATAAAAAGAGTTTGGTCTACTCTACCCCTTATAAAACCATTTTCCAAGAGAAAGCATGCTAAGGTCTCATACCATGCTCTGGGAGCTTGCTTGAGACCATATAATGCTTTATTTAATCTAAAAACATAATCAGGATAAGTTGGAGAGATAAAACCTGGAGGTTGTCTGACATAGACTTCCTCTTTGATGTCTCCATTTAAGAAAGCACTTTTGACATCCATCTGATAGACTTTGAAGCCTTTGTGAGCTGCATAAGCTAGAAAAATCCTGATGGCTTCTAATCTTGCAACAGGTGCAAAAGTCTGGTCGTAGTCGATTCCTTCTTCTTGAGAGTATCTCTGGGCAACTAGCCTTGCCTTGTTCCTTATAATTACTCCTTGATCATCCAGTTTGTTTCTGAATACCCATTTTGTTCCAACAATGGAATGATCCTTAGGCTTTGGCACTAGTTCCCATACTTTGTTCCTCTCAAATTGATGCAACTCCTCTTGCATTGCAATGATCCAGTGTGGATCTTGCTCTGCATCTTGAATGGACTGAGGTTCAATTTGAGATAGGAAGCAGGTGTGCAACAGGTTTTGGTTGACCTGATTTCTGGTTTGCACACCAGCTGAGATTTCTCCAATTATTTGGGAAATTGGATGGTCTCTTGATGTTACTAAATCAATAGGGGGTGTTGATTGTTCACCAACCTGTGTTGTTGTTTCCTCTTGTGGTACAACAACTGGCTCTTCAGGTTGTGCTTCAATGTGTTGAGCATTCCCTTCATCTTCACTGCTTTCATCCTCTTGAGTAACCTGTAACATGTTCAAGTCTTCAACTAGAGAATGTTCCTGCAAAGGTTCTATGGTAGAAGAAATCTTCTCCTTGAAAGACATGTTAGTTTCATCAAATGAAATGTGAACAGATTCCTCAATTTTCAAAGATGATTTATTATAGACCCTATAGGCCTTGCTGATCATGGAGTATCCCAGAAACACTCCTTCATCAGCTTTGGCTTGAAATTTTGCTAAATATTTCTTGTCATTATTATGAATATAGCAAATACAACCAAATACTCTAAAATAGTCAACTTTAGGTTTCTTCCCTTTGAGTAATTCATAGGGAGTCTTTCCCTTTAGTTTATGTATCAGACTTCTGTTCAACACATAGTTGGAGGTGTTCACTGCCTCTGCCCAAAAGGATAGAGGTAGATGAGCATCTGACAACAATGTAGTGGCAGATTCAATAAGGGTTCTATTTTTCCTTTCAGCTACCCCATTTTGTTGAGGAGTTCTAGGAGCTGAGAAAGTATGCCTGATCCCTTCACTCTGACAGAACTCTTGCATAAGAAGAGAATCAAACTCTGTCCCATGATCACTTCTGATCAGGGCAATGTGAGTATTGAACTCAATCTGTATGCATTTGAGAAACTCTGTCAGACACTTAAAGTTATCAGACTTTTTCCTTAGAAAGAACACCCAAGTGAATCTAGAGAAGTCATCTACAATTACTAAAGTGTAGGATTTCCCTCCTAGGCTTTGTACTGTGATGGGTCCAAAAAGATCCATGTGTAACAGATACAATATCCTAGGTGAATCACTCTTATTAAGTGACTTAAAGCTGTTTTTAGTTTGCTTGCCTAATTGACAAGCCCTGCAGAGTCCTTCCTTCTTGTAGGGGCCAGAAGGTAGTCCTCTAACAAGGTTGTCCTTGGATAGCCTAGCAATAGTTCTAAGGTTTAGGTGTCCTAGTCTCTTATGCCATAAAACATTTGGTCTACAGACTGAATTAAACAAGCAGATATCTACATCAGTTGAAAGAAAGTCTACTAAGTAGATGTTACCTTTCCTTTTACCTGTCAACACTGTTGTGTTGTCCTCTGACTTGATTTTGCATAAGGTTTTGCTGAAGGTCACCTGGTAGCCTTCATCACACAGCTGACTGATGCTGATTAGGTTGTGCTTCAGTCCTTCCACATAAGCTACCTTCTTGAAGGTTACTAAACCAATCTGGACTGCACCATATCCTTTAGTTTGTCCAAAGTTGGAATCACCAAAGATAACTTTGGGTCCAAGCTTGGCTCTAAAGGAAGTGAGGTTGTCCTTATTCCCTGTCATGTGCTTAGAGCATCCCACTATCCAAATACCATTGCTGGTTAGATGTTGGATAGGTCTTCACCTGCACATAAAACAATTCATTTGTTTTTGACCCAGTTTACCTTGGGCCTAGGTTGATAACCTCTAAATTCTGAAATGAAAGACATCCCAGGTTGACTCTTATATCCTTCAGGATGATATCTCCTTGGAGGTATAATCCATTCAGTATAAGGGTTAAAGGTTTGGGATGAAGAACCCTTAGGATTCAATTTTGATTTGCCTTTGAAAAAGTTTCCAGAGCTCTGACCTCTGTTCGACGATCTTGGAGCTGCGTTCGACGATCTTGGGTCAGATCGTCGAGCTCCGTTCGACGGTCGACTATGGGTGAGGTCAGGTATATGAGATCGTCGACCTGCGTTCGACGACTTTGGCTGAGATCGTCGATCAGCGTTCGACGATTTTTCCTGAGATCGTCGAGCTGCGTTCGGCGATCGTCGATCTTCATTCGGCGATCGTCGATCTCCGTTCGACGATTTCTGCTGGGACTTAGTTTTCTGATGCAGATCAGAATTTTTCCTAGCAACCTCTACAACTCCCTTTCCCTTGTCAGAAATAAACTTGATGGGAGTTGTTAGAACAATAGGTTGGCTGGATGAGACACCCAAGCCCAGTGTACTGTTAAATCTAGAGTTCACTGTGCTTGTGATGTCCATCAGCTTGATGCTTCTCCCATTAAGGGATTCTTCAAGCTTCTTGGCCTCAGAGAGCTCACTTTTCAGTGTAGCTATCTGTTCCCTACAGTTCTCCAACTCCTGAGAGAGTTTGAGGTTTTCTGACTTTAAAACATTGTGTTCAGATAATTGATTTCTGAGAGAGATAATCTCTTTCTCAGACTTTAGCAGGTCTAAACACAGTGCTTTAAATTCAGATTTAAAATCTTCTGAACTAAAATCAAAGGAACTAATTACCTGATCTTCTTCAGGTTGAGTCTCTGAGTCTGACTCTGACTCCTCTTCTTCTGAGTTATGCTGTGAGGCATTGATTGCCATCATGCAGAACTCCTTTTCTTCTGCATCATCCTCATCATCACTGGAGCAGGAAGAGGCTTCTAACTCCTCTTCTGTCTCACTCCAGGATTCAGCAACAAACCCTTTTCTTGTATGCTTATTTTTGCTTGAAGAAGGTTTGCTATTGCCATTTCTTTTGAAGTCTTTCTCCTTCCTTCTTTCTTTCCTGTCCCTTCTGTCCTTGTTCTTGTTCTCTGGATAGTCAGGTACTATGTGCCCTGGTTTCCTGCAACCAAAGCAAATGATGTCTTTATTATAACCAATGGACTTGTCATACCTTGTCTTATCCTGCTCCTTGTATGATCTTCTTCTGAAGTCCTTTTTGGCCATCTTGTAGAATCTTTTGGCCAGCAAGCTGAGTAGTTCATCATTGCCTGTAGCTTTATCTTCAGGCAGATCCTCAGTTGCCTTGAATGCTATGGTCTTCTCTTTCCTTGTGGCTGGTGAAGCAGCCTTCTGTTCTTCCTCTCTATTCTTGATGAGTAGTCATAAGATTTGAGCTTACCCAGCAAGGCTTCAGTGGTGATATCATTTAGACTTCTGGCATCCTTAATTGGCCAGATTCTTGAATCCCAAGTGCTGGGGAAGCACATTAGGATCTTGTCATTAAGTTCAGTTAGAGAAATCTCTTTGTCCAATGTCCTTAGTTCACTGACAATTAGACTCAGTCTGTTGTACATGTCTCCCACTGACTCAGTCTCTCCCTTCTTGAAGTTCTCATATTGGGAGATGAGATGGGATCTTCTGTCCTTTCTTTCATCAGCTGAGCCTGAGACTATTTCTGAGAGCTTGTCCCAAATCTCCTTGGCTGAATTACATTCAGCTACCTTTTGAAATATGTCATCTGACATTATCTGGGCTAGAATGTTCATAGCCTTGGCATCAGCTACTTTCCATTTTTTGATGTCAGCATCTGTTCCTGATGGAGGTGGAACAACATTTGTACTTGTATTCTCTGGGGGTCTTGGACACACTGTCAAAACAGAATTAAATATATCTTCGTTAATAGAATTCATGTAAAGTCTAATCCTTGCTTTCCAAAGTGCAAATTTTGACAGATTGCACACTGGAGGTCTGGTGCTAGCATAATCCTTGTTTTGGGCCATGATTTGTGCAAACAAAATCTAATAATAAAATACAAAAGAAAAACAGAACTAGTTTGGGATCTTTGGTTTCAGGTGTTAGCCTATACAACCAATCAGGTATGGTATGTTTAACCAACCTCCCTCTGATACCAATTGAAAGTGCAACTAGATCTGATATACTCTAGAGGGGGGTGAATAGAGTATATGGTGCTTTAAAAACTTTTACAAGCTTTTACAACAATTGTTGTAATATGTGTGAGCAGGGAAGCAGAAATAAATCTAATCACAGAACTAAGCTATGCAAAAACTAAGGACAGAAAAATCAAGGCCAGAAACAAAAAGAAAGCAAGCCAAAACCAGATGACACAATGGAATATAGCGGTTCCCCAAACTTGGGTACATCCACTCTTCTACCACCCTAGGTAGGAATCCACTGCAGGATGAGTTGATCAGGTGTCCTGGGCACCAATGAGCTTTTGATAAGGTGCTCAAAAACCAAAGCAGATTTTTTGATCAGGTGTTTTGCCACCAATGAGCTTTTGACAAGGTGCTCAAAAAACAGGTTCAAACTTTTGAAGGGAGTTTGAAAAACCCTTTACAGAGTGGGGGTGAGAGAGTGATGGCAGTCTTCTCTTTCTCAAACAACTGAGAAGACTATGTGGATTGATGTCAAAGCTCCCCCTGAATCCTTGAAATCTTCAGGAAAAAAAGCTTTGCTGAGGGTGATAGGCCTTCAAATATTGAACTCCAGCAATGGATGATTTCAGCAATAGCTGAAATGTTGAATGTCTGGAGTCAGGAAATATGTTGGCCTTGAACACTTTGAAAACTACAGAGATCTGAAGATTTGAGAAAACTTGATCTGCTTTGATGAGTGTTCTTGAGAATTCTTTGTGACAGAAGATTTTGAATGAGTCTCTGTAATCTGTATTGTGTGTGCTCTATTTCTTGTTCTTCTTAGAGATTCAAAAACCCTGGCATTTATTCTCTGGTACAGAATAGAATATTATTCTCTGTCAAGGATAGTCGTTGGTCTGCATTGATTGCATCCTTAATTGCATAATTTCTTCTGGAGGAAAGTCCACAGAAACATTCCTTGAAAAATCGCTTGAAACTTGGTCCAGAATTGAATGAAAACGGCTAGCAAATCTCTGAATTAATTGCAGAATAACTCCTAACTGATTTGAATTTGAATTCTGGAAGTTATCTGAAATCGTCGAACTGAGCTCTGCTATCATCGAGCTGAGCTCAGCGATCTGAAAACACACAGCAGCAAGATAATCGTCGATCTGAGCTCGAAGATCGTCGAACTGAGCTCAGAGATAAAGATCTAATGCAGAGTCAAAATCGTCGACCTGAGCTCACCGATCGTCGAATAGAGTTCGACGATATTATGAAGTTGAGCTCAGCGATCGTCGAATGGAGTTCGACGATCAGTCGAAGTTGAGCTAGATGATCGTCGACCGAAGTTCGACGAATCATCGTGCTGAGCTCGACGATATGACTTAGTCTCCAGACAAAAAAAACTTGGTCTTCAGGGCAGCTTCCAAACCTAGACTTCTAACCCTTATACTCAATTCTAATTGACCTTTTACGCTATACAGGAGGTCAAGCAAAGGTTCCTAGAGACATAGTGATCCTGACCCAAATTAGTAATAGGGTGTTCCAACAGAAGTAATCATGGCACAGAGTTTGAGTCTCTTCTTATGCATGAGTTCTGTGAGAAGGAAGGTATCAAGCATTGCTTCTCAGCTCCTAGAACTCCTCAACAAAATGGGGTAGCTGAAAGGAAAAATAGGACACTCATTGAAGCTGCAGGTACATTGCTTGCAGATGCTTAAATGCCCCTAACCTTTTGGACAGAGGCTGTGAGCACAACAAATTATGTCCTGAACATAAGTTTAATTCATAAACTAAAGAATAGGACTCCCTATGAATTACTTAAAGGGAAGAAACCTAAAATCAATTATTTTAAAGTATTTGGATGTATATGTTATATTCATAATAACAACAAAAGATATATTAGAAAGTTTGAGGCCAAGGCTGAAGAGGGAATCTTTCTAAGATATTCCCAAGTAAGCAAAGCCTATAGGGTTTTTAATAAATCATCTCTAAAAATTGAAGAGTCTATCCATGTTACATTTGGTGAAGCTAACATGTCTTGCAAGGAGAAAGAGATTTCTACCAAATGCAATTTGCAGGTACCTCACTTGTGTGAGAATTTGGATGGACTAAACCTTACCCAAGAGGTTCTAACACATCCTTCTCCACAAGTCAATGAAGATAGTTAATATGAAGGCACTGAAGGGATTGATATTCCCCCAACAGCAAACATAATTCCACAAGAGGAATTAGTTCCTAATGCTGTTGTAGAACCAACTCCACCTACTGATCTTGTCACACTAAGGGATCACCCCAGATCTCAAGTGATTGGATACATATCAGCAGGTATACAGACCAGGCATCAACTCAACCAAGATTTGATACATGCCTGTTTTCTCTCTCAGGTTGAACCTCTATCCATCCATGATGCTGAGGAAGATCCCCACTGGATCATTGTAATGCAGGAGGAATTGAATCAATTTGAGAGATGTAGAGTTTGAGATTTGGTTCCAAGACCCCAAGACTATGCAGTCATTGGAACCAAATGGGTATACAAAAATAAATTGGATGCCCAAGGTACAATAGTGAGGAACAAGGCTAGGCTTGTTGCTCAAGGATAGAGGCAAGAGGAAGGAATAAATTATGACCAAACCTTTGCACATGTGGTAAGGTTAGAGGCAATCAGAATATTCCTGGCCTATGCAGCCTACAAGAGATTCAAGGTGTATCAGATGGATGTGAAGAGTGCATTCCTGAATGGAGTACTTAAAGAAGAGGTTTATGTTGAACAACCTCCAGGTTTTGTCTCTCCAACTCACCCTTATCATGTTTTCAAATTACATAAAGCCCTTTATGGTCTCAAGCAAGCTCCAAGAGCTTGGTATGAGACTCTAGCCAGCTTTTTGATAGAGCATAAATTCATTAGAGGCATAATAGATAGAACACTATTCAATAGACATCATAATGATCAAATATTGTTAGAGCAAATATATGTGGATGACATCATATTTGAGTCTACTGATTCCAAATTATGCAAGAGGTTCTCTGACCTCATGCATTCAAAATTTGAAATGAGTAGCATTGGTGAGCTTTCCTACTTCCTTGGTCTTGAAGTGAAGCAGTTGCCTGATGACATCTTCATCTCTCAAGCTAAGTATGCTAAAGATCTTATAAAGAAGTTTGGTATAGCTGATGCTTCAGCAAAGAAAACACCTATGGCTACTAATGTTGTGATCGACTCTGATGAACATGGAAAACCTGTGGATCAGAAATTATATAGGGGCATTGTTGGGTCCCTACTATATCTAACAACAAGCAGACCTGGTATCATGTTTGCTACATGCCTTTGTGCTAGGTTCCAAGTGAACCCTAAAGAATCTCATCTAATTTTCATAAAAAGAATTTTGAGATATATAAAGGGTTGTCCTAGTGTAGGCCTATGGTATCCTGCTGAGTCAAAATTTGATTTAACTGGATTTTTAGATGCTCACTTTGCTGGATGCAAGGTTGATAGAAAAAGTACCCCAGGGACTTGTCAGTTCCTTGGTATGAGGTTGGTATCTTGGTTTTGCAAGAAACAGTCTTCTATATCCACCTCAACTGCTGAAGCAGAATATATTGCAGTAGGCAGTTGTTGTTCTCAGATGCTGTGGATCCAAAACCAACTCCTAGACTATGGTCTCAACTTAAATAATTCAACTCACTTTTGTGATAACACAAGTGCTATAGCAATAATACAAAATCCAGTCTGTCATAGTGGGACTAAGCATATAGACATTAGGCATCACTTCATTAGAGATTGTGTCGACAAAAACAAAATTAATCATGTCTATATCTACACTGATTTACAAAGAGCTGATATATTCACCAAACCTCTGGATGAGAGAAATCACTTATTCTTCATAAATCAGCTTGGAATGATCAATGAAGAAGACTTAGTTTTGTTTCTGTCTGCACTCGATGAATTATCCATAGTTCGTCGAACGGAGATCGACGAACTAGGGAAAGTTCGTGAGATATTCGTCGAACAAAGGTCGATGAACACTCAATGAGTGAAGTTGTTTTCGTCGAACGGAGATCGACGAATCCACTTCAGAAAACTTTCGTCGAACGGAGCTCGACGACATGTCTTCAACTCTTCCATCTGAGCTCGACGAATTATTTCACTATCAATTATTTCGTCGATCTCAGTTCGAAGAATTTCTTATTTTTCGTGGAACGGAGTTTGTCGATTCATATTCCAGAAAATCTTATAATTAGGTTTTCTTCGACCTCTGTCCTGTGCTTTCTGTACTTGATCGTTGTTTTTCTCTCTTGCAGGTGATTTCATGGCGATTCAAGCAGGAACCCTAGCTGTAATGAAGTTCGACACCGGCTTCGATGTCGACTTCGACTCGTTTCAACACTCATACCCGATCTTTTTACATATTCTGGAACTTCTGGAAGAACAATAACTAAAGTCCCTGATGCCAACTAGAATCAAACTGTCTGGAACAGAGATTAGAGAATGGGTCTACACTTCATCAACATCAGAAGAGAATACCCTGATAGGAACAATTGCGGGTAACGCTATAACTCTTTCTCCCGCAGTATTAACTGAAATTTTGGAATTGAATAATAGAGAAGAAGAACTGGAAATAGATTCTGAGGAATATGACATGAAGTTAAGTTTGATTAGCTATGCTGGAGATAATCCCCATAAAATGTTGAAGAAACATTTATCTGCAAAATATAAATTTCTGGTAGATATTGTTGGGAAAGTCTTGCTAGGCAAGCACACTGCCCATGACTACATTACCAGACATCAATTTTTGGTCATGTGTGCAGTGGTAAATAAGAAACAAGTAGACTGGGCTCAGATTATATTTGATCTAATAAAGAAAAAGAACAATAGGAAGGAAGTATGTTTTGGAAGTATCCTAGGGATCTTCCTGAAGGAGAAGGTTGCTGAATCACTGGTCTCCCTGACCATATTCATTAATGCCATCAAGAGGCTCACTTGTGCCCAGTTTGGCAGGTGGGAGAGGACTATATCCAAGCCATCCAAGACTTCAACCATCCCAGCTTCTAAAAGCACTAGGGATGTTAGAGCCACTCCCCACCCTGCTGAAGAGATCATCCCCACACCTCCATCCCTTCCAGCAACTTAACAACAATCAACCTCCACAGTTCATACTCCCTCTCTTCAACCACATCAACAACCACAACCCTCTGATCATGTTCCTACTACAGCTACATTACCTGCCACCTCTCCACCAATAGACCTCACTAATTTCCCTTCCTCACCCAACCAGGAATACCATCAACCCACTCCACCTTAATCACCCCAATCCCCCAATGATATACTAGCCCCAACACCACCTTCATCTCCTCTTCCACCCCACTTGTCTTCCATACCATCCTTCAATCTACTGACAACTCCTCCCAATTCTCCTCCTCCTCCACATCCATCCACATAGGATGTCCACATGCAAGATGTCCCTCCTCCATCCTCACCACAATCTACCATCCCTCCAACTGTTTCCCCCCTCAACACTATCTGCCACTCCAACACTGGACCACTCCACCATCTCTTATGTCCTTGATCTCATCACACCCCTCCTCAAAACCATCATAGCAGAGGCCATTACACCTCTTGCTACTTCCATCTCTACCCTATCTACTCAAATCTTTGCCCGTTCTGCTGCCCCCTCTTCATTTAGGGGCCTGACACCAGTTGATACTGCAACCAGGCAGGGGGAGATGCTTGATGAGGAAGCTACAGCAGCTCAAGTAGCAGCAGTCTCAGTTTCAGTTTCAGCAGCTCCAGCTCCAGCAGATGCAGAGACAGTAGAAACAATTGTAGATATAGAGCTTACATATATAGATTTAATTGATTTAATTCAGTTTATTGAGACTGACATGGATATGGAAGATGTAGTCCCAGAAGAGTTAATTACTGCTGGTGATTTCATTTTAAATCCTACAGTAGATTTGGTTAATTTGTTAAGCATTTTTGATACTGCATACTTGAGATTCTTTACAGCAGAGTATACTAAGCCATCTTTGGCTATTATCCCATACACCTCTCCAATAAGCCCTAAAGTGGCTAAGCAGCTTAAGGACAACTTTGCTTCTCAAGAGGTTCCTACTTCACCTCTTCCTAAAGTTATTTCCCCGGTTGTCTCTTCCACTTCAGTCCCAACTTTTGTAATGGATGATTCACCCTTGCCTGATCTGGATGAGTTAATTAGGGCTGATATTGAAGAAGAGAATAAGGCAGCTGTTGAAAGCACTGTCATAGTTATTTCTCCAGCTCCCCTTGAAATTTCTCTTCCGGCTCCAGCTCCAGCATCTACTCCAGCTCCATCCCAAGTTAATAAACCCATTATATATGTTGAAACACTGAAAAAGCTAGATGCTTTATATGATAATCCACAGGATAGCAGTGATGATGATGATGAGGAGGATGATGAGGATTCTGATGATGATGCTAAGAAAAAGAAGAAGCTAGTATATAAAAAAAGAAAAGCTCCTCCTCCTCCTGCTCCTAAGACAAATCCAGCCAATGACACTCCCTACTATATTCTCTAGAAGATAACTCCATATAAAGGGACGCTAGCTTGGATGTGGTTATCCAAAAATGAACAGAAAGAGAGGAAGAGAAGCAAAAGATACTCTCCTCCTCCATCTCAAAAATATAGAAAAGATCCACCTCCTCCTCCTCCTACAGCTGCTGGTGCTTCAGGCATAACTTCCTAAAGATCTACCCAATTCCAAACATATCATAGACATCAAGGGAGATCTTCTTCTGAAAGCAGCCAGCATAGACATTACTCTTCAGGCAAGCAACATCAATTTCAGCATCAACCACAGCAGCAGCATCAACAACAGCTATCATTCATTGCAGATCAGAAAGCTGAAAGTCCTAAATTACCAAATTCTCCTCCTGTTCCTTTTGAAGATCCTGAAACAGCTAATACAGCTAGAATGGCCAAGTTTCAAGAACTTGTAGGCCTTTCTATGATTAACAAGGCCAAAGCTGAAGGAAAGGATCCTTCTGAGTATTCCACAATTTCTAAGTACAGGAAAGAAGAGCTTAAGAGGTTTGAGAAAGCAAACAAGTTTTTCAATGTTGATGACTACATGAAGTTGCACCCAAAAGCAGTTGTCCCTAGAGCCACATCTTTGAAGATTATAGGGGCTGCTGATATGACCATGACAAAAGTGCAAGCTTCATATCCAAACAGAGAAATTGTCTTTACCAAGCCTGGAAATAAAGGTAAAGAAGTAATTCCCAAAGAGAAGAAACAAAATAAGTAATTCTGAACTGCTTCACTTCTGTTATGTTCTTATAACTGCTTTTTATTTCTGGCATTAGAAGAGGACCTTTCTAATGCCTCTGAGGGGGAGGAGAATATCTCCTGCTTTTCTTTCTTTCTTTCTGCTCATTCTAAGATAGCCACATCCAGGCTGGCATCCCAGGGTAAGGAGTGATTTTCTGCAGAATATAATAAGGAGTATCATGAGTTGGATTTGGTTTGGGAGCAACAACTGGAGGAGCCCTTCTTTTCTTTGAAACTTTCTTCGTGGCAGAGGGACTATCATTAGAATCATCAATAACATCATCATCTTTATCAGAGGAGGATCCCTGAGTATTATCATATAAATCATCCAGAGCTTTCAAAAGATCTATAGAAATATGCTTTTCAGGCTGAGGCTGTACTGGAGGTTCTGGAGCTAGAGCAACTATTTTAGGGATAGGTTCAACAAATGATACATTTTCTGCTTATATATCTGCCATGATTATCTCATCCAAATCAGGAAGAGGACTGTCATCCATCTTATAAGTGGGAGCTGAGACAGACTCTGGAGAATAAATATCCTTAGGAGCTGATACTGTTTGACTCTCAGTAACCGCAAAACTATCCTTAAGTTGCTTGGCAACTTTGGGACTTATTGGTGTTGAATATGGTACAATAGCCAAGGAGGGCTTTAGGCAGACAACCCGAATAGAATTTAAATAGATTCTATCAAAAGAATTTAACAAACCGAAGAGATCAACTATGGGATTGATAATGCAATCACCAATAGTTATTATTTCTGTAGTCTCTATAGATGTATCTGTGCAGAGCATATCAATATCTGTAACTGTTGTATCTGTAACTATATCCATATATATATCTGTATCTGTGTCTTCTGATACTACTGCTGAAACTGGAGTTGCTTCTTCACTGAGCATCTCCCCCTGCCTGATTTCAGTGGCAGCTGGAATCAGGCCCCTAGTAGAAGAAGTAGGGATAGAGGAAGCAGCAATGATGGCAGCAAGAGAAGAAATGGAATTTGCAAGAGGTTTAATAGCCTCTGCAATAAGTGCCCTAATCACTAGAGTGATGTGCTCCAGGATGGAGGACAGGGAGGGAGAAACAGTACCCATAAACGCAGGTGGAGGTTGAGTGGATACAGATGGAGGAGCAGGAGTGGCATCTGGAATGATATCATCCTGTGGAGATGATGCAGGAGGGGATGATGATGGACTGAGACTGTCATGGATAGGTGAGGTGGGTGTAGATGGTAAGGAGGTGAGCAGATTAAAGGTGTGGGATGATAAGAATGTTTCAGTGTTTATGTCTTATAGGTGGGATGGTAGTGTAGATTGAGGAGGTATGATATGTTGTGGAGATTGAGTAGGTGTTGCAGATGTGTTGATGAAGGAATTGATATAGCTGGTGGTTGAGAAGAGGAGGTGAATATGGTTGGGAGATGGAGGAGTTATTTTTGGAAGAGATGTTGTTGAAGAAGGTGGTGGAGGATGAATTGCTTCAACACTAGGGTGGGGAGTGGCTGCTACAGCCCTGACGCCCTCAGAAGGCCTGGAGGAGGTGGAAGCCTGGGATGGCTTTGTGATTCTCCTCTCCCATTTGCCAAACATGGCAGAGGTTAGCCTTTTGGAGGCATTGATGAACACTGTTGTGGAACCCAGATGTTCAGATGCCTTGTCTTGCAGAAATATCCCCAAAATCCGTCCAAAATAGACCTCTTTCTTAGAATTCTTCTTTCTAATCAGATCAAACAATAACCTGCCCCAGTTTACATTTTTCTTTTCAACCAAGGCACCCATCACCAAGAACTGGTGCCTGGTGATGTAGTCATGTGCTGTATGTTTGCCCAGCAGCAGCTTTCCGACTACATCTGCCAAGAACTTGTATTCAGCAGACAAGTTCTTCTTTAGCAGCTTGTTAGGGTTATCTCCAGAATGAACCATTTTGATTAACATATTTTTATATTCCTCAGAGTCCATTTCTATCTCATTAGCACCATTCAGTAGACCGAAAATGTCGGTTAATACAGTAGGAGAGATGGAGACTTTATTACCAGAAAAAGTTCCTGTCATGTTGTCTTCAGATGTTGAGGATGTAAAGACCCATTCTTTTATTTCTGTCATTGCAATATTGATGCTGTGGGTCATAAACTGCTTCAGATTTTGATGTGCAAATAGTTCCAGAATTTCCACAAATATTTGGTCAGAATTTTGAAAAGATTCGAAGTCTATATCGAAGCCCATGTCAAATTTCATTGTGGAAAGAGCGCTCGCAGGAATCGCCATGAGTGCACCTGCAAGAGAGAAACAAAGATCAAGTGCAAAGGAACTGAAAGCGCGAGACGGAGGTCAAAGAAAACGTAGATATAAGTTTTTCCGAATATGAACCGACACACTCCGTTCGATGAAAAAAGAAAAGATCTTCGATTTGAGCTCAACGAAGTATTTTAATATAAAATGAGTTCGTCGATCTCAGTCTAAAGAAGACGAATAAATCGTCGATCTCAGTTCAATGAAAAATTCACTAAAGCAGGGATCGTCGATCTCCATTCGACGAAAACTATTTCATTAAGAAGTGATCGTCGAGCTCCGTTCGACGAACTCTTCACAAGGTGTTCACAGATCGTCGATCTCCGTCCGACGAACTGTCAACAAATCGTCGACCACAGACAAAATTTAAATTAACTCATCTCCATTGATCATTCCTAACTGATTTAAGAAAAATAGATGTTTCTTCTCATCCAATGGCTTGGTGAAGATGTCTTCCCTTTGAAAATCAATGGAAATAAAGACAAGATTAATTTTCTTTTTGTCTACACAGTCTCTAGTGAAATGATGTCTTATTTCTATATGCTTGGTCCTACAATGATGCACTGGATTTTGTGTTATGGATATAGTACTGGGACTATCACAATATATAGTGGAATTATTTAAGTTGTATCCATAATCCAGTAGTTGCTTTTGTATCCACAAAACTTGTGAGCAACAACTGCCAGCAACTATATATTCTGCTTCTGCAGTGGATATGAACACAGAGGTTTGCTTTTTACAGAACCAGGAAACTAGCCTATCACCAAGGAACTGACATGTTCCTGTTGTGCTTTTTCTGTCCACTCTGCATCCAGCATATTCATCATTTGAAAATCCAGTTAAGTAAAATTCTGACTCTGATGGATATAGAAGTCCTTGATTTGGACAACCCTTTATATATCTCAAAATCCTTTTTAGCAAAATATATTGAGATTCTTTACGGTTCACTTGGAACCTAGCACAAATGCATGTAGTAAACATGATGTCTGGCATACTTACTGTGAGATATAATAGGGACCCAACAATGACCCTATAAAACTTCTGATCAACAGATTTTCCATGCTCATCGGAATCTATCACAACATTTGCAGCCATGGGTGTCTTCATTGCTGAGACATCACACATCCCAAATCTTTTGATAAGCTCCTTAGCATATTTAGATTGGGAGATGAAGATGCCACCAGATGATTGTTTCACTTGTAGACCATGGAAATATGAAAGTTCACACATGCTACTCATCTCAATATTTGAATGCATAAGGTTAGAGAATCTTTTGCATAGTTTGGGATCAGTTGAGCTAAAGATAATATCATCTACATAAATTTGTACTAATAAGATTTTATCTTTATGATGCTTAATAAAAAGAGTCCTATCTACAATGCCTCTAGAAAATTTATGCTCTAAGAAGTAGCTAGCTAAGGTCTCATACCAAGCCCTTGGAGGTTGCATTAAACCATAGAGAGCTTTATGCAATCTAAAGACATAAGAGGGATAGGTTGGAGAGATAAAACATGGTCGTTGCTCCCCATATACTTCTTCTTTGAGTTATCCATTTAGAATAGCACTTTTAACATCCTTTTGATAGACTTTGAACTTTTTGAATGCAGCATATGCAAAGAAGATTCTTATAGCCTCAAGTCTTGCAATAGTAGCAAATGTCTGATCATAGTCAATGCCTTCCTCTTGCCTATAGCCTTGAGCTACTAGCCTTGACTTGTTCCTCATAATGTTGCCTTCTGCAACCAACTTATTTCTGAACACCCATTTGGTTCTAATGACTGGATAGTTTTGGGTCTAGGAACCAATTCCCAAACTCTGCATCACTCAAATTGATTGAGCTCCTCTTGCATTGCAATGATGCAGTGGGGATCTTGCTCAACATCTTTAATGGATTGGGGCTCATGCTAAGAGAGGAAATAAGTAAACATTAAGTCAGGGTTGAGTTGATGCCTTGTTTGCACACCAACTGAAATGTCTCCAATCACTTGAGATCTAAGATGATCTCTAAGTGTGACAAAATCAGTGGGAGGAGCTTGTTGGGCAAAAGCTTGGGGAATAAATTCCTTTTGTGGAATTTCATTAGTTGTTGGATAGGGTTCAGTCACCTCTATACTTTCTTCTTCACTTTCTTCTTCAACTTGTGGAGAGGGATGTATTGGACCCTCTGAGGTAAGGCTTAGATCATCCAATCTCTCACACAAGTGAGGTACCTGCAAAGTGTTGTTGGTAGAAATTTCTCTCTCCTTATAAGACATGTTAGCTTCATCAAAAGTCACATGAATAGATTCTTCAATTTTTAAGGTAGATTTATTAAACACCCAATATATTTTGCTGACTTGGGAATATCCTAGAAAAGTTCCCTCTTCAGCCTTAGATTCAAACTTTCTAGTGTATTTTTTGTCATTGATATGAATATAGCATATACAACCAAATATTTTAAAATAGGCGATTTTAGGTTTCTTACCTTTAAGCAATTCATAGGGAGTCTAATTCTTAAGCTTATGTATTAAGCTTCTGTTCAGTACATAGTTTGTTGTGCTCACAGCCTCTGCCCAAAAGGATCGGGGTATGTGAGCATCTGCAAGTAATGTGCCTGAAGCATCAATTAGTATTTTGTTCTTCCTTTTAGCTACCCCATTTTGTTGAGGAGTTCTAGGAGCTGAGAAGCAATGCCTGATACCTTCCTTCTCACAAAACTCTTACATAAGAAGAGACTCAAACTCAGTACCATGATCACTTTTGATCTATGTAACTTGAGTAGAGTACTCAATCTATATGGTCTTGAGAAAATCTATAAGAACCTTGAATGTATCTGACTTAGATCTCAGAAAGAACACCCAACTAAATCTTGAGAAGTCATCTACAATAACTAGAGTATAAGATTTTCCTCCTAGGCTTTGTACAGCAATTGGGCCAAAAAGGTCCATGTGTAGCAAGTATAAGATCCTAGGTGAATCACTCTTATTAACTGATTTAAAGCTAGATTTATTTTGCTTGCCTAATTGACAAGCCCTACAGAGGCTTTCCTTCTTATAGGGACCAGAGGGCAATCCTCTAATAAGGTTGTCTTTAGATAACCTAGCAATATTTTTCATATTAACATGTCCTAATCTTTTATGTCATAAATCATTTTGATTGCTAACAAGATTAAGTAAACATATATCTGATGTTGCAGAATGAAAATCAACTGCATATATGTTGCCTTGTCTATTTCTAATTAAAATAGTTTGGTTTTCTTTAGTAGAAATAATACAAGAGCTGGAGTTAAAATATACCTGATAACCTTCATCACATAGTTGACTTATGGAGATGAGGTTATGTTTCAGTCCACTTACATATGTAACCTTTTTGAAAGTAACTGCTCCAATCTTAACTTCTCCAAAGCCTTCAGACTGAGCACAATTTGAGTCACCAAAGATCACCTTTGGTCCCAGCTTGGACTTGTAACTATTTAGGTTATCCTTCCTGCCAATCATATGCTTGGAGCATCCATTGTCCAGATACCATTGTTGATTTAAAGTTGGACAGCTCTTTACCTACAAAGTAAAAAAGTTGTTGTTCTTGACCCAGATTACCTTGAGCCCTTTATTTTTCTGATATGAAAAACATGATATAACAGAAAATTCAGGTTGAGATTAATATCCTAAGGGATGGTATCTCCTAGGTGGAATTTCCCCATTAGCAAATGGATTAATAGGTTTTCTAGGTTGATTAAAGTTTCTGTTAAAGTTATGATTTTTGTTAAGTCTGACTGGGTTCGACGAAATATTGTAAGTTCGTCGATCGGAGTTCGACGAAGTTGGATGAGATCGTCGATCTCTGCTCAGAGAATGAATATATTCATTTTCTATGCCCTAAGTTTATTGATCTCTGCTCGAAGAAACATACACGGTTCGTCGATCGTAGTAAGATGAATTATTATGGCTAATGTTGGCATTCAAAGATCGTCGATCGGAGTTCTACGAACTAGCCTCATTTGGTTGACCTGAGTTCGAAGAAATCTGTTGAACTTTGTTTTTATTTAGATTTTTCTTATTTTTGTTCTTATTCTTAAGTTTTAATTCAGGTTGTTTATCATTTTCATTATTGTCTATCTTTTCCTTTCCTTTTTCAGAGATAAATTTTATTGGAGTAGTTAATCTGTTTTTTTAAGTATGGGAGGTAAGCTTGATGAAGCACCTAAGCCCAGCTTGCCAGGGAGCTTGATAGAATTATTTTCCCTCTGATCCATGATAAATCTTTCTTTCCAATTCTCAGGATTCTCACTAGGCTATTATGCCTTTTTCAGTGAACCTCCCTCTAATATCACTTGTAAATGCTTGTTTAAGGATTGAGAGTGACCTAGAGGGGGGTGAGTAGGTCCAATTTGAATCTTGGATACCGCTTCTTAGTTCAGAGATATATTTTCTTTCAGTTAAATATCACAGTAAGATAGATAAGATAATTTACCAGTAATCTAGAACAATCACAGCATATCAAACACAAGCATACATTACACATCACACATAGTTTTATAGTGGTTCCCTAATATATGGGTGCATCCACTTTCCACCTTCGCCTATGTAGCAATGAACTAGATTTGGCTAAACTCCTTCTTCTTCCTTTTCTTAGATCCACAGATCTTACACCTTAGTGCCCAGCTGGCGCCCCTACAACTCAGACTTTACAAGTCTTACCACTGAAATCACCAAGATCCTACACCTCAAGTTCTTCCCAAGAACTCTACCTCGGAATGTATCCACACTCCTACTTCTCAGGAAAATGCTGCCCTACAACTCAGAGAAATTCCCTCTTTTCCTACCTCAGGCAATCCCTGCCCTACCACAGCCTTTATAACATAGGCTTACAATATCAGAGAAAATGTTTCCCTACACTCAGATCTAGAGGTAGATCTTAGAAAATTAATAAAAATAAAAGAGATTGATTGAGAACAAGTCACCCAGCAAGAAAGGAATGGGTGATTGCTTCTTGATCTGATCCTAATCAGTTTGCTTCCTTTGATCTTGAGGTAACAGATTTGATCTTGCCCTTCTTAGCTTTTCAAAGCTTCTTGAAGTTGAGATTAGGGTAGATCTAGGCTAGAGGATGTTGAAGACGATTCTTGATATAGCTTCTCTTCACATTCTGTATTCTAGAAGATAACTTCTTAGATCTGGACTTGCCAAATTTTTTTTCTCTAACTTTTCTGAAGAGTTGGTCCCTTTATATTGGCTCTGTCAAAGGTAACCTGCGGATCCTGTTAATAACTGACATCTGACAGTTCTGACAGTTGTCAGACCCTCTGACTTGATTTTTGTACTTAGGAAACAAATCTGCTTGAAGTGTTGAAACTTGATTGTTGGAAATGTCGACACCAGTCCTAGGTGTCGACACAACTCTTGTAGTGGTGTCGACATACTTTGAATGTTTCGACACAACCTTCAACTCATCTCTACACAGCTGATGTAGAATGTGTCGACACTAGTCCTGAGTGTCGAAACTGATTACTTCCAGTCTTAACTCAGCCCATGAAATGTGTCGACACTTCTCTTGAGTGTCGACACAGTTGTCTTTAGTCTTGACAATGCTTGTATAGAGTGTGTTGATACATGTCCTTAGTGTCAACATAACTTTTCTTTATCTTGACACAACTTATGTAGAGTGTGTCGACACAACTTCTCTTTGTCTCGACACAACTTGTGCAGTGTGTGTCGATACTAGTCCTGAGTGTCAACACAATTGTTTTCTTGTATCATAGTGTCGACCAAAGTCCTGGGAGTCGACACAACTTTCTCCTTGACTCAGGCACTTCTTGTTTGAGTGTGTCAACACTAGTCTTGAGTGCCGACACAACTTTCTCCTTATCTCAGCACATCCTTGACAAAGGTGTCGACACATGTCTAGTATCTTAACATATTTGTACTTAGCTTTATTTTTCTGCATACATAAACTTAACATTCATCAAATATAACTATGTGCATATCATTGAACTGAAAGGGCTTCTTCAAATCAAGTACATTATGACCAATGTACCCAACACTCTTTTAAAAACACGATTCATCCTCATTCTTGTTAAAACCAAACTCTTTGATCTTTTCATCAAAACGAAGATTCCAACTTCGAGAAGCCTATTTTAATCCAAAAATGGATCTCTACAGCTTGGATATTTTAGTGGCTTCACCTGGAGATACAAAACTCATGGGTTGTGTCATATACACTTCCTCAAGGAGGTTTCCATTTAGGAAAGCCATTTTAGCATCCATCTACCAGATCTCATAGTCATAATATGCAGCAATATCCAGCAAAATTCTGATGGACTTAATCATGGAAACAAGGGAAAAGGTCTTATCATAGTCAATACCATGAATTTGCTTGAAACCCTTGGCCACTATTCGCCCTTTGAATGTTTGTACATTCCCATCCATGTTGGTCATCTTCTTGAAGACCCACTTGCACCCTATGGGTCGTAACCCTTCAGGTGGTTCCAACAAGACCCAAACTTGGTTTTCATACATAGAGTTCATTTCAAATTTCATGGCTTCAAGTCACTTCACAGAGTCCAGTCCACTCATAGCCTCTTGGTAGGTTGTTGGCTCATCATTATGATCCATAAGCAACAAATTACCTATTTGAGACACGAAAAATCCATATCTCTCAGGCTCAACCCTTGGTTTACAATATCTGTGTGGAACTTGTGTTTCCTGAGAAGTTTCTCTAGCTTCAACAACTTATAGTCCTGGCTTAGGTTCCAATTCTACTTCATTCACAGTTTATGGTTCTTGAAATTCTTCAAGTTCTACCCTGATAGTCTTTCTACTTAAGTACTCTTTCTCAAGAAAGACACCAGTACTTGCGACAAACATTTTGCCTTTAGACGGTAGGTAGAAATAATACCCTTTAGTTTTCTTAGTATACCCCACAAGATAACACTTATCTGATTTGGGTTCCAGCTTGTCAGGCATTTGACGTCACATGTATGCATCGCAACCCCAAACCATAATGAACGACATACTAGGACGCTTCCCAGTCCATATCTCATATGGTTTCTTTAGAACCGCTTTCGTTGGAGCACGATTTATTGTAAAAGCAACAGTTTCTAGAGCAATACCCCAAAAGGAAACAGGCATATCTGCATGACTCATCATCGACCGAACTATGTCTAACAGAGTACGATTCCTCCGCTCAGACACACCATTATGCTGTGATGTTATAGGCGGAGTGAGCTATGATACAATATCACACTCTTTCAGATGATCACAAAACTCATGACTTAGGTATTCGCCATCTCGATCAGATCAGAGTACTTTAACCTTCTTATCCAATTAGTTCTCTACTTTGTTCTTAAACTCTTTGAACTTCTCAAAGGTTTCAGATTCACACTTCATAAGATACGTATATCTGTATCTACTGAAATCATCTATAAATGTAACAAAGTAGAAATACACACCTCTAGCCATAGAACTCATGGGTCCACAAACATCACTATGTACTATACCCAAGAGATCATCATCCCTATCATTGAAACTAGTGAAAGGGACCTTTGTCATCTTACTTAACAAACAAGATTCGCATCTCTTAAATGATTCATAATCAAATGAGTCCAGTAGTCCATCTCTATGGAGGTTGGATATGCGTTTCTCATTTATATGGCCCAAACGATAATGTCAAAGATACGTAGGGTTCAAGTCATTCGTTCTTAGTCTCTTAGTATTTTCGATACTATAGATCTGATGGTCTAAGTTCAAAACATATAAACCATTAAACATTTGGGCTACACCATAACAATCATCATTCTTAAATATAGAACAACAATTGTTCTTAATAATAAAATAATATCCAAACACAAAATAGACATAATGTTTCTAGTTATCGGAGGAACAAAATAATAGTTATCTAGTTCTATTACAAGCCCACGGGGAAAATAAAGATGGTAAACCCCTACGACGACAGCAGCAACTCTTGCTCCATTGCTAACAGGTAGGTTCACCTCCCCTTTACTCAACAATCTTCTCGTTCTTAGTTCCTGCACATTTATACAAATGTGAGAACCACATCTGTTATCCAATACCCAGGATGAAGAAGCATAAAGGTTTATCTCTATAATATAGATACTTGAAGCGGAGGTCATACCTCCCTTCATCCTTTGTAGACCCTCAATGTACAAAGGACAATTCCTCTTCCTATGACCAGCCTTGCTACAGTGGTGGCGCTTTCCCTCTTTGACCAAGCCTTTCTTCTTCAGTACTGAAGACTTGGGCTATAGAGTAGACTTAGGTCCTACCTTTGTCTTCTTTAATCATTTGGCCTTGCCCTTGCCTTTATGCACCATGTGTATGGGTCTAGCAGGATTAGCCTTCTACATATTGATCTCGGCAGTTCTTAACATGCCCAGGAGCTCAGGCAGTGTCTTGTCTATTTCATTCATGTTATAGTTTAAGACAACCTGCTCATAACTGTCCGTCAACGATTGCAGGATCAGGTATATGGCCAACTCTTGGCCTAGATGGAATCCTAGCATCTCAAGGTTCTCTATATACCCAATCATCTTGAGAACGTACGTCCCAACTAGGTCCCGAGCTCCCATCTTACACTAGAATAATGCCTTAGTGATCTCAAATCTCTCTTGACGATCCTGCCCTTGAAATATTTTCTTGAGATGCTCGTCAATTTCCTTGACACCCATGTTCTCATGTTTCTTTTGAAGCTCAGAGTTCATGGTTGCCAGCAAGAGAAATTCAATGTCAAAGGAGTCATCAAGATACTTCTTATAAGCATCCTTATCAGCACGGGGTGCATTCTCGGCAGGCTCATCAGGGTATTCCTCTTCCAAAACATAGAGCTTGCACTCTTTCTTGAGAATAATTCTCAAGCTCCTATACCAGTCTAAGTAATTAGTCCCACTCAGCTTTTCCTTCTCAAGGATGACCCTTAGGGACAGTGTGAAATGTGAACCACTTTCCATGGAAATTCTACAAAGATCAAAGCAAAGTAAATAAGTACTACATTTCAAAATACATTTTATAATTTCAATTAGGAATTTAATCAAAATAAGTCCCACTATTTTTATCAAACTGATAACCTTCGATGTCAATTAGGAGAGTATATGCGAGTTACTCTCTTAGTGGACAAGATTTATATTTAACTAACACTATGAGTCAGCTTTGGCTTTTCTTTCACAATGTAGCTATTTAGGTAGACAATGCTTGCCAATTGCATCACAAAGCAATTCCTATATGGCTAGTGAATAACTTTTTATTCGCATCCATCATATGGTGCATGCCAACTCTATGCCTCTGGGCACTCAACCTTTGAGGTTACCCAGTTAAGTTTGACCCGACATCGACAGTGGGATATTTCAATTATCTGCTCGCACACTTACCAAGATAGATTAATGCACCTTGCTTTGACAAGCCCAAATTTCATCGATCGAGGCAGGAAGAGTGTCATCCATCAGAAGGCATCCGAATACTTAATATTGCTCATGGGATTTTTAAACAATTGATTAACACTTAATCTTGGTTAACTATTAACCAGTGTGCATATCCACAAAATAAAACTCAACATCATCCATAATCCAAATGCATCCAAGATGTGCATAATAAATCATCAACATTTGATGAGCTGAGCTAAATCTGAATATCTAGAACCCGTCTAAATCTTCAGATTTACATGTACTGCACATGAGTAACACCAACTCCACTTACACATTAGATAAGCTCATGTCTCTTATGTGAGATACAAAATCTAACACACTTTGGTTTCACAAACCAACAAGAGCGGCGTTTATTGTTAAGGAGTAGCAAAAAAGAAATCACATGCATTCTTGGTGGGATTCCAAAAATAGATTTAGGCATTTTAGAACACTTCTAAAATTTCCAAATCTACACGCCATGGATTTAGTAACTTCTAAAATAATTAATATTGCTGAAACCTCCCTCTAATACCACTGTTGGGATTTTTTTCATGACACAACTCATTGTGCGCAGCAGAAATAATGAACAAGAAATGCCTAAAGAGTTCAGATCTAGCAATATTCATTAATCAAGAAGTAAAACTTATTATAAATAAAATTACCTTTGATGGATTGAGTCTATACTAAACCAAGATGCTCCAGAAAAACCAGTCGGCCACTTAGCGGCTCGTGTCCTGAGCGCAAAAAGTATATTCGCGTCTGTACAGGAAATCCACAAGATCGAGAGAACTCGCACCACTTATCGAACAAGCACTAGGTAGGGATAGGACACTCAGCATCTCCACAGACTGCTAGATCTGTTGAATGAGAGGCGGCGCCACTCGCAGGGATCGGGATCGGTGACATCGACGGTGAAGGTGGAATGGCTTCCGTCGTGCTTTTAGGTCTACCGTCGTTCAAACAGTACGACTCATGTGCTTGGAAAGAAATATTGCACATTGTAGAAACCCTAAAACTTCCCATTTACACCCAATGAATAAACAGAACAGTTTCGCCGCTATCCACAGACCCAGGACTTAGATTACAGAACTTCGGCCAAATAACCCTTGTCTCAACGAATCGTCGAGTATCTATGGCATATATGATGAATCGTCCAGTATCATCGTATACTCGACGAATCATCAAGTATCCATAAGATAGACAATGAACTCAATGCCATCCTCAGTTAAGTCAACACATGACCCTGCGAAGGCATTAAGTGGACTCAACGCTGTCAATGTTTCTTATGCCAAACTCGACGAATCATCGAATGACATTGAGTGCACTCAATGCCTATTTATCAGATTCGTAAAGTAACCCTTTACTTGATGAAGGCATTGAGTGAGCTCAACGCACTCAATACTTGAGACACAGGCTCGTTGAATCAACACCATGCCTCAACAAATTGCCGAGTATAGTCAATACACTCAATGCTTAAGTGTCATACTCGTTGAATCAATAGTTTGACTTGACGAATCGTTGAATATACTCAACACACTCAACGCCTCCATTCGACGAGTTAACGCTTAACTCGACGAAAGCATTAACTGGTCTCAACGCACTCGACGACATTAATCTAGGTTGAACTAAGTCTTTTCAACACATCATATGAGCTATATCATACAAATCCAATCTCCCAATTTCTCCACAATTTTATGTGTGACCCTGATAGGCTCGTACTGAGTTGGCAGTGATGCCACATGCTTGATCACTTACAGATCACAATGGTAACACCAACAACATCCATGCTGGCTAGGCATCAATCCCGACCATGAACTCCTATGATCAATCCAACCACTCCTTCGTACAAGTAGCTGACTCTATCTCATGATATGTAGGTTGAGAGTGAGCTCGAAAGGTGCTCAGTTAGTTTGAGCCCGGGGCCTACTGCTGTACTGGGACTTGTTGAGACCTGAATGCATCTAAAATCACAGTTAGGGTCTGTCCCAGCTCCGACTGCTGGAAGGGACTAGTGATCGAATGAATGGGAGTGCCCATCACTGGCTCTATATGTACCGAGATCTACACACCAAAGTACAAATTTAGAGTTAGGTTTGCTAAATGTAGTATAACAAGTGGACATACTTAGTGTGAATCACAAATGGGCATTCCACTACTTCTGCCAATTTATTTTTCCCTCAAATTGAATAATCGAGTGGGGGTGGCACCGCTGTTCAATGACTTCTTTATCTTAGGATTGCTGCATGTTGATAAGATTTATTATCCCCCCTCCTGAAACACAAGACTCGACTGAGTGTAGCCTTATGCCTAGACCAGTCATCTTGCAGTAGTATCAACACATAGGTTATTCTATACCACAAGACGCGTGTTCTGTCGGCCATAACCAAGATCACATTGTCAACACATTAATAATAGGAAAACTACAGAAGCTATAATCCAGAATAAGTAAAAAAGTCGAGACAAAATATATGACAGGTAGCAACAAAAGTTCCTACAAATATCAAAGTACAAAATACCCAAAAAGGGCTACAACCATTGCTCAAATGCTCACATCTATCACTGAGGGTAACAATGTCAACATAGCATTAGACCATATCTCCCTGACCTAGATTCCCTCCTATACGGTGTACTGTCGCTGCTCCTCCTGGGGGGTGTCCTCCTTAAAAGTGGGTGTAGCAACCGTTAGTCATAAAGACTAAGTGGCTTCACATTCTCTCACCACGACGACTCTTAGTCACTGTGCGGAAGTAAAAAAATAGATGGACACAATATGATCAGTAAGTACAAGTATAGTAGGTGGTAAACCCTAAGCTAGGAGTTAATAAAAACTTCAATAGTAATGGAAACACAAGTAAGAATAATTATCGGCTACATGTGAGTAAGAGCATAAAAGACTAACAGTATAATATCATAAGTATAGAATTGAACATAACTTATAAAATGTCCATACAAATATATAAGTTAAGGATCAGGTACAATAGAATGTACTCATAATATAAAAGTGCCTATACAAATTTATATGATGAGGATCTTATGCGGTGCAATGCAATATAATGCAATGAATATGATATGATGACTCACCCATGCTGACTCACGCACTCTGAATTGCTATGTTGACATATACTATTAGTTCATGATTTTGGGGGGTAGCGAACCACTCAGGCACCAACCGTCGGGGCCAGACGGTGGCAGTGGAACAGGGTCCTCCACTACATGGTGGGTATGCACACTACCTTACCTAGGCCTCACGCACGCCTCAACACTATATACCTAGTAGCGGAGTCCAAGCATGCTATGACACAGAAGGGGTCTTTGGGAGTTATGTACCAAAGATCCCAGCCCAACTGGCCAAAATAGCACGGAAGGAGTATTAAGGAAGTAAACACCAAAGACCCCAGCCCAACCGACTCAACAGACATGAAAGGGGTCTTTGGGAAGAAAGCACCAAAGAACCGAACCCAATTAGCCAAGGTTTATCTGCCAGCTTTCGTCAGTATGACGACCAATATGCTTGTAAACTTGCTACAAATAATCCTCAACTCAGGATCATTTAGCAAACGTGTATCAACATATGCCCCCATGTAATTTCCACAACTCACCCGTACTCTCAAGCACACAAGGGCTCCAACCGTGTCCCTTCCCTTTCAACTTTGGATATAGACATATCATGTTCCCTATACTAAGCCCTAATTTCTACCCATAGGGATTTAACATAACTCTAAAGTAGTGGGATGTGCAAGTCATGGGGTTACGCACCATATGATCCTAAGCACTGCTTGTGTTCCTCGTGGCATAAAACTCTCTAGAAGGTTTACCCCAGATGCCTTCAATATTTGAGAATAATGATTAAGCACACTATTTAAGCAAGGGGTTATTTCTCATCCAGCCCTCTAAAAATTCTAGCATATAACTTAAGTAACATTTCGGTCATTTCCACCAAGTTTCACCTTCACGAGCTCTCAATATGAATGCTTGTCACAACAAATTAATGTTATATGATTGACTAAATCTTAACACATACACATCCACAACATTCTATAATAGTTAACTTCCAAACTTCATAAACATTTCCTTAGCAAAATGAGAGAAATCAGTACAACATCAAAAGTTGATTGTGCACATTGCAGCTTACTAAAATTGGATTTCTGGGGTCAACCGTCCACCAAAATTAATGATTTATCCCACTCTGGAAAGGTATCACCAAGGGCTATAACTTTTTTGTTGGCTCCTAGGTTCAGATCTAAGTTTATCATGCCTAAAATCTAGTTTGAACTCGGCTGTGCAACCCTGAATAGAATCTGTCCCGTACCTAGAAAATAATTATTTACAGGACAACAAATTTCGATGTATGTTTTAGGAAGCTACATAGATCCCCAGAAAATGTACGTCCACTCGTTGGAAAGGTCTTTTCGAGGGATACAACTTTCATGTCGATAAAAAGACCTGAATCTAAATGGATCATGCATAAAAATAAGCTTGAAGTCCGTCATGCGTACAAAATATGTCTCTATTTATTAATACAATAAAATTTTTGCATAAATATTAAAGACAAATGAACAACATTTGTTCATCTTCTTCCTCCAGCCAATTGAGAAGATGCGTTCAACTTCTCACATCCTTTTCTTCCTCAATAGAACACCATTTTTCATGGAATAAAGTTCGCCATCTTCGCACTGAAAAGTTGAAATGATTGAAGATACTTTTTTGGCGATCGACACCCTAGAACAGAAGTTCTTGCGTGGTCTCTTCCTAGAAAACTCCATCAAAATGACCAAGGTCAAGCTCTCTTAAGCCTGATGTCTCTCCTAATTTTCGATCTAAAGATTTATCACCAAGTGAGAGGGTAGGAAACACACATATTTTGTAGTCAAGAACCGAGTTTGTCTCCTTGGTGTCATGGTGGCGATCTTCTAAGCTCCAAACCTTATTTCAAGCTTGTTCTTCCAAGAAGATTTTTGGTCTCAACTCTAGAGTCATGAGTAAGAAGTGAGGAAAGTATGGCAGAAAAGAAAAAATTCATGTAGGTTTTTTCTAATAGGTGATGAGAGAAGTCCTTCCCATACCATTGAATGACATGTGCCACATGTCACTTCCTTATTGGACCAAAACCACTCCCAACCTTGGGAAGAACAGAGATTGGTCAGATGCACTTAAATAAGCATGGGCAAAGTCATGACATTTGAATCATCAGAAGAAGGGAAAAGAAAGGGATAGGGGAAGAACATACTGCACCACTTGTTGGACCCCACTCAACGGTTCGTCGAGTGATACTCGACACTTCACCGAGTTCACTCAACTGTTTGTCGAGTTCACTCGACTATTCATTGAGTAACTCTCGACCATTCATCGAGTTCACTTGACCGTTCGGTCTGTCAAGTTCACTCAATGGTTCATCAAGTTTATTCGATGGTTCTTCGAGTTCACTAGACCGTTCGGTCTGTCAAGTTCACTCGAAGGTTCGTCAAGTTCATTCGACAATCTTACCTACTAGCCACCCCCTTGACCTTGTCTTTCTCTCCCAAAATTTTCTCTACAAGGCCCAAGCAACCCCTAGTGAAACAAAACACGCACGAAGGGTTTAGATCAAAATGGGACATGACAGCTCACGTCCTTGCACTTCACCATGAGGTCATCTACATACACCACCAAGTTTATTCAACTCTGCTCCTGAAAGACTCGGTCCATCAATCTCTTATATGTTGCCCCTGCGTTCCTCAAACAAAGAGTATCATCTTATAGTAATAACACCTGTATCTCATGATGAAGGAGACATCTTTGTCTTTAGGGGGGCATCCTGATCTGGTGAGAACTTGAAAAGTATCAAAAAAACTCATCACAGAAAAACTGATGGCTGAGTCAATCAGCACATCGATTCTCGACAAAGGTTAACAATCCTTGGGACATTATATTGGGTCCATTACTCATAATGTCCCAGATTTGTAGAATTCAAACAAGTTAATGGTATACATATAGTTGTATTTGATGTATGTTCATGTTCATGCATGTAGGTTGGTCCTTGTCACATTGAATGGACAAGTATTCCATGTGGTTGTGATGGGTGGTCACTAGGTAGAGATGTGGAGAGATTGAAATCTATCTAAGTCCACAAGAATTGAGTGAAGATAGTATACTCAATGCCAGATCTCAAAGAAGGATGCTAGAAACGCTGAAAATCACCTAAGTACATAGGCGTTGAGTGAAGCCAGTTTACTCAAAGCCAGATGCCAAAAAGCGCTGAGTAAGGTGTGGACAGTCAAAGCCCAGTAGTTTACAGGACAAAATGCGGCTAAGGGTCTGTTTGGCGGTGCGGCACAGCAGCGACATGTAGCCGATTTCGGTGCCGCTCCGCCAAACAAAAAAAAGACACTGGCGCTAGCAGCCATGCCACCGCCATTTATCTGTCGCAGGTGGGCCCCTGCGGCAGGGGCAGCGCTAAGGGCTGCAGCGCTATCTAAAATTTTTTTAAAAAAATATTATATAATATTAAATATAATATTATATAAAATATTAATTATAAAATATTTTATAATTAATAAAATACAAAATATTAAATATATATATATATAAATTTATAATTACATAATTAATGTTTATATATAAATTTATAATTACATAATTTATAAATTTATAATTACATAATTACATTAAATATTAATGTTTATAATTTATATATATATATATATATATATATATATATATATATATATATATTTATAATTATAGAAAAAAATCTGTCTCCGGATTGTTACTTTCATAATTTCATAATTAATGTTTCACAATTAATTAATGTTTAAATGTTTAATAATATTTATTGCGGGTCACTCGAGACTAGGGGTGCAAGGTGAGTTGAGTCAGCTTGAAAAAAGCTCGAGCTCGAGCCTGTGGTGCTTGAGCTCGACGAGCTCGATTACGAGTCGAGCTCGCGAGCCGGCTCACAAGCTTTTTATTTATACATTTTTTTAAAAAAAAGAATAAGAAAATACGTGCGTCTTGAGTGAATCGAGTGCGCATACGTGCGTCTTGACGTTCGTTAAGAATTGTAGCGTAGAGCCGGACAAGATCGGGAAAACAATCTATGGCTCGTCCGAACATATTTTGGGGAAACCTATCAATATTAATATATTTACTTTTATAATTAAATAAAATTAATGTCGAGCAAATTGTTTTTTTATTTTTAGATTTTGTAAATTCTACGGGTTGTTTAATTATTACTATCTCTGTTTAATTTTGCACCACTGTCTCACACATCACTCCAAATACAGTTTTACAAACAGTTTCATAAAATTTTCCACCGCTACAAAACAGCTGATTCCTGCACCACCACTGCTTCCTGCACTGCCACAGCTTAGCCAAACAGGCCCTAAGTCCACAGGCATTGAGTGAAGGTAGTTCACTCAATGCCATACAACAAGAGTCGTCGAGTACAACATAATCTATCAAAGCCTCAGCATTGGCAGGTTGAAAAATCGAATAAATCCAGAATCATTGAGTGAGGACAGCTTACTAAACACCTAACGAAAGAAGCGTTGAGTCAAGCTCAAGCAGGTGAAGATTCTTTCAAGAATTCTGGCTAAGTCCAGAATCGTCGATTGAATACAGCTCGCTCAAAGCCAGAGAAGAATGCATCGTATGATGTCAAAGCACAAGGAAATATGGATAGAAAAATTCGATTAAGTACAAAAGCATTGAGTGAAGCCAGTTCACTCAATGCCTCAGCAAGCTGGCAGACTCTATAGAAGCAACAAAGGATAAAAGCATTGAGTGATGAAGGCTCACTCAACACTCTCAACGCCTGGCTGATAAAGTAAGTTGCAGCTAAGTTCAGGGGTGTTAAGTGATGAAGATTCACTCAACGCACTTAATATCTGGCAGTGTAGAAGAGATTGTCTAAGTCCAGAGGCGTTGAGCGAAGCCAGTTCACACAAGTCACTCAACGCACTCAATGCCTAAGGAAGGAAGAAGAATTGGCTAAGTCTAGATTAGTTGAGTGAGTCCAGTTCACTAAACGCATTCAACGCTTGATGGTGTAGAGAAATTGGCTAAGTCCAAATTCATTCAGTGAAGGCCATTCACTCAACACACTCAACGCATGGACTGAATCTGAGAATTTGGCTAAGTCCACAGATGCCGACGTCAGCAAAAGTCAACATAGTTTAAATTCATTGCGGGAAAGCAACAGAACAGGACAAATGACACCAGAAGCCTATTGTATGTTTACTTAGGTCAAAGAAAGTTGTAGTCAACAACTACAGGTGGTTCCCACTGCTTCAAGGAGTTGTTAATCGGCGGAAGATAAAGGAACGAGATCAGGAGCTGAAAACTTTTAAATTTTATGGTTTACTCATTTCGAAAAATAACAGCTGAACTTTATCTTCCACGTCATTGTTGCCCGAAAAGTTCCAGTAAGTTAGTTGTAGCTAATTTCTTTTACTACAGTAAGTTCAGATAAGGATCTGATAAAGAAGAAGGAGCAGAGCCATCTGGTTTCTACATTCCAGGTTAGCTATTTGAAGATAAAATCAATAACAAGATCAAAAACTTATTTTTGAGTTACTTCCACCACAAGCCATAGTTTGTTGAAGATTATTTTACTTGTTACTGAGAATAAGGTAGGGTTGCGGTAAACTCAGATCAGGAAGAAGAAGACACAAGGAAATTTTTCTGGTGTCAAATTAACATCAACCAACAACTTTACTCTCTATAGGATCCCTTTGGATCTGAGTGTAAGCCTTTATTATAAAGGCTGAGTGTATGATCAGTTATTGCTCTGAGGTCGGATCACTGTATGGATCTGAGTGTAGGGCCTGTGTGCCTAAGATAGGGCCTTTCTGTGTAAGACCCCCTTTTTTTTTCTCTTTTGACCACGGGGTCTTAGGCCCAGAACCGCCGTTTTGCGGTGACTCCTTCACGCCCTGAAGGGTCATCACCACAAAGCGCCGATTCTGCCGGCCAATTCGATCACATAAAAGTAGCATAATGAAGTAAAATGAAAACTATCTGTCCACAGAGAGTCACATGACATATATAAATATAACTCCACGAAGGGAGTGTCCACAGTAGATAACATCAGAGTAGCAAAATACGGGCTTATGCCCGGTACAACATATCCTCACTACAAAATCACTCATGCGGAAGCAAAAGCTGAAAAACTACTCAGGGTCGAGACTCACAGTCTCGGCTGTATGAACTCCGGAGCTAGACTGCCCCACCTCCAAGCGCACCGGTCTCTGGGGCTGCTCCTCCATGCTGGTCTCCACGATCCCCTAAATGATGCGGTTCGAAAACCGTTAGTCTAAAAGACTAAGTCCTATCATCCCCCACCCCTTCCCCCACGGCTCCTAGGCACCGAGCGGAGAGGAAGAAAGGGGAGGACTTGAAGGTGGAGAATATCAAAGCAGATGACAGCGGTCCTATTCTAGCAAGTTCTATAGCATATAAAGACAATAAAATGTAAGCTGAAATGTAACCTTCACTTATGTGGAAAAACACATAAGCCAAGGGGTCTTTTGCAAGGCTCCCATCGTATAAAAAGTCCCATACCGATTTATACGTTGGGGTGACGGTGGTCAAATAGCAGTAACTAAATATATCAAAATTAACCTTAATTTATAAACTTGCCCACACAAGCTTATAGACTAAGGGGTCATTTTGCAGGTCCTAATGTATAAGCGTCCCATTCCACTTATACATCAGGTGTCAGGGGTTAAATGAATCGATTATGCTATGACATGCAAGTGGGTATGATGGACATGCAAGTGCAACGCACACACCCGACTCTGTGCACACAGACCTTTAGTTCCCCCTTTCTGGAGCCGTAACCTCCCAGGATACCTCCGTAGTGGCAGACGGAAGTGGTGGGTTGGGCCTCGCCCACCTCTAAACCAGTAAGGCACTACCGGTCAGACCTATCGTACGCCTCAACGCTTGGTGCACGAAGCGGACTCCTGCGTACTCTTGCCGGCTGGCGCACCGGACTTCTGTTGGCGAAGTGCTAACCACACTTGCCGAGTCAACGTATTGGCGTCGGTGCATCGACCCTCCAATACCGAAAACCCACCACCTTAATTTATTTTCCTTTTATGCACATGCAGATTTAGCGTAAACAAAACCCGAGCCGAAGCTCCCCGGACCAAGAGTCCGTCTTTTAACCATCCGAGCCGAAGCTCCCAGCTGACTTTTGGTGCTAACAGTGCCTGTGAAATGTGCAACCCTAATTACTAAGTTACTCTTTTCAGCTTGTTAAACAGTTTACGTTAACCCAGGACTGCCCCCGGTATTCCCTGTGAAGGGCTCTCAAGGGGCACTAGGAACTGTGTTGGGATTACGCCCAGCGTTCCTTTCGCAAGGTACTTATTTTATTATTGGTTGATCCCCTTACCCATTATTTTCTCATGTTTCGATACGCTAATCCTAGGGTGATTTGACTCCAACTCTCCTTGGGTAGGACGATCTTTCGTCGGGCCCGAACGCCTTTAAACCCTAGACAAATCCACACCCTACTCACTCATCTTCCAAAGATGCAGCCCTTTCCACTTGTCCTTACAGCAAACCATCAAGACCCATCATACGTGCCCTAATTCAATCCAAATGAAATCCTGCAGTTTTGCTATATGCAGACCACTTAAGCTACGTGACCCGTAAAAGGGGAAGTACATGAAATACTCATCCAGTACCCTCCTGATAATTATCAGAGGTCTATTATGATAAGTATAGACTAAATTAAGAAAATCATATTTTTCCCAATTAATCTACTATTTATTGAATTTTCCTCAAAAACTAGGCCATAGTCAATTTGAACATGAACCATAAGATTTTCTCAGGTAATGGCCTCCTAAAATTTGTATTCACTAAATAACAGAGAAATATCATTGGATGCTAATTTTCATAATTTTCCAGATAATTCTTGACCTCTAAAGGATTTATTAAAATAATTCCAAAAATCAAAAATAATGAAGGAAGTGCCACATATATGTCTCCAATAATTATGTAAAAATTACTAGGGCTTCATAGGGAACTAAAAACATCATGATGAAGAAATTAGAATTTTTCAGACAATCTAAAAGTCATTATTAAATTTTCCAAGGTTCCATGGAATTAAATAATTAAAGAAGCAACAACTAAATATCATTCTTCAAAAATTCCATAAAACTTTACAGAGATGGGTAACATGATTATAAGCCCCTTGGCTATGTTTTATCAAGTTTAAGCAAGTATAGTGCTCTGCAAAAACTCTTAAGTGGAAATTATAAAATATAACTCTGTGAATAAAGTACCAAAAATATTCATCCAAAATTTATTATAAATTTTCCAGAGACATGTATGCCCTAAGCAACTACCCATTCAAAATCTCAGCCCTTTTAAGATAGTTTTGGTATTAGTTCTTATGGTTTCAAAGCTAGTGCCCTAAACTAGGGTTATGGATTTAAGGGGTCTTTAATCTTCCAAATGCCCTAAAATTTTAACCATAGGACCATAGTGACCCTATGGTCATCATTCCCAAGTTTCAAGCCCATCCAAGGTCTTTTGACCCCAATTTCTTCAAACCCTAGAGAATTACCCTAAAGGGCCTACCCTACACTTCTAGGGCTACCCTAGCCCAATCCACTCCAAACTTCATGAGTGAGTGTAAAAAGTTAAATCATATCAGTGGCCAAAGTTTCAGCCTCTGTTGAGGTGATTTGGTCACTTAAAACCAAAAGTGCCACTTTTGACCAAAATGCCCTTCATAGGGTAGAACTAGGGTTGGGTCAAAACCTATTCAACACTCACCCAAACCAACTGAAATTTTATACAGGTACCTAATTGGAGCCCAGGGACCACTCACCAAAATTTGGGAGGGTTTGGGTGTGTTTAGGGCACCTATTTAATTTATCTAATGATTATTAAATTTTTACCAAAACTATAGAAATATTTTCTCCAAAAATTCCCATTTTTGGGCAGGCCCTAGGTATGCCTAGGATAGACCCTCTGCCAAAATTTCAGCCCATTTGGGCTTGGGGTGAAGAGTGGGCACTCATTTTAGTGACTGCCTAGCCCTAAGGACATGTCCCACCAAAATGGGTGCCCTGGTCCAACCAGTGACCCAAAAGGGTCCCAACAATTTTTGCTGCAAACTAGACACCCTAAGCTACAATGTTCATGTTGGGCAAATTTCCATCCAGGGTCCCTAGGTATTTTTAAACATTAATTACATTAAATACATCCAGTGTGACAAAAATGAAATAAATTTTATTTAACCCTATAGTATCTGATCTGATGCCGCACGAATCTTGGCGCAGATCGACGGCATCTGGTCATCGTCCCCACTGAGCCAACGGCTGGGATTGGTTCTGCCTGGAGCGATTTCCAAGCTCTGCCGCCGGCGATCCAGCCCCTTCCCCGGCCGGCCGCCGCCACCAACACCTCCGTTGAGGTGGTGGCTGTCGTCAGGCGGCGGCTCCGCCGCCGGAGAGGTGTTTTCCGGCGGATTGAGCAAGACATTTCCTTGCCGAAACCAGGAGAAATCCTGGATTCGATCGGGCTCAATTGAGCCCGAAACTCTAGCCTAAGGATTCCTAGGATCTACCCGCGAGTTAAGGAGAGGAGGAGGACCTTCCTGGCGGCCTGGATGCGAGAGGAGCGGCGGGATGCCATTGGCGACGGCGGCGGCGCTCGGCTTCTGCAACTGCACGGTGGAAGGGCTCGTCTCCTCCAGGTAAGTGCTCCAAAATGATCCCCTCGGCTCCCTGATGGTGTTAAAAGGCAATTGGGGGAGGGGAGAGGCTGGTTCTTCAATGGCCATTATCTCCATTAATGGAGTGGCTCGGGTTGTGTGGAGGGGGGCTGAACCCACCCCTTGGTGGCCGGGAAACGGCTGGAATCAACTCCTCTCTCCTAGAGGAGTTGATTGCAGCCATAAAGGGTGGCTGTTAGTCTCCCTTGGCCGGCCTCTTACTTCCCCCTTCTCCTTCCTCATTTCTCTCTCCTCCATTATCATGGAGAGGAGCTTTTTCTCTCTCCTAGTCACCTCTGGTTGACTAGTAAACCCCACAAGCTAAAGGCAGCCCACTGGATTATGATGATCATGGGAATGGGCTTAGCCTAAGGGAGAAGTGGCTTGAGCTTGGGTTAGCCCTTTTTGGGCTAAGTTGACTTGACCCTCAATGAGGGTTGACTTGGCCAATTTGACCATCTAGGTTGACCCCATTGGGTCCTGGGTGGTTCATTGGCCTCCCCTAAGGTCTATGTAGGGCTGGGTAGGGTTGACTTGGCACCTTAAAGGTCACTTGACCCTTGGTAAGGTCACTTTGACCATTTAGAGCTAGAGTTGACTTGGGTCAACATGACCATTAGGGTCCACCCCTATGGATCCTTGGTGACCCATTGATTTCCCTTAGGGTCTAGGTAGGGTTATATGGGGTTGCCCTGCACTTTGGAGGTCACATACCCTTAGTAGGGGTACTTTGACCAGATTAGGGCTTGAGTTGACTTGGGTCAACCTGGCCTCTAGGGCTGACCCCAATGTGTCCTTAGTGACCCATTGTCCTCACTTTAGGGTTAGGAGGGCATAGGTGGGGTCCTCTAGACTAGGAGTGGGTCTATTGGCCCTAAGTGGGCTAGGTTGACCTATTTAGGGCTAGGGTTGACCTTGGTCAACTGGGCCTCTTGGGTTGGCCCTAATGGGTCCTTTTGGCTCTAATGGGTCTCCCAAAATGTTTGGGAGTGTTGTGATAGGGTCTTGGGGTCATGGTGAAGCCCCATTGTCATCCTAAACTATTGTTCAGAATTCTACTACCTGCAGACCATGGTGATCCCTACCTTGGCCTCCTATCTCTTGGCCCATTTCTGGCTTCCCAGGGTTTTGTCATGACCTAGTCATGGCCAAAACCACTCTTAGGGGTCTAGTTGGAAATGGGATGTTACATTCTGCTTGAGCTAGGAGAGTGTTACTCTCTGACTTGTAGGGCTAACCTCCATAGCCTGAGCTGTAGGACTTGGGTTCAAGTCTGAGGTAGGCGATCCTTTGATCACTGAGTTATAGGAGAAAGATTGCTCAGAGGTATTGCTTTGTGACCAAGCTATAAGTATTATAGGAGACTGAGTGGTCCTGCAGGATCATGTTGTAAGCTCTTAGGAGCCGAGATTGGGGAAGTGCCTTGTATAACAAGCTGTTAGAAAGGTGGGGGGGGGGGAAGTGGACGTACCCATAATTCTCGAAACCACTATAAAATTACTGTATCGTCTGTGTGATTTTCTTGAAAGCATAAGATAATAAATCACAACTCACTAAGAGGAGGGAAAATCATAAAGGCAAGAAAACATATTCACCCCCCTCTAGGTGTTTAGCTACCTTGGAATTAAGGACTTTCAAGTGGTATCTGAGGCAGGCTACTCAAGAAGAACTTAACAGTCAGAGTAGATATCAAAGGGTAGTTGAAAGAAGTATACTTTTGGGTTCAGGAGAGAACCATGAGTAGCTGGGTTCCATGAAATTTCCTATATATAGAAAGGAGAGTTTTGGAATCTGGAAGGAGAGGGTCAGATTATTCATGGAAGAATCTGACCCAAGGATCTTTATTACTGTTAAAGAGGGACCTTTCATCCCTATGAAGGTCTCTGTTTTGGATGCAACAGTCCAGACACCAAAGAAATATTTAGAGATGACTAAAGATGAGGTCATCTTGGCAACCATGGATAAGAGGGCACATAATATCATTGTCAGTGCCATAGATCACTCAACCTTTCAGAATCTGGTTCACTGCCAGACCTCGTAAGAGATGTGGGAAACTCTAGTAGTCTACACGGAGGGAACTGAACAGGTTAGAGATGATAGAAAGTCCATGCTCAACAAGGAGTATGAGGCTTTTAGGCAGTCCAAGAGAGAGTGCATAGCTGACTGCTTTGAAAGATTCTTCAGGATAGTTAATGAGTTGAGGACCTATGGGATGGTCTTCAGTCATTATGAGCTTAATGACAAGTTCCTAAGGTTTCTCACTAGAGACTGGGACACCAAGATCTGTGTCATCAGAGAGGTGGCCAAGCTATCTTATACTCCTCCACATACTCTAATTGGAAAGCTTCTCACTTATAAGATGCAACTGGCTGCCAGGAAAGTGGAGGAGACCATCAGCATTTCCCAGGCCAAGGAAAAGTCTTTGGACTTCAGAGCGGACAGTACCAGGAGCAGCAAGGAAAGGATTGCCTCTCCTCTAAGAACGCCTACTGATTCAGATAGCATAGGGACAAGCTCATCATATAGCAGCATGTCTGATGATGACTTTGCTGCCTTATCCAGGCAACCCCAGAAGTTGATAAAGAAGAAGTAGTGGAGGGGCAGACCTTCCTACTATTCTTATCACCAGAAGAATCACACTAAGGCAGATGGGTATGATTCCAAAATTAGTAAACATGGTTCCTCTAAAGTTGTTTGGTACTGTTGAAGAAAACTTGGGAATGTTATTACTGACTGCCCAGTGAATAGAAAGGAGGCTGCTGAGAAGAAACAACACCAGCACAAAGACAAGAAGGACAAGGCCTTCATTGCAAAGAAGGGGAAGAGCTGGACTAACTCATCTTCATCTGAGTATGATGAAGAAGAAGCCCTCATTGCTGGCTGCAATTATATATGAAGCGGAAGACTGTCCTGATGCCAGGATAGGTAACAGGACCCCTCTATCACATTCAGACAGTGACTCGGAGGAGGAGGATCAGGATGAATATGCCTACAGCTGTTGTTGGCTGATGGCAATGTTCGATGAAGAATCCAGCTAGGATCAGCCTGGTCCAGCAAAGGTACACTCTCTATATAGCTCATATCCTAAATCAGATTATAAGACTTGCCCAAATTCTGAGGCATCATCATCCAGTGGAGATGATGGGTCAGAATCTGAAGAATATGTCAACCAATTGATAGACATGTATGGTGAACTTCTAGATACCTTCAAGAAAAGCGGGAAGTTGATTAAGAGGCAGGTTGAGGAGATAACCTCTCTTCAGCTAGCTGCTTACCAACAGGCTGTGACAACATCCTTGTTGGATTATAAGGCTAGGGAGGTCATCCAACTGAAAAATATTACTCTCATCTAGATTGGCACAATCAAGTAAAAGAATAGTCTCATTAGAGATATTGACGAGAAGCTCCAAAGGGAGAAGAGAATTGTTACTAGTTATTCTAAGCCCAATATAGTGTTGCCCTTAATACACTCCTTCACCTCTAAAAATGGTAAGAAGGGATTGGGGTTTAAGGGAAACACAAGAGTTGTCGTTTCCAAAGGGAAAGGAGAAGCTCCAGTCCAGCCTCTGGCTTCTAAGCCTCCCATCCCTTTTAAGAAGGTGATGTTGCCTTCAAATAGGTATGACCATGAGAGCATCTATGATCACTGGATGAATGGAAGATCCACTGGTATGAACAAAGATGTTCACAACCATGGTGGAAGGTATAATACGGTAATGAGTGCCTTTAAGGCTCCCCATGAGAAAATTCAAATGCCTCATCCTAGACCAAGGCAGTAGACTTCACTAAAGCCCATCTAGCAAAGGTTCAAGACAAGGGTAATTCTATTAGCATGCCAAATCTAGATATCTCTGATGCTATAAACAACATGCCACCTATAAAGAATACTGCTGTAAATGGCAGTAAGTGCCAGGCAAGAAAGACTGCTGAAAGGTTCACCTTCAGTCAGATCCTTGCTGAAAGGAACTTGAAGAAGACTGCTGCACCTCTTCCTTCTGTTCAGTCAGCAGTTAACCATACTACATGACCTGTTCAGAATAGAAAATATAATATTCATGAGTGATGGTGCTGTGGAAAAGTGGGGCATTTTGCCCTAGATTGTTAGCACAATCCATGTATGGTTAGAGCAAAGGTTAGTCTCCCTATCAGAAATTCTACAGGAAGACATTTTGTGTTTCAAACTAATCAGAACCTAGGACCCAATAATTATTGGGGTCCAAAGATAAGATAAATCATTTGTTGCAGGTTAGTCCAAGTGCCCATACCCCTATATGGTACTTGTATAGTGGTTGTTCCAGGCACACGACAAGAATAAGGAGCAATTTAAAGGAGTACACTCCAGTGAAGGATGGACCCAAAGTTATATTTGGTTGTTCAGATAGAGGAGTGACAATAGGCTATGGTAGATTACCAATGGTATAGTCACAATCTCAAAAGTGGCTTATGTTGAGGGGTTGCAACACAACCTCATAAGCATAAGCCAACTATGTGATCTTGGCTATGTCATTTCCTCCCACAAGAATGAGTGCCAGACTAAGAGTTCAAGTGACCAAGAGGTCATCTTGATAAGCACTAGGAGGGGAAATGTTTATTGCTTAAATTTCCTTTGTATTAATAAAGACTCTCCTATTTGTCTAGTTGCAAATGAGAAAGTCTCATATTGTGTATAATGGCACAAGAGCATGGCTCATTTGAATTATAAGACTATTGGCAAGCTATTTAATGAAGAGCTAGTTAGGAATGGTCCCAAGATGAAATGCATCAAGGATGACATTTGTTCAGCTTGCCAAAAGGGCAAGCAGACCAAGGATTCCTTCAAGGGCATTGGGACCAATGATTCTGTGAGGTGCTTATACCTCTTACATATGGACTTTTTGGTCATATGCTAGTTCATAGTCTAGATAGGAAAGTGTACACCCTTGTGATGGTTGATGATTATTATAGGTTTGCTTAGGTTTTCTTTCTTAAGAAAAAATTTGAAACCATTAATGTCTTAAAGACTTTTGTCAAGCAGATTAAAAATGAACTAGACAGTATTGTAGTCAAAATCAGAAGTAACCATGGGACTGAATTTCATACTGAAAGCATAACAAGTTTCCTTCAAGAGCAAGGGATTCCTCAAGAATTTTCTTCTCCAAGAACACCCCAACAAAATGGGATTGTTGAGAGAAAAAATAGAACTCTCATAGAGGATGGAAAGACCTTGCTAAATGACACATCACTCTCAGAATATTTTTGACCTAAGGCAGTTAATACTGCATGTCATGTCCTTTATAGGGCTTCTATCACCAAGAGGCATAAGAAGACTCCCTATGAGATCTTGAAGGGCAGAAAACCAAACCTGGGCTATCTCATGATCTTTGGTATCAAGTGTTATGTGCTTCATAATGGTAAGTCCTATGTGACTAAGTTTGTTGCCAAGTCCTATGATGAGATTTTTGTTTGGTACAGAAATCATATCAAGGCCTATAGGATCTACAACTTTAAAAGTCAAGTTTTAGAAGAGTTTGTACATGTTGTCTTTAATGAGTCTACCATGATTAACAGTGAGATACCAAGCTCCTCTTCTAGTCCTGCAGGTACGGAGCTGATGATGGAAAAGTTGACTATCAAGGAAGCTGCTCCAATAGTTCAAGATGAAGCTGACAGAGTGTGCATTCCAGACGAAGCTCAAGGCACACATATTATGGATGATGATCAGGAAAATGAAGACAATGAAGATCAGGAAGTTGGAGCAAGATTGCCTCCAGTAGTCAGGCATCTAAGGGATCATCCAAGACACCTGATTATCGGTGATGCTAGATAAGGAGTGGTGACCAGGTGAAGAAGTATCAACACAGCACTATACTCAAGCTTCCTGTCATAGGTTGAGCCCAAGAAATTTGAAGAGGCCAATATAGATCAGTTCTGGATTGTATCTATGCAAGAAGAATTGAACTAGTTTAAGAGGCATAAGGTCTGGAAACTAGTTCCCAGACCACAGGGACATAATGTCATTGGAGTCAAGTGGATTTATAGGAATAAACTTGATAAAAATGGCATTATAATCAATAACAAAGCTAGGCTGGTAGCTAAGGGGTACAAACAAGAAGAAGGTATTGACTTTGATCAAACTTTTGCTCATGTAGCAAGATTAAAATCCATCATACTCTTCCTTGCATATGCTGCACACAAGGAATTCAAAGTCTACCAGATGGATGTGAAGTCAGCCTTACTGAATTGTGACTTAAAGGAAGATGTCTATGTTCTGCAGCCTCCAGGTTTTATAGTACCTAACTCACCTGATTCTATTTTTAGACTTAGGAAAGCTATATATGGGTTGAAGTAAGACCCTAGAGCATGGTATGAGACATTGTCTAGCTTCCTCATTAAGAACAAATTCTCAAGGGGAAAGATAGACACGACCCCATTCCTAAGGGAATCTAAGGGTAAGATCATCTTAGTCTAGATTCATGTAAATGCCATAATCTTTGGATCTATTGATGACAACCTTTGCATGAAGTTTGCCAAACCCATGCATGGGAAGTTTGAGATGAGTAGTATGGGTGAACTTAAGTTCTTCTTGGCCTCCAAGTAAGATAAACTAAAGATGGACTATCCGTATCCCAGTCTAAGTTCACCAAGGAGTTGATCAAAAACTTTGGTATGGATAATGCCTCCACCATGAAAACTCTCATGGGGTCAAGTATGCCTATAGGCAATGATGAGGCAGGGAAACATGTTGATGAAACTTTTCATTGAGCGATAATTCACTCCCTTCTATATCTTACTACAAGTAGGCCTAACATCATGTATGATATATGTGTTTGTGCTAGATATCAGGCTTGTCCTAAAGAATCTCACAACTCTGCTGCTAAGTGGATTTTGAGGTATCTTAAGGGCACACCATATCTTAGCCTATGGTACCCTAGAAATAGGGATTTTGAACTAACATGCTATTCAGATGCAGATTTTGCAGGCTACAAAAAGAACAGGAAGATCACTTCAGGCACCTGTCAGTTCTTGGGAGGAAGACTAGTGTCTTGGAACAGCAAGAAGCAGATCATTGTTGCAATATCAATAGCTGAGTCAGAGTACATCTCAGCAGGTAGCTGTTGTGCATAGTTGTTGTGGACCTAGCATCACCTCTAGGACTATAACCTCCAGAAAAGTAGAACTCCTTCATACTATGATTCTACTAGTGCAATCTCAATTGCTAGGGATCCTGCCTCTCATAGCAGGACTAAGCACATTGAGATTAGGTATCATTTCATTAGGGAGCATGTAGAATGTGAAGATATCAGTCTTGAGTTTGTCCCTACAGACAAGCAAGTTGCTGACATCTTCACTAAGCCTCCAGATGAAGCAAAGTTCAACACCTTCAAGTTTGAGTTGGGTATGTTGAACTTGGTATAGCTTAAGTTGCTCCTTATGTTGTTTTGTTGTAGGTTGTACTACTTCTTGCAGATTGAAAATATCTTCATTGGTATCAAGTTTGTCAAGTGGTTCAAGTGCTATCAAGGCTAGAATAGACTATAGTGTCTATTCAAGAAAGGATGATAAAAGATGCTCCAGTTGAGGGGGACCAAGACCAGTACTTACAGGATAGATTCAGCTTCCTGTAGAGAAGGAGCAAGCAACTACAGCAGTTGATTATATGAACTCAAAAAGGGGGAGAATACAATCAGAGGCCAGAACCTCCCTAACTACTCTACAAAAGTCAAAAAGTGGGAGAAGGAAATGATCAAGGCCAGGCAACAACAAAACAGGGGGAGCAGGAAGTGATGATGATCACCCTGCAGACAATGAAAGTATGGGGGAGAAGGAAATTATCAAGGCCATGCAGCAACAAAATAGGGGGAGCATGAATTGATGATAATCACCCTGCAGGCAAGGAAAGTGTGGTAACATATAACTTGATACTCTTGTTCTCTTGTTATAAGTTTTCCAATTTAAAGTTTTATTGTTTCATATGTTAGTGTATATCATTGACTCAGAATTTCATTTGAGGGTTTTGACTTCTTCCAATAGGGGGAGATTGTTGGGTCCATTGCTCACAATGTACCAGATTTGTAGAAGTCAAACAAGTCAATGGTATACACATAATTGTATTTGATGTATGTTCAAGTTCATGCATGCATGTTGGTCCTTGTCACATTGATTGGATAAGTATTACAAGTGGTTGTGATTGGTGGTCACAAGGTAGATATATGGAGTGACAAAAATCTGTCTAAGTCCACAGGCTTTGAGTGATGCCAGTTCACTCAACGCCAGATGTCAAAGTAGGATGTTAGAAAGGATGAAAATCTACTAAGTTCATAGGCATTAAGTGAAGCCAGTTCACTCAATGCCAGATACCAAAAAGCATTGATAAAGGTGTGGAAAATCAAATCCCAGCAGTTTATAGGACAAAATGCGGCTATATCCACGGGCGTTGAGTGAAGGCAATTCACTCAATGCCATACAACAAGAGGCGTCGACTACATAACACTCTGTCAAAGCCTCAGCATTGGCAGGCTGAAAAGTCGACTAAGTCCGGAATTGTTGAGTGAGGACAACTCACTCATTGCCTGATGAAAGAAGCATTGAGTCAAGCTCAAGTAGTTGAAGATTCTGTCAAGAATTCTGGCTAAGTCCAAAATCATCAAGTGAATACAGCTCACTCAAAGACAGAGAAGAAAGCATCGTGTGATGTCAAAGAGCAAGGAAAGATGGACAGAAAAATCCGGCTAAGTACATAAGAGTTGAGTGAAGCCAATTCGCTCAATGCACTCAACGCCTTAGCAAGCTGGCAGACTCCAGAGAAGCGGCTAAGGATAAAAGCGTTGAGTGATGAAGGCTCACTCAACATTCTCAATGCTTGGCAGATAAAGAAAGTTGCAGCTAATTCGATGGGTGTTTAGTGATGAAGATTCACTCAATGCACTCAACGGCAGGCAGTGCAGAAGAGAGTGGCTATGTCCAGAGGCATTGAGTGAAGCTAGTTCACTCAATGCACTCAATGCATAAGAAAGGCAGAAGAATTGGCTATATCCAGATTCATTAAGTGAAGCCAGTTCACTCAAGACACTCAATGCCCGATAGTGCAAAGAAATTGGCTAAGTCCAAATTCATTGAGTGACGGCAATTCACTCAACACACTCAACATATGGATTGAATCTGAGAATTTGGCTAAGTCAACAGATTCTAACGTCGGCAAAATTCAATAAAAGCCAACATAGTTCAAATTCATTGCGAGAAAGCTACAAAACACGACAAATGGCACCAGATGCCTATTTTACATTTACTTATGTCAAAGCAAGTTATAGTCAACAACTACAGGTGGTCCCCACTTCTTCAAGGAGCTATTAATCGGTGAAAGATAAAGGGACGAGATCAAGAGCTGAAAACGTTTAACTTTTAGGGTTTACTCAATTCGAAAAATAACGGCTGAACTTTATCTTCCTCGCCATTATTGCCGAGCTTGAAAACCAAAGTTCATCCAACTGCTCGAAAAGTTCCAATAAGTTAGTTGTAGCTAATGTTTTCTACTACAACAAGTTCAGATAAGGATCTGATAAAGAAGAAGGAGCAGAGCCACCTGGTTTTAGAATTCTAGGTTAGCTCTTTGAAGAGCAAATCATTAGCAAGATCAAAAACTTATTTTTATGTTACTTCCAGCACAAGCCACAGTTTGTTAAAGATTATTTTACTTGTTGCTGAGAAGAAGGTAGGGATGTGGTAAACTCAGCTCAGGAAGAAGAAGACATAGAGAAATTTATGTGGTGTCAAATCAACATCAACCAAACACTTTACTCTCTATAGGATCCTTTTAGATCTGAGTGTAAGCCTGTGTTATAAAGGCTGAGTGTAGGATCAGTTATTGATCTGAGGTAGGATGCCTGTATGGATCTGAGTGTAGGGCCTGTATGCCTGAGGTAGGTCATTTGTGCCTGAGGTAGAGCCTTTGCGCCTGAGGTAGGAGAGTGTTACTCTCTGAGTTGTAGCGCTAACCTTCATAGCTTGAGCTGTAGGACTTGGGTTCAAGTATAAGTTAGGTGTTCCTTTTATCGCTGAGTTATATGAGCAAGCTTGCTCTGAGGTTGGGCTTTTTACCCGAGCTGTAGGTCTTGGAGGAGACTGAGTACTCCTGCGGGATCGTGTTGTAAGTTCTTAGGAGGCGAGATTGGAGAAGTGCCTTGTCTAACAAGCTATAAGAAAGGTGGGAGGGAAGGTGTACGTACCCATAATCTTGGGAACCACTATAAATTACTGTGTCGTCTGTGTGATTTTCTTGAAAGCATAAGAAACTAAATTATAACTAACTAAGAGGAGGGAAAATCATAAAAGGCTAGAAAACTTATTCACCCCCACCCCCTCTGTAAGACCCCCTTTTTTTCTTTTTCAAACCCCGGGGTCTTATGCCCACAATCCCGCCCCCTCTATAAGACCCCCTTTTTTCTTTTTCAAAACCCGGGGTCTTATGCCCAGAATCGCCGTTTTGTGGTGGCCCCGACACTCGGGAAAGCCGCCACTACAAAATGCCGATTCTGCCGGCCTCTGCTAGAAAACCTATTCACCCTCACCCCCTCTGTAAGACCCTTTTTTTTTCTTTTTCAAACCCCGGGGTCTTATGCCCAGAACCGCCGTTTTGCGGTGGCCCCAACACTCGGGAAAGCCGCCACTACAAAATGCCGATTCTACCGGCCTTTTCGATCATCACAGAGAGAGGAGTATTCAGGAATGAAATAGCTGAGTACACAAATGTCATATATAATAAGAGAAATCACAACATGCCCATAAGTAGAAAAGAGAGTACTACGAAGTAACAAAACAAAAATATAAACGGACTTAAGCCCGGTACATCAGATCCTCGCTACAATCTCTCACGGAAGCTATAAAAAGACCATCACTCACGAAGTTGGTCGCTGGTGCTCCGGTACTAGACGGGCCAACCTGCATGCGCACCGTACTCCACTGGTGCTAGTCCCGGAGCTGCTTGTCCCTGTCTTCCATCCGGAGCCCCTGTAATGTTGTGGTCTGAAAACCATTAGTCATAAAGACTAAGCCCTATCATCCCCTACCCCTCCCCCCATGGCTCCTAGGCACCGGGAGGTGAGGAGGAAAGGGAAGCTACAAGGTGGAGAGTACAAAGTGGCAGGTGACAGTGGAACTAGTCTAGTAGTTCTATAATAGTGTGAAGTAAGGTGAGCAATTAGAGTAAGCAAGTAGAGTAAGCAGCATATGTAAGAAAGACAAGGTAAGAAGTAAGTAACCTTAACTTATATGAATGCCCATACAAACATATATGTTAAGGGGTCATCTGCAAGGCTCCCACCGTATAAAAAGTCTCATACCAATTTATACATTAGGGTGTCAGTTGTATGCAAGTATTCTATGTCATGATTCATGCAAGTGCAACCCACACACACGACTCTATGCACACAGACCATTAGTTCAACCTATTTGGGCAGCTAGCTTCACTCCCAGGAACCTCCGTAGTGGCAAACGGCGATAGTGGGTCGGGCCCCCCACTCCTAGGTTGGTATCCACACTACCACGCCTAACCCTCCCGTACGCCCCTAGAAGAACACAACCTAGAGTATCCACGTACTAATGCTGACCATATCCACCAGACTTTCTTTGGCTAAGTGTCTCACACCGCCAAGTCATTGTATCGACGTCGGTGTGAACGACCGTCCAATACCGATGACCCACTACATTATTTTGTATCCAAAACCTTTTGAGCCACTGGCTCCCCGGACTGTCCGTCCGTGCATGTACCTTCCGAACAAACCGCCAGGATGACAATCAAAACAACCTAATCAACCTCCCGAGCTACCGGGGTGTGTTAATTTGCAATCCTAGTTATACTAGTTGCTCTTGTAATATTTTATTCTAACTGTTTAGGTTAGCCCAGGACTGCCCAAGGTTTTTCCCGTGAAGGGCTCTCGAAGGCACTAGGAACTACGATGGGATTACGCCCAAAGCTTCTTTTCGCTAGGCAATTACTATTATTGGTTGCTATCAAATTTCCCAAACCCTTACTTATTGTACTGGATCTAACCTTAGAGTATTTGACATTTCCTCCCCATGGGAAAGACGATCTTTCGTCGATCCCGAGCACCACTTAACACTAGCCAAACCAACACTCTACTCATCCTACCATCCATTGATGAACTCATTTTTTTATTCATCCAAACCATCAAACATCTAACCCCAACTCATGGGCCCAAATTCACATTCCAACATAATTTCTGCAGTTTTACTAAAAACAGACTATCCTAAGCTATATGATGAGTAAAACGAGTGGTACTCAAAATATTCATCCAATATCGGTATAATAATTAATGGAGGGCTGTCATGACCTTTTTAGCCTAAATCCAGAAGTTCATAATTTTCCTAATTTATCTGGTAATTTATTTAATTATTCAAGTAATCCAAAAACCCCAAGTTTGAACATGAAGTACCAATATCAGATAAGAAAATACTCCACAAAATTTATGATAGATATAATATGACTATTTAAAATAAAATCCAAAGTCTCCTAATTTTCAGCAAGGTTTATGCCCCTAATTCTAATTTTGAGTATATCCTACAATAAATCATTTTAAGAGACAAGTACAGCAAAAATACTTTTAAAAATTCTGAGAAAATTCTAGGGTGATTATAAGGGCTTATAAATACTCAAGCCAAGTTTCATAATTTATAAATTAATAAAGAGCTCTAAAATTAATTTTGATCAAATGTTCATATTGGCGATTTTATGCACTAAGTACAGAAATTATTCATTTAAAAATAGTAATAAAAATCTCCACCATATCATATTAACCTAGACTCATTACTGACTGAGTTTCACAATTTTGCAACATATGATGAGCTCTATATAAAATATTGAACAAGTTTTCAAGCTATTGAGTTTGTGAAGTAGGTACTGTAATTAAGTATTCAAAAATTTTAACAAAATTCATACATGAGTATAAATGTCTTAAACTTCTTCTGCCAAATTTTTATGACTTTCCAATGGATAGTAAGTTCACAATAACCAAATGATTAAGTAGGGCTAACTCATGCATTACAAAGGAAGTACTAAGACTTATTGATCCAAATTTCCCAATTAAATTTCTAGAGGTTCATACTAACCCTAGGACTACACTACCCAAGTTTCATCTCTATTCAATGAGTTTTAGTCACCTATTCTATCACTACAAATTTTGTGCCCTAAACTAGGGTTAGGGTTTTGTGTGGCCTACCTATTTCCAAATCCTATAAGAGTTTTACCTGAGGGTTTTAGCTACACTAGTACCCTCGCTACCAAATTTCAAGTCCATACAAGGTCTTTTGACCACATGCCCTTCACAAGGCACCAAAGACCATCCTTAGGGTTTGGTCTTGGGTCCTAGTGCAAACTCACCCCAATCCACCCCATCTTCCATGGGAAGGTGTTACAAGCCATGCCAAGTCAGTGGCCCCAATTCCAACCTCTGTTGAGGTGATTTGGCCACTCAAAACCGAAAGTGCACTATTTGACCTAAATAGCCTTATTATGACAAGGCTAGGGTTTGCATGATTTTAACTCAAACAATCTCCAAATGAGATGAAATTTTAACCAGAGCCTTATGAAGATCCCAAGGACCACTCACCAAAATTTGGGAGGGTTTAGAAGTCATTAGACTTTTTAAATAATTCCTACATTATTTATTAAATTTCTACAAAAACGTTAGGAACATGTTTTCCAAAAATTTCCAATTTTGGATATGTTCTAGGTATAGGTAAGAATGACTTCCATCCAACATTTCAAGTCATGTGGATTGCAGGATTGATGGGGGCACTCAACATAGTCTCTGGTCTAGCCTAGGTATAGTCCTCACCAAAATGGGTGTTGTGGTCAAAGCACTTATCCAAATTGGTTCAAATCAATTTTAAATTACACTAGACATCAAAGGATACTATTTTCATGTTGGTCCATTTTCCTGTAGGGGGCCCTAAGTAGTTGTAATATTTAATTTAAAATAGCCCAGTAAATAGGACAAAAAATAAGAAAAAATCAAAATAAATCTATAAGATCCAGCACGAATCTTGAAGCAGATCCAACGCCTCCTGGTCATCTTCTTCCCCCAACCAAGGGCTGGGATTGCCCGAATTTGAAGCAACATGCAGGCATTTTTCCCGGCTATCCAACCACCTCCCTGGTCGGCCACCACCGCCACCACCTTCGTTGAGGTGGGGGCTATCGCCGGGCGGCGGCACGGCCGCCGGAGGGGCAGTTTCCGGCGAACCCGAGTGGTTGAAAACCATGAAATTTCTGAAATTTCTCTCACCCAATCCAGCTCAATTGAGCCCTATTTCTCTCCTAAAGGTTTTAAAGATCTAACCCGCGAAGAGAGGAGGACCTTTAACCAGGCTTGCCGACGACTGTGGTGGTGGTGCGCCATGGCCGGTGGTGGAGCTTGCGGGTGTTCTGCAACAACACTACCAAGGTGCGCGGCTCCTTCAGGTAAAGTGTGGAAATGCCTCCTCTGAGTCCAGGGATGCTTTTAAGATCATCAATTGGGGGAGGGGATGGGCCTAACTTGGCTCCACCATTAATGGCCTTAAAATGAATGTTTCAGACACGGTGGATCCACTGCACCCATCCACTGGAAAGGGCTAGAAAGTCCCTTAATCTTCCCCTAACTGACCTGGGAGGAAGATTCCAGCAAGAAGAGAGGGCCTTTGGCCTTCCAAGCCATGAATGGCCTTCATTCCCCACTTTCTCTCTCCTCTATTATAGGGCAAATGGAGCTTTCTCTCTCCTAGTCATCCTGAATGAATTTTCTCATCTCCCTAGCCTATTGGCAGTCCATCTAACCCACATGCATACTAAAAATGAGGTTAGCCCAAGTGGGTTTGGGTTTGAGCTTGAGTTAGCCCATTTGGGCTAATTTGACCAAACACTAGAATAGAGTTGACCTTGGTCAACAAGACCATTTGGGTTGATCCCAATGGGTCCTTGGTGACCCATTGGCCTCTCCTAAGGTCTACGAAGACTTGAGTAAGGTTGGTTGGGCTTCTTGGGGGTCACTTGACCCATAGTTAGGGCACTTTGACCCTTTTTGAAGCTAGGGTTGACTTGGGTCAGCTTAGACCCTTTGGTTGACCCCAATGGGTCCTTGGTGACCCATTGACCTCCCCCAAGATCTTGGAAGGGTTGGGTAGGGTTGTCTTGCCACTTTGGAGGTCACCTACCCTTAGGAAGGGTACTTTGACCAAATTAGGGGCTAGAGTTGACTTTGGTCAACATAGACACTTGGGTTGACCCCAATGGGTCCTTGGAGATCCATTGACCTCACTTTAGGGTTAGGATGGCATGGGTGGGGTCCACTTGGCTAGGGGAGGGTCAATTGACCCTAAGTAGGCTAGTTTTACCCATTTAGGGTTAGGGTTGACTTAGGTCAACTTAACCCCTTGGACTGCCTACAGTGGGTCCTTAGTGGCCCTATGGACCTCCCAAAGTGTTTGGGGGTGTTGTGGTAGGGTCCTGGGGTCAAGGTGTAGCCCTAAGGTCAGACCTTAGGTCTAAATATGTGGCTAAGCTATATGCAGACCATGGTGATTTTCACCTTGGCCTTGTTCACTTGGTCCCTTTGAGCTTCTGGTGGTTTTGTCATGGCCTAGTCATGACAAAATAAAATCCTAGTGGTCTAGTTGTTTAAGGGATGTTACAAATCCCAATATATATATATATATATATATATATATATATATATATATATATATATATATATATATATATATATATATATATATATATATATATATATATATATAAGTTTCGTCCCCGAAATTAATGTTGAGCCTACGGGGGTTCGTACAGAATAAGTAAAACTTGTAACATCCCTAAGGTTTAAGGTATACTTGACTCGAAGAGCGCCGGGTACGTTTGCTGCATCAAGTCCTGTGGCTCCCATGTATGCTCCTCCTGCGCATGGTTTCTCCACAGAACCTTGACTAGCGGGACCTTCTTACGTCGCAAGACCTGCACTTCCATGTCGTCGATACTGATCGGCTCCAAGCTGACTGATCGATCTGAGGCCACCGGTCCGTCGGCTCTGGAAATCAGGTGCTCAGTGCGTAGTAGAGCCCTCCGTAGTGAGGAGACGTGGAAGACATCATGCAATCCCACTAACTCCGGCGGTAGCTCCAGTATATATGTCAAGCGGCTGATCCGCTCCAGGATCCTGTAGGGCCCCATATATCTAGTACTATGCTTCTTCCGCCCGCTAACCCACGAGACTCCATGCATCGGCCGTATCTTCAACAAAACCCGGTCTCCCACCTGGAAATCCACCCAATGATGCCTCGCGTCGTAATATTTGGCCTGCCTGCTCTGGGCTTACAACATCCTATCTCGGATCAGTCTAACCTGGGCATCAGTATCCTCCACAAACTCCGAGCCGAGTGCCTATGAATCCGCATCCTGAATCCATGATATCTGCACCTCCGTCCATATAATGCCTTGTAAGGGGCCATGCCTATACTGGACTGATGGCTGTTGTTATACGAAAACTCGATCAGCGGCAGCAATCCCTCCCGAGGCTCGCCGCGGTCCAGGATACATAGGTGCAGAAGATCTTCCAAAGTACGGTTAGTGTGTTCCATCTGTCCATCGGTCTGAGTGTGAAAAGTCATGCTAAATGTCAACCGAGAACCCAGATGGGCCTGAACTGTCCTCCACTCCTTGGACGTAAACCGCCCATCCCGATCTGAAACGATAGTCCTGGGTACCCCATGATAGCGCACAAACTGCTCGATGAACCTATGCACTAATACCTTGACCGGAGAGTCCTTCGCCATTGGAATAAATCTGGCCACCTTCGTTAGCCTGTCCACTATCACCCAGATTGTGTCATTCCCCTCACGAGACTGGGTAGCCTATGTATGAAATCCATGGCTATATCCCCAAACTTCCACCCTGGCACTGGAAGTGGCTGTAGTAAACTGACCGGATTCCTGCACTCAGCCTTTATGAGTTGCAAGCCTCGCAATGCGTCACAAAATGTGTGACGTCCTTCTTCATGCCTGAACAGAACATCATCCTCTTTAAATCTGCTGCCATCTTGGTGATTCTTGGGTGCACTGAGTATCTGCTGCAATGTGCCTCCGTCATGATGTCCTCCTGAATCTGGCCTCCTGCCGGTAAGTAGACCCTGCCTTTGAAACATAAGAGCCCATCCCTCAAGGAGTAATCCCCTGTCGTGCCTTCCTCCAAGGCCCTAAATATCAGCTCCACTCTCGCATCCAGCCTATTCCTGTCTCGGATTCGGTCCTGAATATCTTCGGTGGCAGTCATCGACATCAGGTACTCCGTATAAAGCTCAGGTTCATCCTCGGACACTAGTGATATCTGCATCTTCTTGAACGACTCTACCAACCCCAAGGCCATCAGTTGCGGGCCTACTCCTGACGTACTCGCATTTCAACTGAGAGCGTCTGCAACCACGTTTGCCTTCCCGGGATGGTAGTGCGTGGTGTATTGGTAATCTGACAGGAACTCCACCCAGTGTCTCTGCCTGATGTTTAGCTCCTTCTGCGTGTCTACGTACTTCAAGTTCTTGTGGTTCGAGAATATATCGTAGTGGACCCCATAGAGGTAGTATCGCCAGATCTTTAGAGCAAATATAACTGCCCCATCTCCAAGTCGTGCACTAGTTAATTCTGCTCATATTTCTTCAACTGACGGGAGACGTAGGTTATCACGTGCCCGTTCTGCATCAGAACGGCACCCATCCCATGATAAGAAGCATCCGTGTACACCTGGAATCCTTCCTTCCCTGACGGAAGAGCAAGGATTGGGGCCGAGGTAAGCCGACCCTTCATCTCTAGAAAGGCAGCCTCGCACTGTGGTATCCAAATAAAAGGAGACACCTTCTTCGTTAGGGATGTGAGAGGGAGGGCAATCTGAGTGAACCCCTCCACGAACTTCCGGTAATAAATGGAAAGTCTTAAGAAACTTCGCACATCCGTGGCCATCTTTAGTGGTGGCCAATCTTGCACTGCCTGGACCTTCGCCGGATCTACTGCCAAACCTGCTCCACTAATAACATGGCCCAAAAAGGCCACCTCATTTAGCTAGAATTGGCACTTGTGAACTTAGCGTACATCTTATGCTCTCGGAGCTTCTCCAACCTCAAAGATAGATGCCTCGAGTTCTCCTCTTCAGTCCTCGAATAAATGAGGATGTCATCAATGAATACAATGACGAAGACATCTAGATACTCTTCGAACACCCTGTTCATCAAGGCTATGAATGCGGAGGGTGCATTCGTGAGCCCGAAGGGCATCACGGTAAACTCATACAATCCATATCTGCTGCTGAAAGCCGTCTTTGGGATGTCCTCCTCCAGTATATGTAGCTGGTAATACCCTGATCTTAGGTCCAGCTTTGAGAACAAATGAGCTCCCTCCAACTGGTCAAATAACTCGTCTATCCTGGGAAAGGGATACGTATTCCGGACCGTGATCCTGTTCAGGGCCCGGTAATCGATACACAGCCGAAGTGTCTCGTCCTTCTTTTTGACGAATGGAACCGGAGCTCCCCACGGTTAAGAGCTAGGTCGGACGAACCTGGCTTCCACTAACTCTTGAAGCTGGCTTCAAAATTCTACCAAATCCTTCGGGGCCATTCGGTATGGAGCCCGGTATACCAGCTTAGCCCCCAACACGAGCTGATTCTGAAAGTCCTTCTCCCAGTGCGGGGGTAGCCCTGGTAGCTTCTCCGGAAATACATCGGCAAAGTCCCGCACAATTGGAATATCTGATATAGAATCCTTGGCCACGACCATCTCGAAGAGAACCTGATAAACTTCGTCTCACTGTAGGTGGGCCTTGACGGCCTGCACAGACGATAATAATAATAGGTGGGCTGGTGTAATACCTTCGATAACAATAGAGGAGTCCCCGTGCCTCACGGTGATCCTCTTCGCCAAGCAGTCGATTTGGGCATGGTTCCAGTGTAACCATGTCGCGCCTAGCATGAGATCATAGTCTGGCATCCTCAGGATCGTTGCTGGTGCCTCAAACACCTTCCCGCCGATCTCCGCCTCCATTTTGCAATGAGAAGATGTCACGAGCTCCGATCCATCGGATAGACGCACCTTCATCACCCTTCCTGTGAATTGCTCCATGCCTTCCAGTCCTTTCACGAAGTCCTCTGACACAAACGTGTGTGAAGCCCCGATGTCGAAGAGTGTGTGAGTGGGCTTGCCGCTGATGAAAACCACGCCTGAGGTAATTAAGTGTCTTACTGTTCTAGTTGTAGTTTTTCTTTTCTTAATTTCTAACTAGTTTGTGTCTGTGAGAACTAGTTCTTAGGAAAGGAGGAAATTGAATGTACTGGCATACCTACTATAACCTGCTCCGGGTTCCGAGGTTGTGCCAGATCTAGTGCGTACACCTGCTCCCTCTCTGGCCCGTAGCCTCTGCCCTGATATCCCCGTCCTCGGTCGTGCCCTCGGCCCCTAACCTGCCGAGGAGGTGGGGCACCCTGAAGTGCTGGTGGGGGCGCTTGCCTCATGGGACAATTTCTCTCGAAATGCCCCGGCAGATTACAATGGAAGCACACCAACGCCTGCTCTGCTATCCTCAGTATCTCCAGCATCTGTAATGGTTAGGTGGCAAAAACCCCTGGATTCCTCTGCTCTGGTCCAATCTCCTGATGGGGTTGATCCCCATTCCTTCTTTCCCTGATGACCTGGCCTTAAGGACGGTCTCTACGTCCTCCAATCACTGCATCGTCAGCTGGCCTCTTCCGGTTCTTGACCGTAAGCTGATCTGCCTCCCTTTTCTTAGCCATTTCCAGAATCCCGGCCAAGCTTCCCTCGGACACAAAGAGGAGGGCATGTCTCATGTCATCGTGCAGCCCCTTGTAGAACCTCCTGGCATAGCCAGCGTCGTCCAACTGGTAAGATTCCGCATAACGGGCTAGGTGTCTAAACTCCTGGTAATACTCCAGCATTGTCCTGTTGCCCTGCTTCAACCACATGAACTATCCTCTAGCTCGTCCCTCGCCGACTGAGGCAAAAAATGTCCCAGAAGTGCCTCTCTGAACTCTTTCCAAGAGATATCTTCGCAATCTAAATCCGCAAAGGTGGTCTCTAGCTGTGACTTCCACTAACTCTTCCCGTGCGACTCCAAGCAATAGACTGCCAAAGCAACTGCCTCCTCAGTGGGGCATCGTATCCCTGCAAGCATCTCATAGATGGTATCCAACCATTCCTCCGTGCGGACTGCCGACTCCGTCCCCTAGTAGGATGGAGGGGAAAGTGCCCGGAAGGCACTCATCCAGTTGGCCCTGGGATTTGGCTGTGGAGTCGGGGCCTGCTAAGCTCTGAAGGCCTCCAGGATGGCCGCCAACATTTGCCCCATCTCCGTCTGCTGAAATGGAACTGGATCTGGCGGAGGTGGATCTATATTTGGAACCTGAGGTGTCTCCTACTATGGAGTAGGATTCGTCGCAGGCTATAATTAAAATTCCAACAGTTAGATAGCGTACCAATGGAATAAAAGGAGGAGAAAAAGTGGACCTCTACATGTGATTTCCCTTATGGGCCCACCACTGCTTCCCCTGCTAGTTTGTCCGTAAACTAAGCTCGCGCGGGGGTGCCCTAAGGTTATTGTGGACTACTTCTCTTTCGATCGAGGTCTTATGCCCAGAACCGCCATTTTGCGGTGGCCCCGACACTCGGGAAAGCCGCCACTACAAAACTCCGATTCTGCCGGCCTTTTCGATCATCACAGAGAGTGCAGTATTCAGGAATGAAATAGCTGAGTCCACAAATGTCATATATAATAAGAGAAATCACAACATGTCCATAAGTAGAAAAGAGAGTACTGCGTAGTAACAAAACAAAAATATAAACTGGCTTAAGGTCGGTACATCAGATCCTCACTACAATCTCTCGCGGAAGCTATAAAAAGACTATCACTCACGGAGCTGGTCACTGGTGCTCTGGTACTAGACGGGCCCACCTCCATGTGCACCATACTCCGCTGATGATTATCCCTGAGCTCCTGGACCGTGTCTCCCATCCGGAGCCCCTATAATGTTGTGTTCCGAAAACCATTAGTCATAAAGACTAAGCCATATCATCCCCTCCCCCTCCCCTCATGGCTCCTAGGCACCGGGCGGGGAGGAGGAAAGGGAAGCTACAAGATGGAAAGTACAAAGTGGCAGGTGACAGTGGAACTAGTCAAGCAGTTCTATAATAGTATGTAGTAAGGTGAGCAAGTAGAGTAAGCAAGTAGAGTAAGCAGCATATGTAAGAAAGATAAGGTAAGAAGTAAGTAACCTTAACTTATATGAATACTCATACAAACATATAAGTTAAGGGGTCTTCTACAAAGCTCCCACCGTATAAAAAGTCTCATACCAATTTATAAGTTGGGGTGTCGGTTGTATGCAAGTATGCTATGCCATGATTCATGCAAGTGCAACCCACGAACCCGACTCTATGCGTACAGACCTTTAGTTCCCCCTATTTGGGCAGCTAACCTCTCTCCCAGGAACCTCCGTAGTGGCAAACAGAGACAGTGGGTTGGTCCCCCCACTCCTAGGCGGGTATCCACACTACCAGGCCTAGCCCTCCCGTATACCCTTAGAAGAACACAACCTAGAGTATCCGTATACTAATGCTGGCCATATCCACCAGACTTTCTTTGGCTAAGTGTCCCACACCGCCGAGTCAACGTATCGACGTTAGTGTGAACGACCGTCCAATACCGATGATCCACCACCTTATTTTGTATCCAAAACCTTTTGAGCCACTAGCTCCCCTGACTGTCCGTCCGTACATCTACCTTCCGAACGAATAGCCCGGATGGCAATCAAAAAAACCTAATCAACCTCCCGAGCTACCGGGGTATGTGAATGTGCAACCATAGTTATACTAGTTGCTCTTGTAATATTTTATTCTTACTGTTTAGGTTAGCCCAGGACTGCCCAAGGTATTCCTCGTGAAGGGCTCTCGAAGGCACTAGGAACTATGATGGGATTACGCCCAAAGCTCTCTTTCGCAAGGCACTTACTATTATTGGTTGCTATTAAATTTCCTAAACCCTTACTTGTACTGGATCTAACCCTAGAGTATTTGACACTTCCTCCCCACGGGAAAGACGGTCTTTCGTCGATCCCGAGCACCACTTAACACTAGCCAAACCAACACTCTACTCATCCTACCTTCCACTGATGAACTCATTTTTTATTCATCCAAACCAGCAAACATCTAACCCCAACTCATGAGCCCAAATTCACATTCCAACATAATTTTTGCAGTTTTACTAAAAAAAGATCATCCTAAGCTATATGACGAGTAAAACGAGAGATACTCAAAATATTCATCCAGTATACCTATAATAATTAATGGAGGGCTGTCATGACCATTTTAGCCTAAATCGAGAAGTTCATAATTTTCCTAATTTATCTGGTAATTTATTTAATTATTCTAGTAATCCAAAAACCCCAAGTTTGAACATGAAGTACCAATATCAGAGAAGCAAATGCTCTACAAACTTTATGATAGATATAATATGACAATTTAACATAAAATCCAAAGTCTCCCAATTTTTCAGCAAGGTTTAAGCCTCTAATTATAATTTTGAGTATATCCTACAATAAATCATTTTAAGAGACAAGTACAACAAAAATACTTCCAAATATTCTGAGAAAATTCAAGGGTGATTATAAGGGCTTATAAATACTTCTAGCCAAGTTTCATAATTTATAAATTAATAAAGTTCTCTAAAATTAATTTTGATGAAATGTTCATATTGGCGATTTTATGCACTAAGTATAGAAATTATTCATTTAAAAATTATAACAAAAAACTCCACCAGATCATATTGACCTAGAATCATTACTGACTGAGTTTCACAATTTCTCAACATATGATGAGCTCTATATAAAATATTGAACAAGTTTCCAAGCTAATGAGTTTGTGAAGTAGGTATTGTAATTGAGTATTCAAAAATTCAAATGAAATTCATACATAAGCATAAAGGTCTAAAACTTCTTCTGCAAAATGTTTATGACTTTTCAATGGACAGAGAGTTCACAATAACCAAATGATTAAGTAGGGCTAACTCATGCATTACAAAGGAAGTACTAAGACTATAGATCCAAAGTTCCCAATTAAAGTTTCAGAGATCCATACTAACCCTAAGACTACACTACCCAAGTTTCATCTCTATTCAAAGAGTTTTAGTCACCTATTCTATCACTACAAATTTTGTGCCCTAGACTAGGGTTAGGGTTTTGTGGGGCCTACCTATTTCCAAATCTCATAAGAGTTTTACCTGAGTGTTCTAGCTACCCTAGTACCCTCCCTACCAAGTTTCAAGTCCATACAAGGTCTTTTGGCCACATGCCCTTCACAAGGCACCAAAGACCATCCTTAGTGTTTGGTCTTGGGTCCTTGTGCAAACTCATCCCAATCCACCCCATCTTCCATGGGAAGGTGTTACAAGCCATGCCAAGTCAGGGGCCCCAATTTCAACCTCTGTTGTGGTGATTTGGCCACTCAAAACCCAAAGTGCAATATTTGACCTAAATAGCCTTATTATGGCAAGGCTAGGGTTTGCATGATTTCAACTCAAACCATCTCTTAATGAGATGAAATTTTAACCAGAGCCTTATGAAGACCCCAAGGACCACTCACCAATATTTGGGAGGGTGTAGAGGTAATTAGACTGTTTAAATAATTCTTACATTATTTATTAAATTTCTACAAAACCGTTATGAACATATTTTCTAAAAATTCCCAATTTTGGATATGTTCTATGTATAGGTAAGAATGACCCCCATCCAAAATTTTAAGTCATTTGGATGGCCGGATTGATGGGGGCACTCAAAATAGTCTCTGGTCTAGCTTAGGTATAGTCCTCACCAAAATGGGCGTTGTGGTCAAACCACTTATCCAAATTGGTTCAAATCAATTTTAAATTACACTAGACTTCAAGGGCTACAATTTTAATGTTGGTTCATGTTCATGTAGGGGGGACTAAGTATTTTTAATATTTAATTTAAAACAGCCCAATAAACTGTATAGAAAATACAAAAAAATCAAAATAAATCTATAAGATCCAGCACAAATCTTGAAGCAGATCCAACGCCTCCTGGTCATCTTCTTCCTCCAGCTAAGGGCTGGGATTGCCCGAACCTGGAGCAACTTGCAGGCCTTTTTTCCGGCCATCCAAACACCTCCCTGGCAGGCCACCACCGCCACCACCACCACCACCATCGTTGTGGTGGGGGCTATCGCGGGCGGCGGCACGTCCGCCGGAGGGACGGATTCCGGCGAACCCGAGTGGTTGAAAACCATGAAATTTCTGAAATTTCTCTCACCCAATCCGACTCAATTGAGCCTGATTTCTCTCCTAAAGGATTTAAGGATCTAACCCACGAAGAGAGGAGTAGAGGATGACCTTTAACCGGGCTTGCCGACGAGTGTGGTGGTGGTGCGCCATGACCGGTGGTGAAGCTTGCGGGTGTTCTGCAACAACACTACCAAGGTGCGTGGCTCCTTCAGGTAAAGTGTGGAAATGCCTCCTCTGAGTCCAGGGATGCTTTTATGATCATCAATTGGGGGAGGGGAAGGGCCTAACTTGGCTCCACCATTAATGGCCTTAAAATGAAGGTTTCCGCCATGGTGGATCCACAGCACCCAGCCACTGGAAAGGGCTGGAAAGTCCCTTAATCTTCCCCTAACTGACCAGGGAGGAAGATTCCAGCAAGAAGAGAGGGCCTTTGGCCTTCCAAGCCATAAATGGCCTTCATTCCCCACTTTCTCTCTCCTCCATTAAAGGGCAAATGGAGCTTTCTCTCTCCTAGTCATCCTGAACGAATTTTCTCATCTCCCAAGCCTATTGGCAGCCCATCTAACCCACATGAACAATAAAAATGAGGTTAGCCCAAGTGGGGTTGGGTTTGAGCTTGAGTTAGCCCATTTGGGCTAATTTGACCTAACATTAGAATAGAGTGGACCTTGGTCAACATGACCATTTGGGTTGACCCCAATGGGTCCTTGGTGACCCATTGGCCTCCCCTAAGGTCTAGGAAGACTTGGGTAAGGTTGGTTTGGCTTCGTGGGTGTCACTTGACCCTTAGTTAGTTTGCTTTGACCCTTTTTGAAGCTAGGGTTGACTTGGGTCAACTTAGCCTCTTTGGTTGACCTCAATGGATCCTTGGTGACCCATTTTCCTCCCCAAGATCTAGGAAGGTTGGGTAGGGTTGTCTTGCCACTTTGGAGGTCACCTATCCTTAGGAAGGGTACTTTGACCAAATTAGGGGCTAGAGTTGACATTGGTCAACATAGACTCTTGGGTTGACCCCAATGGGTCCTTGGTGACCCATTGACCTCACTTTAGGGTTAGGAGGGCATGGGTGGGGTCCACTTGGCTAGGTGAGGGTCAATTGACCCTAAGTAGGCTTGTTTGACCCATTTAGGGTTAGGGTTGACTTAGGTCAACATAACCCCTTTGACTGCCTACAGTGGGTACTTAGTGTCCCTATGGACCTCCCAAAGTGTTTAGGGGTGTTGTGGTAGGGTCTTGGAGTCAAGCTGTAGCCCTAAGGTAAGACCTTAGGTCTAAATATGAGGCTAAGCTATAGGCAGACCAAGGTGATTTTCACCTTGGCCTTGTTCACATGGTCCCTTTGAGCTTTTGATGGTTTTGTCATGACCTAGTCATGTCAAAACAAAATCCTAGGGGTCTAGTTGTTTAAGGGATGTTACAAATCCCAATATATATATATATATATAAATTTTGTCCCCGAAATTAAAGTTGAACCTACGGGGGTTTCTACAGAATAAGTAAAACTTGTAACATCCCAAAGGTTTAAGGTATACCTGACTCGAAGAGCTCTGGGTACTTTTACTGCATCAATTCCTGTGGCTCCCATATATGCTCCTCCTGCCCATGGTTTCTCCACAGAACCTTGACTAGAGGGACCTTCTTACATCGCAAGACCCGCACTGCCGTGTCGTCGATCCTGATCAGCTCCAAGCTGACTGATCGATCTGATGCCACCGGACCGTCGGCTGTGGAAATCAGTTGCTCAGGGCGTAGTAGAGCCCTACGTAGTGAGGAGACGTGGAAGATGTCATGCAATCCCGCTAACTCTGGCGATAGCTCCAGTCTATAAGCCAAGGGGCCGATTCGCACCAGGATCCTGTAGGGCCACATATATCTAGGACTAAGCTTCTTTCGCCCGTGAACTTGGGAGACTCCATGCACCGGCCGTATCTTCAAGAAAACCCAGTCTCCCACCTGGAACTTCACCCGACGATGCCTCGCGCCGTAATATTTGGCCTGCCTGCTCTGGGCTTCCAGCATCCTGTCTCGGATTAGTCTAACCTAGGCATCCGTATACTCCACAAACTCCAAGCCGAGTGCCTGCGGATCCGCATCCTGAATCCATGATAGTGGGGTCCTGCACCTCCGTACATATAATGCCTTGTAAGGGGCCATACCTATACTGGACTGATGGCTATTGTTATACAAAAACTCGATCAGCGGCAGCAATCTCTCCCAAGGCTCGTAGCGGTCCCGGATAGATAGACGCAGAAGATCTTCCAAAGTACGGTTGGTGTGCTCCGTCTGTCCATCGGTCTGAGGGTGAAAAGCCATGCTAAATGTAAATCGAGAACCCAGACGGGCCTGAACTGTCCTCCACTCCTTGGACGTAAATCGCCCATCCCGATCTGAAACGATAGTCCTGGGTACCCCATGATAGCACACAAACCGCTCGATGAACCTCTGCACTAATACCCTGACCGGAGAGTCCTTCGCCACTGGAATAAATCTGGCCACCTTCGTTAGCCTGTCCACTATCACCCAGATCGAGTCATTCCCCTCACGAGACCGGGGTAGCCCATGTATGAAATCCATGGCTATATCCACAAACTTCCACTCCGACACGAGAAGTGGCTGTAGTAAACCGGTCGGATTCCTACATTGAGCCTTTACGAGTTGGAAAGCCTCACAATGCGTCACAAAATGTGTGATGTCCTTCTTCATGCCTGGCCAGAACATCATCCTCTTCAAATCTGCTGTCATCTTGGTGATTCCCGGGTGCACCAAGTATCTGCTGCAATGTGCCTCTATCATGATGTCCTCCCAAATCTGGCCTCCTGACGGTATGTAGACCCTGCCTTTGAAACATAAGAGCCCATCCCTCAAGGAGTAATCCCCTGTCGTACATTCCTCCAAGGCCCTAAATATCGGCTCCGCTCTCGCATCCAGCCTCTGCCCATCTCGGATACGGTCCTGAATGTCATAGGTGGCAGTCATCGACATCAGGTACTCCATATAAAGCTATGGGTCATCCTCGGACACTAGTGATATATTCATCTTCTTGAACGACTCTACCAACTCCAAGGCCATTAGATGCGGGCCTACTCCTGACGTACTCGCTCTTCGGCTGAGAGCATCTACAACCACGTTTGCCTTCCCAGGATGGTAGTGCACGGTGTATTGGTAATCCGACAGAATCTCCACGCAGTGCCTCTACCTGATGTTCAGCTCCTTCTGCGTGTCTATGTACTTCAAGTTCTTATGGTCCGAGAATATGTCGTAGTGGACCCCATAGAGGTAGTGTCGCCAGATCTTTAGAGCAAATATTACTGCCCCCATCTCCAAGTCGTGCACCAGGTAATTCTGCTCATGTTTCTTCAGCTGATGGGAGGCGTAGGCTATCACGTGCCCGTTCTACATCAGAATGGTACGCATCCCCTGATAAGAAGCATTCGTGTACACCTGGAATCCTTCCTTACCTGACGGAAGAGCAAGGATTGCGGCCGAGGTAAGCCGACCCTTCAGCTCTAGAAAGGCAGACTCGCAATGTGGCGTCCAAATAAAAGGAGACACCTTCTTCGTTACGGATGTGAGAGGGAGGGCAATATGAGAGAACCCCTCCACGAACTTCGGGTAATAACCGGCAAGTCCTAAGAAACTCCACACATCCGTGGCTGTCTTCAGTGGTGGCCAATCTCGCACTGCCTGGACCATCGCTGGAGCTACTGCCAAACCTTCTCCACTAATAACATGACCCAAAAAGGCCACCTCCTTTATCCAGAATTGGCACTTGTTGAACTTAGCGTGCATCTTATGCTCTCGGAGATTCTCCAACGTCAAAGACAGATGCCTCGAGTGCTCCTCTTCAGTCCTCGAATAAATGAGGATGTCATCAATGAATACAATGATGAAGACATCTAGATACTCTTTGAACACTTGGTTCATCAAGGCCATGAATGTGGAGGGTGCATTCGTGATCCCGAAGTGCATCACAGTAAACTTGTACAGTCCATATCTGTTGCTGAAGGTTATCTTCGGGATGTCCTCCTCCTGTATGCGTAGCTTGTAATACCCCGATCTCAGGTCCATCTTTGAGAACCAATGAGCTCCCTCCAGCTGGTCAAATAACTCGTCTATCCAGGGAAAGGGATACGTATTCCGGACCGTGAGACTGTTTAGGGCCCAGTAAATGATACACAGCAGAAGTGTCCCGTCCTTCTTTTTGACGAATAGCACCGGAGCTCCCCATAGTGAAGAGCTAGGCCGGACAAACCCGGCTTCCACTAACTTTTGAAGCTGGCTTCGAAATTCCACCAACTCCTTTGGGTCCATTTGGTATGGAGCCCTGGATACTGGCTTAGCCCCCGGCACGAGCTGAATCTGAAATTCCTTCTTCCGGTGCGGGGGTAGCCCTGGTAGCTTCTCCGGAAATACATCGGCAAAGTCCCGCACAACTGGAATATATGATATAGAATCTGAAAGATATTGTACCTAATCACCTAGAGGGGGGGGGGGTGAATAGGTGACTTAAATCTTTTTAACTTTTTAGGAAGAATTCAGATTTTATCTCAGAGTTATATCTACTTTTACACAGCAATCAACCAGCAATCACAGAATATCACAAGCACACAGTAGACACACAGATTTATAGTGGTTCATCAAGGTTTGGGTACATCCACTTTCCCCCTTCGCTTATCTAGTAGTGTACAAGATTCGGCCAAACTCCTCCACTATCTCAGATCCTTAGATCTTACACTCAGAACCTCAACCAGGTTCCTACAGCTCAGGCCCAAGGCCCTACAACTCAGCTTCTTCACAAAGCCTACACTCAGCTTCTTCACAAAGCCTACACTCAGTCACCAAGGCCTACACTCAGAGATACAAATCTCCTACACTCAGGCACACAGGCCCTACACTCAGCCTTTATAATTACAGGCTTACAAGAGAATATGAATACAAAGATTATATACCTACAACTCTGAATTGAGAGATGAGTTGATATGTTCTTGATGAGTTTTTGGAAGAACTCTGCTGAGAACAATTTGACTTGGCTTTTCTTCAAAGCTTCTTGAATATAGAACACAATAAGATTGATCTCCTCTGCAGTTGATCCTTGATATCTACTACTTAAGATTCAGAACAAAATCTGAACCATTCTTCTCAGCCTGGTTCCAATGGCTGTCTTCTTGGATGGAGCTCTCTCTCTCCAACTACTTAGAACATCTCTTGAAAGTCTTCAATGAATTGTTTTTCAACAACTTTGAACAACTGTTTATGTAGACAGTATAAGCCTATTTATAGGCCTTCTTCATGGTAACCGGCTGGTCCGGTTCATAACTGATTTCTGACAACTCTGACAGGTGCTGTAGATTGGCTGGAATGGCAGCTGTCAAGTCATCCAGTCAGTTCTTGAAATAACTGTAACTGTCTGTAAGTGTCGAGACTGTCTTTCTTTAAGTGTCGACACTTATAGACCAACTGTCGACACAAGTTGTCTAAGTGTCGACACTAGCCGACAAGGTGTCGACACAACTCCTTGTGTTGTAGATTTTATATCTCGACATTGCTTCTTCATCATGTGTCGACACTGATAATGAGTGTCGACACAAGTCCTTGTTCTTCAGTACTTTGCTGAATTCTTGTAAGTGTCGACACAACTCCTTTGTGTCGACACATCTTCATGTGTTGAACTTGTTAAGTGTCGACACTTCTTCTTGGTGTCGACACATGCCTTCAGTGTTGATACTTGCTGAGTGTCGACACAGCTCCTTGTGTCGACACATTCTTCTTGTGTTGATACTTTAGCTGAGTGTCGACACATCTCCTTTGTGTCGACACTTGTACTTAGAATATTTTTGAACTTTGCTAAGTGTCGACACAGCTCCTTGTGTCGATACTTTCTTCAAGTATTGAGTCTTCAGCTGAGTGTCGACACATTCTTTCTTGTGTCGACACTTTTTCAAGTGTTGACTCTTCTGCTGTGTGTCACCACATTGCTCTGGGTGTCGACACTTATACTTAGATTCTGCTGACTTTTGTTGAGTGTCGACACAGCCTCCAAGTGTCGACACTTTCTGATGTAGACACAGTTTCACTGTGTGTCGACATAACTGCTAAGTGTCGACACTGCTTCACTGCACTTTTCTTCATTGAGTGTCGACACAGCTCCTTGTGTCGACACTTTCTGTCTGGTGTCGACTCTGCATCCCTGGTGTCGACACAATGACTCCAAGTGTCGACACTGCTTGTCTCGGTGTCGACACAAGTCTTCTTAAGTGTCGACACTTTCCCTCTAGGTGTCGACACATGGACTTAGAAACTTTTTCATCTTTCCTGCAAAAACTTAACCTGCACAAGGCAACTCAAAATACATCAAATACATTTTGATGTATATCATTGAGTAGGGTGAGGCTTCTTCAAATCAGGTACATTAGAACCAATGTACCCAACAATCTCCCCCTATTTGGAGAAGTCATAACCCTTAGTCAATGATATACACCATACAGAATAAAATCATAGCATGATGTAAAGCAGGATTAAATAACAGGGCAAACATAAACATGTATCAAACAAAACATGTATACTCAGATATCATTTCAGAACAATTATGAAATAAATATTTCACACAACACATTGTTCTAATACTTTGTCATATTCATCATGCAAAAATTTACAGAGTGTTTTAAAATCAAAATATTACAATTGTAAATTTAAGATAAATCTATTCTAATTCTGATCAGCCTCCTTAATCACAATCCCTTTTCCTGATTGTACTTTGGCTTGAATAGGGGCTTCAGCAACTTCAGTATCAGCAGGCTTCTTGCCTTTCAGATCCTTTTTCTTTTGCACTTCAGCTTTAATCTTTTGCCTCTCAAAGTAATGATATGGCTTGGGAAAGTACTTGCTAGGCTCCTGAGCAGTAGGAGGTAGCTTTCCCATCTTGGCCTTCCTTCTATATTGGACTATGGCTTCTTGTCTAGACTCATGTTTTCTCCATTCCAGTTCTGAAAACCATTTGTTCCTGTCTTGCACATTATCTTTGGCAGCCTTCCAAGCAGTCAAAATAATATTTCTTGAAGTGGGGCTCCACTGCTCAAAGTCTGGTCTTTGTTCAGCTTGCTCCCTGAACCTCTTCTTAGACAATCTAACTTCTTGTTCAGCTTGTTCCTTCAGTATAGCTTCCTGTAAAGCCTCAGATATTGGCTGAACCACTTTGTCTAGAATAACCTTCTGATTTCCATCAGTTGGACTATACATTGTCTGTATATCAGCTTGGACCATATCAAAATCTGGTGGAGGATAGATCACTTGAGCTACTTCAGGTTGCTCACCTCCAAGATAGGGAGGATTAACTCCAGATTCTGCTACATTATCATCATCACATAAAGGAGGATAACCAAGAGTAGCTCTAATAGAATTAGAAATCCACTTAGCATGATTAGAACTGGCTTTGACTAACACCCTCTCCCCCTTTATGACTTCTCTTTCTATGTGATCTCTTACATCATCTTTCTGAAATCTGACTTGGGCATCCAAATAATTTACTCCATCTTTAAAGAAAGGTTTTAACCTTTGGAGTTTTTCTGTAATCAGCTTCTGAGAGTCTTTTATAGCAGATGTAACAGCAATTAGACTTTCTTTCAATTCTTTATCAAACTCCTCTTTGGCAGTAGTCAGGGCAGCATTCTGTGCAGTTGCTATTTTCTTAAGCTCAGTGACAATAGCATTGTGAGATTCTGTCAAATTATCATTCATTCTAATTTGATTCTCTAGTACATAGCCTTGTTTGACTTCAATTTCATCCACTTGAGCTTTTATCTTCTCCTGATGTGTAGCCAAGTACACCACTGCATTCCCACCCTTGTGGAAGCAGTCAGTCATCTCCTTCTTATTGAGATTCATCTCAAATCTTATGGACTTAATGTCCTGAGCCAGATCAAACTGAAGAGATTTGTGCCCCTCATCCACATATGTTTCTATAGCTTTCATGTGCTCATCAAGTTTTATTTGCATAGCAACCATGAGAGAACTATAATCTACAGATGGTGCTGGTTGAGATATAGGCTGTGGAGCAATAGTTTGCAAAGCCTTCTTATAAGTCTGGCTTCTTCTTTTAAAGACTTGAAACTTCCTTTTCTTAACTATTGTAGTCTCCTCATCTTCAGAAGCAGATGTGTTGGCTATCTCTACCCTCTCCTTAGGTAGCTCCTCAACTTCTTTGGGCTACTCAGGTTCTTGCCTTGCAGGCTCTTCAACAAGTACTACTTGCTCCCCCTCAACTGGAGCAGTCTCCCCCTCAGAAGCAGCACTGTCCTTCTCAAGATCTGCTTGATATAGATTGATGAAGAGATCTTCCATAGTAAATTCTTATGGAGAATGGGCTGGATAAACTCTTGGCTCATCTACCATTGGATCAGATACAACTTGAACTTCAACAGATGTGTCTTCCATGACAACATCTGGGAGTTGGCTATCCAGCTGAGTTTGCTGATTAACATTACTTAATGGATCAAATAAAACAGTATCCTCTATAAGGAAATCTAAAGCATTAAGCTCAGTGATTACCTCAAGAATAGTGTGTGTAGCTTGTTCACATTCCAGTGGAGTTGGCTCTTCCACTACTAGAGGCTCCCCCTGGACTGAATCCTAGTGAATGTGGCTAGCCTGAGGTAACTCCCCCTGCCTCTCAGCAACTTCTTGTTGAGCTGGAGACTTCCCAGCATCTCCAGTGTCTTCTTCATCAGGTGTGAAGACAACTTGCTCTTCACTACCTGAGCTGCTAGTTGACTCTTGAGCTACAAGGGCTATCTTCTTCTTCTTCTTCAGTGGGGTTTCCTTCTCAGAAGTTATTTTCTCTGGCGTGGGCATCTCCTTAGACAAAACCATGTCCCACCTAGAGAATATTCTCAAGTCCATCTTCCTCATGTGGTTGATTTTTGTTCCAGCGGCTTGACTCATAACTTCTGGTATACTACCAGCAAAGTATAGACTTATTATCCTACCCAAATTAGGCTTCTTCAGACTCTCCTTAATCTTCTCAAATAATACTGCAGACCAATCAGTTTTCACCGTGAAGATTATCCTTGTCATAAGGTTGAACATAAGGGCTGATACCCTGTCATGCCCTCCAGGCTTACTTAAGATCACTTTGCCAACAATTTCTGATAGAAATTTACCCTGGCTGTTCATCCCCTTCCTATTGAATACAGATCCAATTTTCAGTTTGGAATCTAGATCACACCATGTTAATGCTTCTCTGGTCTTAGAAGCAGTAACCTCATCCTCTTCTTTTGTCCTTGGTAGATTTAGGACTTTTCTCAAACTTTTAGGTGATACCTTCACCTTTTCACCATGAACCCTAGACTTGATCTTTAGTCCAGATTCATCTATTTTAGCTCCATTCAGGAATTCCAGTACTTCTTTCTTCCAAATCTTTGTGGGCTCTGAAACAAGAAATTCTAACCCTGAGTCTACAACTAGGGTTACCACACTCTTGATTTCCGGGTCTGCATCATCAAACGCATTCCGCACCAGTTCGTAGCCTTCATTGATGTTCTCCTCGAGCTTTGGCGCCATTAGGGTTTGAAGAATTTGACTGGAGAGAAGAGAGGTGTCGACACACAAGTTTGGTCTCGAAACTTTGGTGAGCGTGTCGACAGACAAAGGCAAAATCCTATTTATACCTTTCTAGGTTTGAAGATGAAAGGGCGGGTCAGCTAACTGAAATTGTGTCGACACTGGCGATAAGTGTCGACACAGACTTATAATGTCTCCACACACTATGTCGACACAAGTTTAGTCGACAGATTATATGTGTCGACACTTGTTTATGTGTCGATACCACTTAACTCGACACTTAGTCGAGACTTTACTTAGATAATTCTGAGTAAATACTAAGTGTCGACACCACCTTGGTTGTGTCGACACTGACTCTGTATGCGTCGACACTAATATTCTGAAGTGTCGACACCAACTTCCTAGATGTGTCGACACCTTTTTCCTGAAGTGTCGACACCACTTTTCTGTGTCGACATAGATATCTCTGTGTGTCGACACTATTTTACTTAGCCATTTCTACAAACTTATCCTAAGTTTATCATACCTAGTTCAATTTTAAACCTATTGAACTTTGATTCTTCTAGAGGCTTAGTATACATATCAGCTAGTTGATTATCTGTTCTAACATATTCCAGTAAAATATCTTCTTTTTCTACATGTTCACTAAGAAAATGATATTTTATTTCAATATGTTTAGTCCTACTATGGGAAACAGGATTGTTTGCAATTGATATAGCACTAGTAAAATCACAAAATAGTGAAGTTCTACTTACCTGAATTCCATAGTCCTCAAGCAGATGTTGTATCCATAGAAGTTGAGCACATCAACTTCCTGCAGCCACATATTCTGATTCTGCAGTGGAGATAGCCACACTTGTTTGCTTCTTGCTACTCCATGAAATCAGTCTTCCACCTAGGAATTGACAGGTTCCAGTTGTGCTTTTTCTGTCTTCTTTGCAACCTACAAAGTCTGCATCTGAATAACCTGTTAGTTCAAAATCCCCATTCCTAGGGTACCAGAGGCCTAGATAAGGAGTGCCCTTTAGATATCTCAATATCCTTTTGACTGCTGTCAAATGAGACTCCTTAGGGCATGCTTGGTACCTAGCACAGACACATGTAGCATACATGATATCTGGTCTACTTGCAGTCAAGTATAGAAGGGAGCCAACTATCCCTCTATACAAAGTCTCATCTACAGGTTTCCCTGCATCATCTTTGCTAAGAGACATACTTGACCCCATAGGAGTCTTCATGGTACTGGATGAATCCATACCATACTTCCTTATGAGTCCTAGGGTGAACTTAGACTGGCATATGGATAATCCATCCTCAGTCTGTCTAACTTGGAGACCCAAGAAGAACTTAAGTTCCCCCATACTACTCATCTCAAATTGTCCTTGCATTAGTTTTGCAAACTTTTTGCAAAGACTACTTTCAGTAGACCCAAATATTATGTCATCTACATATATTTGGACTAGTATTACTTTGCCTCTGGATTCCCTAAGGAATAGAGTCTTGTCTATTTTCCCCCTTGTGAACTTATTCTCAATGAGGAAACTAGACAGGGTTTCATACCAAGCCCTAGGGGCTTGCTTTAACACATATAAAGCTTTCCTAAGTCTATAGACATAGTTAGGTTGAGTTGAATCAACAAAACATGATGGATGTTCCACATAGACTTCCTCTTTAAGATTACCATTCAAAAAGGCTGACTTTACATCCATTTGGTAAACTTTAAATCCTTGAAAGGTTGCATAGTCCAGGAACATTCTTATGGCTTCCAGTCTGGCTACTGGAGCAAAGGTTTGATCAAAGTCAATACCTTCCTCCTGCCTATATCCTTTGGCAACCAATCTTGCTTTTGTTTTTGACAATTACTCCATGTTCATCCATATTGTTCCTAAAGATCCACTTGGTTCCAATTATATTGTGGTCTTTTGGTTTATGAACAAGTTCCCAGACTTTGCACCTCTTGAACTGATTTAGCTCTTCTTGCATTGCCTCAATCCAATGAGGGTCTAGGATGGCTTCTTCAAACTTCTTTGGCTCTACCTGAGATAGAAAACTGGAGAAGAGTACTGCATTCAGATTTCTGCTCCTTGTTTGTACCCCTTGTCTTAGATCACCAATGATTTGCTCTGCTGGATGATCTCTTAGATGCCTATTAGCTGGAGGCATCCTGGCTTCAGGTTGAATTACTTCAACTTCTTCATCTTGCTGCACTCCTTGGACTTCTTCTGCATTAGGTACATGTAGTACTCCCCCTGGACAATAGCCACTATCTTCTGCTTGCTGTCTTGCAGTAGATACTTCTTCTATAGTGAGCTTGTCCATCTTCTTAGTTATACCTGTGGAGCTGCAAATACTACTAGACAACTCATTGTTAATAAGTCTAGTTTCATCAAAGACTACATGTACTTACTCTTCTACAACTTGAGTAGACAAGTTGTAGACTCTATAAGCCTTACTATTGTTGCTGTACCCAACAAAAATTCCCTCTTGGGACTTGGCAGCAAACTTAGTCAAGTAAGACTTTCCATTGTTAAGTATAAAGCATTTACAACCAAAGATCCTGAAATAGGATAGGTTTGATTTTCTACCTTTCACAATCTCATAGGGGGTCTTGTTGTAGCTTTTAGTAATGGTAGCCCTATTAATTATATGGCATGCAGTATTCACTGTCTCAGCCCAGAAATATTCTGGTAGTGATGTGTCATTTAATAGGGTCCTACCAGCCTCAATCAAGGTTCTATTTTTCCTCTCAGCAATGCCATTTTGCTGAGGTGTTCTTGGTGAAGAAAACTCTTGAAATATCTCAAATTCTTCACATAGTTTTGCCATACTATCAGACTGGATTTCAGTACCATGGTCACTTCTTATTTTGACCACTGTACTGTCTAGTTCATTCTGAATTTGCTTGACAAAGCTATAGAAGATACTAGGTGTTTGAGATTTCTGTCTAAGAAAGAACACCCAGGAAAACCTTGAGTAGTCATCTACAACCACAAAGGTATAGACCTTCCTACCTAGGCTGTGAACTGGCATAGGACCAAAGAGATCCATATGCAAGAGGTATAAACACCTCACAGCATCTTTATTTTCAATGCAATTAAAGCTGGATCTAGTATGCTTGCCCTTTTGACAAGCTGAGCATATTCCATCTTTAATACACTTAACTTGAGGATCATTCCTCACTAACTCTTTGCTAAAGAGTTGGCCAATTGTCTTGTAATTTAGATGGGCTAGCCTCTTGTGCCATTTGACACAATGAGAGACTTTCTCATCAGCTACAAGACACACTTGAGAACCATTGGTCTCACACATAATGTCTAGGCAGTAGACATTCCTCTTTCTATAACCTGTCAAAATGATCTCTTGATCATTTGACCTCCTGATATGACAACCATCTTTCACAAATGAGATGTCATATCCTACATCACTCAATTGACTTATACTAATAAGGTTATGTTTCAAACCTTTAACATAGGCCACTTGAGTAATAGTTATATGGGAGCTAGAAATGTTACCAAATCCCTTGATGATTCCTTTTCCAGAACCACCAAAGGTGACTTTAGGACCATCTTTTATTGGAGTGAAGTCCTTTAGCAATCCCCTTGTTCCAGTCATATGTCTGGAACATCCACTGTCCAAGTACCATATTGGGGCATGGCCACTTGGACTTACCTGCAAAATAGATTAGTGAACCTTAGAACCCAAAGAATTCTTGGGTCCTTGGTACTGGTTAGTTTGCTTCCTAACAAAGCTACCTGCAGGTTTTCCAATAGGCAGTTTGCTACTCACTTTGGCACTAGCATTGTGCCAACAGTCCATGGCAAAGTGGCCTACATTGCCACAGCACCAACACTCAAACTTATTGTACCTTTGCTTAGGTACATTCTTAGTTGTTTTATCTACAGCTGGCTTGTTGAGAGCTGGGGCTTTGCCCTTGGACTTGGACTGAACAGTCCTAGCTGGTTTAGTAAACCCCAGTTCTGCTTTACCTTTGTGATGAACAAATTCATCAATTAAGGGTAGAACTGACTTAGGTTTAGAAAACCTAGCAACTAAATCTCTCTCTTTCTGAAGACTAATCTCCAGACTCTTGATTTGATCATTCTTAAATGATATAGTCCCCATCTGAATCACAGTTATGTGCTTCAATCTGGCTATCTCATTTAGCTTTTGATCAAACATCTTCTCATAATCAGTTGCAGCCATTTTGAGACTTGCAATCTCCTTAGCTTGACTCTTGGCCAAGGATTTGCATTTCTTAAATGCTTGCAACAGAACTTTATATTCATCTATCAACTGATGAATATCCTCTTCAAACTCAGATGCACTCTCATCACTTGATGATGATGAATCTGATTTTGTACTAGCACAAGAAATTGAACTGAAAGAACAATTTTGTACCTTACTAGGTCCTGGCTGCTCCAGGATTTTGTCACTTTCTGTCAATGCCATTAGCCCTTGGCACTGACTGTCCTCTTGTTCATATATAGAGTTCATGATCTGAATGAACTCTTCTTCTTCTTCCTCAGCAAACAGTCCTATGTATGCTTCAGCATCTGACTCATTTTCTGATGAAGAAATGTCTGACAGGCTCTTATCCTTTTTGGCAACAAAAGACTTTTCCTTCTTGCCCTTGAATGGAGTCTTTTTCTTATCATTAGTCTCCTTCCTTTTCTCTGGATAGTCTGCAACAACATGTCCTTGTCTATTACAGCAATAGCATACAATTTTTGAAATAGTTGCTTTGCTAGACTTGGTCCTTTTCCTGTCTTTCTTTGAAGACTTTTTATTCTGATAATAGTCTTCTTTACCCTGTGAAGTAGATGGCTTTGTCCTCCACTGTTTCTTCTTTAAGAACTTCTGAAAATGTCTTGTGAAGGCAGCAAAGTCCTCATCACTTTCACTGCTTTCAGACTTTCTGCTTGCTGACTCATCTGACTCAGTTTCAGCTACTTTTGGTGGTGGAGTTGGTGACTTACTTCTGTACTTTCTAGGAGTTCTGTTTTAAATGCCACTATCCTTTCTTTATGTTCACTTCTTATAGATTTCTCCTCTTCTTTCCTCATCATCAACTGCATTTCATAGGACAGCAGTTTTCCAAACAGTGTTGGTGGAGGAATTTCTGCTAACTTTGCCATTTCCCTTATGGCACAGATCTTAGTGTCCCAATCTTTTGTTAGGGACCTTAGAAACTTATCATTAAGCTCATAGTTACTGAACTCTCTTCCATAGGACATTAGCTCATTCACAATCCTATAGAATTTATTATAGCATTCAATTATGCTATCAGTCCTACCTTGCCTAAAGCTTTCATATTCTTGGTTTAGCAAAGATTTTCTGTCTTGCCTCACTTCTTCAGAACCCTCCATGTACACAATAAGAGTATCCCACATTTCCTTGGATGTCTTGCAGTGTATCAAATTCTGAAAAGTAGCATCATCTATAACACTCACAATGATATTCTGAGCCCTTTTGTCCATTGTGGCTAGAACAATCTCATCCTTTGTCATTTCAGAGAAATCCTTAGGTGTTCTCTGATTTGCATCTAAGACTGAAACCTTCATGGGCACATATGGCCCTTCTTTCACTGTGATATAAATCCTAGGGTATGAGGCTTCCATAAATAGTCTCACCCTTTCCTTCCAGATGCCAAAGATCTCTTTTCTATAAATAGGTAGCTTCATGGATCCCAATTACTTATGATTCTCAGTAGAACCCATGATTCTTGATTTTCTTGATTCTGTAATTTACTTAGACTGAATCTGCCAACAGGATCTACTCAGACAGTTATGTCCCTTTTTGAGTAACCTTGCTTTGATACCACTTGAAAGATATGGTACCTAATCACCTAGAGGGGGGGGGTGAATAGGTGACTTAAATCTTTTTAACTTTTTAGGCAGAATTCAGATTTTATCTCAGAGTTATATCTACTTTTACACATCAATCAACCAGCAATCACAGAATATCACAAGCACACAGTAGACACATAGATTTATAGTGGTTCCCCAAGGTTTGGGTACATCCACTTTCCCCCTTCGCCTATCTAGTAGTGTACTAGATTCGGCCAAACTCCTCCACTATCTCAGATCCTTAGAGCTTACACTCAGAACCTCAACCAGGTTCCTACAGCTCAGGCCCAAGGCCCTACAACTCATCTTCTTCACAAAGCCTACACTCAGCTTCTTCACAAAGCCTACACTCAGCCACCAAGGCCTACACTCAGCCACAACAAGCCTACACTCAGAGATACAAATCTCCTACACTCAGGCACACAGGCCCTACACTCAGCCTTTATAATTACATGCTTACAATAGAATATGAATACAAAGATTATATACCTACAACTCTGAATTGAGAGATGAGTTGATAGGTTCTTGATGAGTTCTTGGAAGAACTCTGCTGAGAACAATCTGACTTGGCTTTTCTTCAAAGCTTCTTGAATATAGAACACAATAAGATTGATCTCCTCTGTAGTTGATCCTTGATCTCTGCTACTTAAGATTCAGAACAAAATCTGAACCCTTCTTCTCAGCCTGGTTCCAATGGTTGTCTTCTTGGATGGAGCTCTCTCTCTCCAACTACTTAGAACTTCTCTTGAAAGTCTTCAATGAATTGTTTTTCAACAACTTTGAACAACTGTTTCTGTAGACAGTATAAGCCTATTTATAGGCCTTCTTCATGGTAACCGGCTGTTCCGGTTCATAACTGATTTCTGACAACTCTGACAGGTGTTGTAGACCAGCTGGAATGGCAGATGTCAAGTCATCCAGTCAATTCTTGAAATAACTGTAACTGTCTGTAAGTGTCGAGACTGTCTGTCTTTAAGTGTCGACACTTATAGACCAAGTGTCGACACAAGTTGTCTAAGTGTCGACACTAGCCTACAAGGTGTCGACACAACTCCTTGTGTTGTAGATTTTATATCTCGACACTGCTTCTTCATCATGTGTCGACACTGATAATGAGTGTCGACACAAGTCCTTGTTCTTCAGTACTTTGCTGAATTCTTGTAAGTGTCGACACAACTCCTTTGTGTCGACACATCTTCATGTGTTGAACTTGTTAAGTGTCGACACTTCTTCTTGGTGTCGACACATGCCTTCAGTGTTGATACTTGCTGAGTGTCGACACAGCTCCTTGTGTCGACACATTCTTCTTGTGTTGATACTTTAGCTGAGTGTCGACACATCTCCTTTGTGTCGACACTTGTACTTAGAATATTTTTGAACTTTGCTAAGTGTCGACACAGCTCCTTGTGTCGATACTTTCTTCAAGTATTGAGTCTTCAGCTGAGTGTCGACACATTCTTTCTTGTGTCGACACTTTTTCAAGTGTTGACTCTTCTGTTGTGTGTCGCCACATTGCTCTGGGTGTCGACACTTATACTTAGATTCTGCTGACTTTTGTTGAGTGTCGACACAGCCTCCAAGTGTCGACACTTTCTGATGTAGACACAGTTTCACTGTGTGTCGACATAACTGCTAAGTGTCGACACTGCTTCACTGCACTTTTCTTCATTGAGTGTCGACACAGCTCCTTGTGTCGACACTTTCTGTCTGGTGTCGACTCTGCATCCCTGGTGTCGACACAATGACTCCAAGTGTCGACACTGCTTGTCTCGGTGTCGACACAAGTCTTCTTAAGTGTCGACACTTTCCCTCTAGGTGTCGACACATGGACTTAGAAACTTTTTCATCTTTCCTGCAAAAACTTAACCTGCACAAGGCAACTCAAAATACATCAAATACATTTTGATGTATATCATTGAGTAGGGTGAGGATTCTTCAAATCAGGTACATTAGAAATAATGTACCCAACAGAATCCTTGGCCACGACCATCTCGAAGAGAACCTGATAAACTTCCTCTCCCTGTAGGTGGGCCTTGATGGCCTGCACAGACAATAATAATAATAATAGGTGGGCTGGTGTAATACCTTCGATAACAATAGAGGAGACCCCGTGCCTCACGGAGATCCCCTTCGCCAAGCAGTCGATCTGGGCATGGTTTCAGTGTAACCATGTCATGCCCAGTATGAGATCATAGTCTGGCATCCTCAGGATTGCCGCTGGTGCCTCAAATGCCTTCCCGCCGATCTCCGCCTCCATTTTGCAATGAGAAGTGGTCACGAGCTCCGATCCATCGGGAAGATGCACCCTCATCACCCTTCCTGTGAATTGCTCCACGCCTGCTAGTCCTTTCACGAAGTACTCTGACACAAATGAGTGTGAAGCCCCGGTGTCGAAGAGTGTGTGAGCGGGCTTGCCGCTGATGAAAACAACGGCTGAGGTAATTAAGTGTCTTAGTGTTCTAGTTGTAATTTTTCTTTTCTTAATTTCTAACTAGTTTGTGTCTGTGAGAACTAGTTCTTAGGAAAGGAGGAAATTAAATGTACTGGCATACCTGCAATAACCTGCTCCGGGTTCCTGGGTTGTGCCAGATCTAGTACGTACACCTGCTCCCTCTCTGGCTTGTGGCCTCTGCCCTGATATCCCCGTCCTCAGTCATGCCCTCGACCCCCAACCTGCCGAGGAGGTGGGGCACCCTGAAGTGCTGGTGGGGGCGCTCGCCTCATGGTTTAATTTCTCTCGAAATGCCCCGACTGATTACAATAGAAGCACATCGATGCCTGCTCTGCTATCCTCGGTATCTCCAGCATCTATAATGGTTGGGGGGCCAAAACCCCCTAATTCCTCTGCTCCGGTCCAATCTCCTGATGGGGTTGATCCCCGTACCTTCTTTCCCCGATGACTTGGCCTCGAGGATGGTCTCTACGTCCTCCAATCACTGCATCATCAGCCAGCCTCTTCCGGCCCTTGACCGTAAGCTGATTTGCCTCCCTTTTCTTAGCCATTTCTAGAATCCTGGCCAAGCTTCCCTCGAAGATGAAGAGGAGGGCCTGTCTCATATCGTCGTGCAGCCCCTTGCAGAACCTCCTGGCATAGCCAGCGTCGTCCAACTGGTAAGAGTCCGCATAACGGGCTAGGTGTGTAAACTCTTGGTTATACTCGAGCACTGTCATGTTGCCCTGCTTCAACTGTAGGAACCTATCCTCCAGCTCGTCCCTCGCCGACTGAGGCACAAAATGTCACAAAAGTGCCGCTCTGAACTCTTCCCAAGAGATATCTACGCAATCCATATCCGCAAAGGTGGTGTCCAGCTGTGACTTCCACAACCTCTTCCTGTGCGACTCCAAGTAGGAGACTGCCAAAGTAATTGCCTCCTTAGTGGGGCATCGTATCCCCGCAAGCATCTAATAGATGGTATCCAACCATTCCTCCGTGCGGACTGCCCACTCCGTCCCCTGGTAGGATGGAGGGGAAAGTGCCGGAATGCACTCATCCAGTTAGCCCCAGGATTTGGCTGTGGAGTCGGGGCCTGCTGAGCTCTGAAGGCCTCCAGGATGGCCGTCAACGTTTACCCCATCTCCGTCTGCTGAAACGGAACTGGAGCCGGCGGAGGTGGAACTATATTCAGAGCCTGAGGTGTCCCCTGCTATGGAGTAGGATTCGTCGCAGGCTATAAGGAAAATTCCAGCATTAGATAACGTACCAATGGAATAAAAGGCGGAGAAAAAATGGACTTCTACATGTGATTTTTCTTATGGGCCCACCACTGATTCTGCTGCTAGTTTGTCCACAAACTAAGCTAACGCGGGGGTGGTCTAAGGTTGTTGTGGACTACTTCTCTTTCGATCGAGGTTTTCTCTGATACCACTTGTAAGACCCCCATTTTTTCTTTTTCAAACCCCGGGGTCTTATGACCAGAAACACCATTTTGTGGTTGCCCCAACACTCGGGAAAGCCGTCGCTACAAAACGCTGATTCTGTCGGCCTTTTCGATCATTACAGAGAGACCAGCATTCAGGAATGAAATAGCTGTGTCCACAAATGTCATATATAATTAGAGAAATCACAACATATCCATAAGTAGAAAAGAGAGTGCTGCGAAGTAACAAAACGGAAATAAAAACGGGCTTAAGCCCGGTACATCAGATCCTCACTACAATCTCTCGCGGAATCTATAAAAAGACTATCACTCGCGGAGCTGGTCGCTGGTGCTCAGCTTCTAGACGGGCCACCTCCATGCGTACCATACTCCGCTGGTGCTGGTCCGTGAGCTACTGGTCCACGTTTCCCATCCGGAGCCCCTGTAATGTTGTGGTCCAAAAACCATTAGTCATAAAGACTAAGCCATATCATCCCCTACCCCTCCCCCCATGGCTCCTAGGCACCGGGCGGGGAGGAGGAAAGGGAAGCTACAAGGTGGAGAGTACAAAGTGGCAGGTGGCAGTGGAACTAGTCTAGCAGTTCTATAATAGTATGGAGTAAGGTGAGCAAGTAGAGTAAGCAAGTAGAGTAAGCAGCATATGTAAGAAAGACAAGGTAAGAAGTAAGTAACCTTAACTTATATGAATGCCCATACAAACAAATAAGTTAAGGGGTCTTTTGCAAGGCTCCCGCCGTATAAAAAGTCTTATACCAATTTATACGTTGGGGTGTCGGTTGTATGCAAGTATGCTATGCCATGATTCATGCAAGTGCAACCTACGCACATGACTCTATGCACACAGACCTTTAGTTCCCCCAATTTGGGCAGCAGCTCCACTCCCAGGAACCTCTGTAGTGGCAAACGGAGACAGTGGGCCGGGCCCCCCACTCCTAGGCGGGTATCCACACTACCAGGCCTAGCCCTCCCGTACGCCCCTAGAAGAACACAACCTAGAGTAACCGCGTACTAATGCTGGCCATATCCACCAGACTTTATTTGGCTAAGTGTCCCACACTGCCGAGTCAACGTATCGATGTCGGTGTGAACGAATATCCAATACCGATGACCCATCACCTTATTTTGTATCCAAAACCTTTTGAGCCACTAGGTCCCCGGACTGTCCGCCTGTGCATCTACCTTCCGAACGAACTGCCCGTATGGCAATCAAAACAACCTAATCAACTTCCCAATTTATCGGGGTGTGTGAATGTGCAGCACTAGTTATACTAGTTGCTCTTGTAATATTTTATTCTTACTCTTTAGATTAGCCCCGGACTGCCCAAGGTATTCCGCGTGAAGGGCTCTCGAAGACACTGGGAAATACGATGGGATTACGCTCAAAGATCCCTTTCGCAAGGCACTTACTATTATTGGTTGCTATCAAATTTCCCAAACCCTTACTTATTATACTGGATCTAACCTTGGAGTATTTGACACTTCCTCCCCACGGGAAAGACGATCTTTCGTCGATCCCGAGCACCACTTAACACTTGCCAAACCAACACTCTACTCATCCTACCTTCCACTAATGAACTCATTTTTTTATTCATCTAAACCAACAAACATCTAACCCCAACTCATGGGCCCAAATTCACATTCCAACATAATTTCTGCAGTTTTACTAAAAACAGACCATCCTAAGCTATATGATGAGCAAAATGAGAGGTACTCAAAATATTCATCCAGTATCCCTATAATAATTAATGGAGGGCTGTCATGACCTTTTTAGCCTAAATCCAGATGTTCATAATTTTCCTAATTTATCTGGTAATTTATTTAATTATTCTAGTAATCCAAAAACCCCAAGTTTGAACATGAAGTACCAATATCAGACAAGCAAATGCTCCACAAAATTTTTGATAGATATAATATGACTATTTAACATAAACTCCAAAGTCTCCCAATTTTTCAGCATGGTTTAAGCCCCAAATTCTAATGTTGAGTATATCCTACAATAAATCATTTTAAGGGACAAGTACAACAAAAATACTTCCAAAAATTCTGAGAAAATTCAAGGGTGATTATAAGGGCTTATAAATACTCCAAGCCAAGTTTCATAATTTATAAATTAATAAAGAGATCTAAAATTAATTTTGATCAAATGTTCATATTGGCGATTTTATGCACTAAGTATAGAAATTATTCATTTAAAAATTGTAACAAAAATCTTCACCAGATCATATTGACCTAGAATCATTACTGACTGAGTTTCAAAATTTTTCAACATATGATGAGCTATATATAAAATATTGAACAAGTTTCCAAACTAATGAGTTTGTGAAGTAGGTACTATAATTAAGTATTCAAAAATTTTAATAAAATTCATACATGAGTATAAATGACTTAAACTTCTTCTGCCAAAATTTTATGACTTTCAATGGAGAGTGAGTTCATAATTACCAAATGATTAAGTAGGGCTAACTCATGCATTACAAAGGAAGTACTAATACTATTGATCCAAAGTTCCCAATTAAATTTCCAGAGGTTCATACTAACCCTAGGACTATACTACCCAAGTTTCATCTCTATTCAATGAGTTTTAGTCACCTATTCTATCACTATAAATTTTGTGCCCTAAATTAGGGTTAGGGTTTTGTGGTGCCTACCTATTTAAAATCCCATAAGAGTTTTACCTGAGGGTTTTAGCTAACCTAGTACCCTCCCTACCAAGTTTCAATTCCATACAAGGTCTTTTGACCACATGCCCTTCACAAGGCACCAAAGACCATGCTTAGGGTTTGGTCTTGGGTCCTAATGCAAACTCACCCCAATCCACCCCGTCTTCCATGGGAAGTGTTACAAGCCATGCCAAGTCAGTGGCCCCAATTCCAACCTCTGTTGAGTTTATTTGGCCACTCAAACCCAAAGTGCACTATTTGACCTAAATAGCCTTATTATGGCAAGGCTAGAGTTTGCATGATTTCAACTCAAACCGTCTCCAAATGAGATGAAATTTTAACCAGAGCATTATGAAGACCCCGAGGACCAAATTTGGTAGGGTTTAGAGGTCATTAAACCATTTAAATAATTCCTACATTATTTATTAAATTTCTTCAAAAACGTTTGGAAAATATTTTTTAAAAATTCCCAATTTTGGATATGTTCTAGGTATAGATAAGAATGACCCCTATTCAAAATTTCAAGTCATTTGGATGGATGGATTGATGGGGACACTCAAAATAGTCTCTGGTCTAGCCTAGGTATAGTCCTCACCAAAATGGGTGTTGTGGTCAAACCACTTATCCAAATTTGTTCAAATCAATTTTCAATTACACTAAACTTCACGGGCTACAATTTTTATGTTGGTCATTTTTCCTGTAGGGGGGCTAAGTAGTTTTAATATTTAATTTAACACAGCCCAGTAAACCTGACAGAAAATACAAAAAAATCAAAATATATCTATAAGATCCAACACGAATCTTGAAGCAGAACCAACCCCTCCTGGTCATCTTCTTCCTCCACCCAAGGTCTGGGATTGCCCGAACCTGGAGCAACTTGCAGGCCTTTTTCCCGGCCATCCAACCACCCCCTGGCCGGCCACCACCGCCACCACCTTCATTGAGGTGGGGGCTATCACCGGGCGAAGGCAAGGCCGCCGGAGGGGCGGATTCCGGCGACCCCGAGTGGTTGAAAAACCATGAAATTTCTGAAATTTCTCTCACCCAATCCGGCTCAATTGAGCCCGATTTCTCTACTAAAGTATTTAAAGATCTAACCCACGAAGAGAGGAGTAGAGGAGGACCTTTAAACGAGCTTGCCTACGAGTGTGGTGGTGGTGCGCCATGGCCGGTGGTGGAGCATGCGGGTGTTCTGCAACAGTACTACCAAGGTGCGCAGCTCCTTCAGGTAAAGTGTGGAAACTCCTCCTCTGAGTACAGGAATGCTTTTAAGATCATCAATTGGGGGAGGGGAAGGGCGTAACTTGGCTCCACCATTAATGGTCTTAAAATGAAGGTTTAGGCCATGGTGGATCCACTGCACCCAGCCACTGGAAAGGGCTGGAAAGTCCCTTAATCTTCCTCTAACTGACCAGGGAGGAAGATTCCAGCAAGAAGAGAGGGCCTTTGGCCTTCCAAGCCATGAATGGCATTCATTTCCCACTTTCTCTCTCCTCAATTAAAGGGCAAATGGAGCTTTCTCTCTCCTAGTCATCCTGAACGAATTTTCTCATCTCCCTAGCCTATTGGCAGCCCATCCAACCCACATGCACAATAATAATGAGGTTAGCCCAAGTGGGTTTTGGTTTGATCTTGAGTTAGCCCATTTGGGCTAATTTGACATAACACTAAAATAGAGTTGACCTTGGTCAACATGACCATTTGGGTGACCCCAATGGGTCCTTGGTGACCCATTGGCCTACCCTAATGTCTAGGAAGACTTGAGTAAGGTTGGTCGGGCTTCTTGGGGGTCACTTGACCCTTAGTTAGGGCATTTGACCCTTTTTGAAGCTAGGGTTGACCTGGGTCAACTTAGCCTTTTCGGTTGACCCCAATGGGTCCTTGGTGACCTATTGACCTCCCCCAAGATCTAGGAAGGGTTGGGTAGGGTTTTCTTGCCACTTTGGAGGTCACCTACCCTTAGGAAGGGTACTTTGACCAAATTAGGGGCTAGAGTTGAATTTGGTCAACATAAACTCTTGGGTTGACCCCAATGGGTCCTTGGTGACCCATTGACCTCACTTTAGGGTTAGGATGGCATGGGTGGGGTCCACTTGGCTAAGGGAGGGTCAATTGACCCTAAGTAGGCTAGTTTGACCCATTTAGGGTTAGGGTTGACTTAGGTCAACTTAACCCCTTTGACTGCCTATAGTGGGTCCTTAATGGCCCTATGGACCTCCCAAAGTGTTTGGGTGTGTTGTGGTAGGGTCCTGGGGTCAAGGTGTAGCCCTAAGGTCAGACCTTAGGTGTTAATGTGAGGCAGAGCTATAGGCAGACCAAGGTGATTTTCACCTTGGCCTTGTTCACTTGGTCCCTTTGAGCTTCTGGTGGTTTTGTCATGACCTAGTCGTGACAAAACAAAATACTAGGGGTCTAGTTTTTAAGGGATGTTATACTCTCTAGGTGTTTAGCTATCTTGGAATTAAAGACTTTCATATGCTTTATTTAAAAGAGTGAAATAAACACACATCCTCCATCGACCATCCCCTTTATTCACCATTACTATGTTGGTCTCCCAGCCTCGATACTAGATCTCTGATACAAAACCTTACTTGATGAGCTTTTCCACCTCCTCCCGAATCGGCCCCTCCAGGTTATCGTTGATGGTCCTCCTCTTCTAGAAGATGGGACAGACCTTCAGATTGAGGTTGAGATGGTGGCATGCCACGTCCTAATCGATTCCTAACATGTTTGCCGCATTCCATGCAAAGATGTCCATGCTCTTTTGGATGCACTCTAGTATCTTTCCTTGATCTTCTGGTCTCAGACCTCCGTTGACCCGTACCTTATCCATTCTTCCCCTCTGGGTGAGGACTTCCATTTCCACCACCTCTTCCACAGATTCTAGTCGGGACTGCTCCTCCCATTCAATCCTTTCCCTCTCTCCTCGAATGAGGGCCCCTTCCTCCTTTGCATCTTCTACTACAATCAACACAGCTTGATATTCCAGTACTTCTTCTTTCATCCCCTTATGGGCATGGATCTCCTTTTTGTCAACCTCCTCTATCATATCCATCACTTCTCTCATCCCCCCGACATGGGCGAGGACCTCCTTTTCCCCTACTTCCCTTACAGCCTCCTACCTGGACAACTCTTCCTTCACCTTCTCCATACCCTTCACTTTCTACTGTCAGGAGATATTGTTGATGACCATTACATATAACTGCCTCGTCACCTTGGGATCTCCCCAGATCCGGACCTGGACTCCTCTACTGTTTAACTTGAGGAACTTGTAGAAATATGAAGGTATATAGTGGAAGGCGCTAATGAGGGGTCGCCCAAAATGGCATTATAACTGCTAGGAGTGTCCACCATGACAAACGGGCAATTCCTGGACCGTCCCCCCCAACATAATGTGGAGTTCAACCCCTCCTTCTACCTCCTTTCTCTACCCTAAAAATCCGAACAGGGGTCCATCCATGGCCAACACCCTCCTAGCCTTAAACTTCATCTCAACAAATGATTTCTTCAAGATCACGTTCACAGAACTTCTATTGTCGACCAGAATCCTGGATACCGTAAAGTTTTTGATGGCCATCTAGATCACCAAAGAATTACAGAACGGATTCACATAGTCTGGCATATCCCTTGACGAGGCGATTCTCTCCTCGGGGGGGGGGGGGGGAGTTCGAAGCGACGCTTCTCCTGAACATTGTTTGGAGGCTCACCTTGCGAGTGGCCTCAATCCCCACTCCCTTATGGACCACCCCAATTCCTCCTCGAGATCCTACATCAGCCCGGTCTTTGCATCTGTCCTCCTCTCCTACTCTAGGCAGAACCTCTTCGATTCACGTACTGCTATTGTGGTTGTTATGGTAGACCCCTCACTCCCCTTAACTCGAATAACTCCGGGCAGGTGGCCATTGCGTGACCTTTCTCCTGATGAAAGTCATAATAGGGCAACACCACCATGCCCCCTCTTCTTCCCCTGGACCATTCCTCCATCCTCTTCCTCGCATGATTATTATAGCTTGTTATGGTGGGGGTAGGAGAGGCCTCAAACCCTATCTCCCCTCAGGGTTTAACCGTCACTGCACATCATGATGGTTCCACCCTTCCTGGAATCATCTTCATTGACCCTGAATGGTACCCTCATGCGGCCTCCAGACCAGCGGGTTGTTTGGCTCCTCGTGACCACATCCTTATTGTTGCCCCTGAAACATCTACCTTCGGGGCTCTTATCTTCTTCTTGCCGCCTCCTGTTGTCTGCTCCCTCCCTTCTCTATTGCCACTTCTGCTCCCAACCTAGCTAACGTTTGGCGAATGCCGGATTCACCACTTCCCCTTTGATCTCCTTGGTCAACTCTTCGAAGGATAAAGGAGTCTCCTTCTTCAACTCCAAACTAAAGAACCCCTAACAAAGCCCAAGTGTGAAGTCTAGCATCAGGGTATATCTTAACACCTCTTGGACTAGGGGAATCTCTTCCGGGTACCTATCAACATTAATTCCCAACATCTCATCTGCCCCTTACTTGATTGAAAACAGGAACTCTTCTACTTTCTTCATCTTCTTCGATTTTGAGAACCCCAACAGGAAGCCTTGGCGCAGATCCTTGAAGCAATAGGTAACATCTGCCTAATTGAAACAACATCCTCAAACCACTAGACGTGTTGGACGGGGTTATCCCTGCCCGTATAACAAGCCATCTCCAGCTCTTTGAACCTATCTGGAACTGGGGCCTAGATGCCTAACTCATTGAAGGGACTTCCTATTAGAACTTGTGTTCTACACCTCTTTATTATACAATATCAAATCCCAAGTTGTATTTGATCATACTTATATTGGGTATAAAGTGCAGGTTTATAGGTATGAAGACACTAGGGATCCACTATCTGTGACCTACCACACAGTACAAGTACTACTGCGTGTGCTAGCTATGTCGGCTTACAAATTTGGGACAACAAGTTTCCTCTGTGACATACCGCCAGGCGCTAAAACTACCGCATCGTGCTAGCCATATTAATTATCATCAAGTTGGTAGCGTTGAGAAGAGCCGAAGAGTCGAGAAGTGACTGTTGACTAGTCTAATGCGCCGCGCTATCCAAAAGTGGAAAGAGATTTTTTAGGATTTTTCCTAATTTGGTGGTGGAAAGCTGGCGACAATGCGTGAAAATACCTACCACCGTGCGGTAACCTTAGCGCCGACGGTAGCTTATTTTAAAAGGACTATATAAGCACGCATTTCTTGTTTTGAGGAGATAAGAAGAAGAGACATACATGATTAGGGTTCCGTTGCCTCCTTTGTTGCAACGTACCACCATCGCCAAGCAATGAAAAGAGAACTCACTCCCTCCCATTCGTGATTGAAGATCTCCGAATAGCAAAGTCTACAATGACAATCAACAATTGATCGTGTGCAAGAAGAATGATATTCAGAAGCATCAATTACCCACCACTGTACAGAGGAAACTCTTCTCGAAGGAGAAATAATTTATAACTTTTATTCCTTTATTTGTATTATTCTTTTTTGCATCCTTTTTGTGTATGAGGAAAATCGACCAGAGAGGTTGTCATAATCCGAGAAGGATTCAGTTGCAAATCATCCTGGGTGGATGTCTAGATCAGGGAGATTTGGTGGGCTCTAAGACCCTTCCAGGGAGGAAGGTGAGGAGCTAGCTCGAATACCTTTCCGGGGAGGAAAGGGAGAGAGCCAACATGTCCTCGGGTGAGGGTTGGTATAGAAACCAAATGGGTGTCATATTCAACATCTCCGATCTCCAGCATCACAAAGATCTGGATTTCTTCTGTGTAAACCAATTATAAGTTTTGAATGAAATCAAGTTTCGTTATTTTCATCTTATTTTTGTTTCTATATGTTGTTGATGCATTGAGTGATGTGTCAGAAATCTCAAAATGAATTTTGTAGGAAAACCTGTGTCTAAGAATTAACACTGGCGGTAGCCATACTTCCCTGTGGTAGCTTCCAAAAAAGTCTTACCTGCTGATAGTTATTTTTAATTTTGTATTAATTTTCAAACCTTATTCACCACCCCCCCAAAGGTTTGCCACCCGATCCAACAAGTGATATCAGAGCAAAGTTACTGAAAAAGGGTTAAAATCTAGAAGTAAGATGACTAACGTGAATCACGCTTTCCATGAGGATCAATGTGTGAGTAGACCTCCTCTGTTTATGGGGTGTGACTACAGCCACTGGAGAACACATATGAAGATATTCTTAATAACACAAAGCATGGATGTCTAGGCCATGGTTGAAATAACATACACTGCATCCACTACCACTGTAGACGAACAAGTTTTGGATAAATTGCGTGACTAGTGGAATGACTTAAATTAATTGAAATATACTAACAATGTGAAATCTATGAACTCTCTTTTTTGTGCATTAAACAAAATTAAATGTAATATAATTTGCAAATGTGAAACTGCTTATGATATATGACGATTACTTGAGCTAACTCATGAAGGCACTTCACAGGTAAAAGAGTCGAAGCTATTTCGGCTTGAATCAGAATACGAACAATTCCGAATAGAGATTGATCAGGAGGTGGACATCATGTACACTCACTTCATGAAAATTATGAATCCCTCTAGATCACTCGAAAAGACATTCTTAAATCGAGACTTGGTGCAGAAGATCTTGTGATATCTTCCACCACGGTTCAATCCAAAGGTGACCACCATTGCTGAGTCACAAAATACAAGCACTTTGGAAATTAAAACCCTTATTTGGAATTTGAAGACCCATGAGTGGGAGCTGAAGATACAAAGTGAGGAATATTCAAGGGAGCCAAAGAAGAAAGCTCTAAAACTAAAAACAGCCAAGTAAAAGGAGGTAGCAGAAGAGTTTGACGATGAAGACGAAGAGATCCTTTATGTTTGAAAATTTAGAAGATTCATGAAGAAGCACAAGAGGCGAGGGTAGTTCAGAAAATTTCTGAAGAAAGGTGCACAAGAGAATATGAGATGGAACAAAATGTCAAATGGGACGGAGAGTGATGAAGAAAATCCTGTTCTCGAGTGCTTCCACTGTCACAAATCTAGGCACATGAAGAGAGAGTGTCCAAATCTGCAAAAGGAAGAAAAGGAGAGACAAAGTAGAGATAAGGGAAAGAGGAAAGTTCTTAAAGCTTCAACATGATATGATGTTGTTTCTGATGAGTCAAGCGCTTCCAGCTCAAGTAGTGAGGAAGAGGAAAATCTGTGCCTAATGGGAAAACATCACAATGAATCTGAAAATGAATCTAATGTTCATAGCGATGCTGAGGTAAACCCTCCCTCCTATGATGAACTGTATGAGACTTATGAGAAGTTATGTAATAAGCTTGATGAGTTATTTTTTGAGAAAATATTTTTAAGTCAGAAAATATAAAAATGAATGAAAACTTAAAGAATTTAAATATAGAACTGATCAAATGGGGTAAAGATAAGGTTGAATGCCATTAGTACTCTGACTCAGTAGCAACAATCAATGAGTTAAAAGAGTGCCTCTCCAAAACTCCCTCAAAAGTGGAAAGTCTTACTAATGAGAAAAGGTTTTGGAGAAAAGGCTTCAAATTTCAATTTAACAAGTGGGAGACACAAAAAGCGGTTTGCAAATAGATGCGTGATGTTGGTCTCGAAAAACACCGCCTTGAAAGCAAGGATCCATTACTTAAACTGTGCTGTCTAGAAATTTGGCATCGGGCAGAAATCTCTCAATATGCTGATGGGAGCACGGTGTCAGGGATCTGGAAATTTTGGGCTAGGACACATGAATCCAAAACCACTGCCAAGTGCTAGTACTAGCGCCGACAATAACCAATCTCCAGCGAAAAAAAAATTTTGAATGGGAAAAAATGATAGCTTGGGAAGCTCGTCTCCATCTTCCCGCATGAGCTCTACAAGCATGAAATGGGCGACATCCACCGCTTATATCTTGTGAGCCAAATATAAAAAGTTTGGTCACATGTACGACACATTCTTGAAGATAGGTTTAAAGAAAGCGACGCAAATCTAGGTTTCATAAGATTCTATCGATATTATGGGTGGAACAACTTTGGTAACCAGATTTTTACCCTCATCTTCTTTTTAAGTATATTGGCAGGCTAAGGACAAGGAGAATGTGTGGTACTTGGACTCCTGGTGTTCCAAGCCCATGACTGGAGATGAAGACAAGTTCCTTAGCCTGGAAAATAAAAAAGGATGCAAGATGAGTTTTGGAGACAACAACAAAGGACACATTCTTGGTGTCGACAACATATGTAACAAAGTATTTTCTATTTCAAATGTACTATTTGAAGAGAGTATAAAGCACAATTTGAGACAATTATGCAATAAGGGATTGAATGTGTTGTTTGAAACCTCAACAAATACTTGCAATATTATAGATGCTAAAACAGACATCGTGCTGCTCACTACACCTAGAAATCATAATATTTATACTATTAAGTTTGGGGACTTATTTTCATCTAGTTTAAGATGCTTTGTAGCAAAAAATGAGGAACTAGAGCTTTGGCATATGAGAATCGATCATTTCGGGAGTAAACTTTTAGTCAAACTATCTAAAGAAAAGTTAATCCATTGTCTTCCAAAATTGAATGGGTGTTTGACTTCTCTGTGTACTCCATGCCAAAAGGGAAAGTTCGCAAAATCTTCGCGCAAAAGCAAACGTGACTTTTCCACTTCTATACATCTCTAGTTAATTCACATGGACCGTTTAGGCATAATTACCATATACAGTATAGGAGGTAAATAGTACACTTTTGTGTTAATAGATGATTATTCACGTTTTTGTTGGATTGTCTTCTTAGCCTCCAAATCTGAAATATTCTATGAATTCTTAACTCTGGGCAGTAGATTGCAAAATGAAATGGAACTAAAAATAAAATGCATAAGGTCAAATTACGGGGGAGAATTTGAGAATAAAACTTGACAAATTTCTATAATAATTTTGGAATTCGGTATGAGTTTTCTGCTCCACGCACTCCACAGCAAAATGGAGAAGTGGAGAGAAAGAACCGGATGCTCCAAGAATTAGCTCGCACAATATTAGCAGAGTACAGGTTGCCTCGATATTTTTGGGCTGAAGTGGTCAACACTGCGTGTTATGTGATGAACCAGACCATTCTCCGCCCAACTTTAAAACGCACTCCAAATGAGGTATACTTTGATAAAAAGTCATCTGTATCCTATTTTATAGTCTTTGGTTGCCTATGTTTCATTCTAACCACCAAGGATCATTTAGAAAAATTCGATGAAAAACCCAACCAAGGCATCTTCTTAGGATACTCTAGTACGAGTCATGCCTATAAGGTCTATAATAAAATAACCTCGGTTGTGGAAGAATCGATTCACGTGCACTTTAATGAAAATACACAAAATGATGAATCTAGATCATATGAAGAGGATATTGGTGATAATGTGTAGTTGGGAGATGAGAGTGCAGAGAGAGGAAGTTGTAGATGATCCAACTCATGTTGAAGGCTATAAGACTCCAAGCACTTCAATTTTTTGAAAACAACATCCATGAGAACTAGTGACAGGAGAGCCCTCACATGGGGTTAGAACTTATTTAGCCTTCCATGAATATTTTTCTAATTTATATTTTGTATCTGAAATAGAACCCAAGAATATCTCTGAAGCATTGAATAATAAATCTTGGTTTTTGGCTACGATCGAGGAATTGAACCAATTTAAGTGAAATAAAGTTTGGAAGTTGGTGGAGCGACCTGAAAACCATCCATTAATAGGCTTGAAATTAATTTATAAAAACAAGCTTGATGGTGAATCTAGGATAACAAGAAATAAAGCACGGTTGGTTGTGCAAGGTTACTCTCAAATCAAAGTTGTAGATTTCGAGGAATCTTTTACACTAGTTACACGTCTTGAGTCCATTCAGATGTTTTTGGAATTCACTTGTTTTAAACAAATAAAATTGTATCAAATATATATTAAGAGTGATTCTTAAATGAGTATACTAAAGAAGAAGTGTATGTTAAGCAACCACCCGATTTTAAGAATGGTAATCACCCAAATCATGTATACAAACTAGTGAAAGACATGTACAGATTAAAGTAAGCACCTCATGCTTGGTATGATAGACTTATGGCATTTCTTTTTAGGGCATGACTTTAGGATGGGTAGTGCAGATACTACACTTTTTGTGAAGCACAGTAGCCCAGATTTGATTATGTTACAAATCTATGTAGATGATATCATTTTTAGTGCCACCAATGAAAGTTTATGTAATGAAATTGTTAAAGTAATGCAATCCGAATATGAAATGAGTTTAGTTGAAGAATTAACGTATTTCTTAAGCTTTCAGATTTCTTAAAGAAAGGACGGAATTTTCATATGCCAATTGAAATACATACAAGATATGATTATGTGATTTAGTTTGAGAATCTGGAATAAGCGAAAACTCATATGAACGCATCACTCAAACTAGAAAATGATGAAAGTGACATTTTGGTGGACCAAACATTATTTAGGGGTATGATTAGATCACTATTATATATAAGCACATCTAGACCTGATATCATATATACGGTGTGTCTTTGTGCTAGATATCAAGCTAGTGATAAAGAATCTCATCTTAAAGCCATTAAATTTGTTTTTAGGTATCTTATAGGTACACAATATATTGGTCTTTGGTATCCACACACCACCAACTTCACGCTCCATGGATATTCCGACTTAGACTATGTTGGATGTTCACTTGATCGTAAAAGCACGAGTGATACTTGTCACTTTCTAGGCCCGACCGAGTTTCATGGTCTAATAGGAAATAGAATTATGTTTCCCTCTCTACTGTCGAGCTGAGTATATTTCCTTAGGGAGTTGTTTCGCACAAGCACTTTGGATGTCACAAGCGTTAGAGGATTTCAGTTTAAACTTTAAGAACGTTGAACTTAGGTGCTACAACAAGAGTGTCATAGACTTAACAAATAATCCAGTTCAACATTCTTGCTCTAAACACATTGATGTACGTCATCATTTCATTCGCGATCATATAAAGAAGGAGAACGTAAGAGTAATCTTTAATGGCACTGACAATCAACTTACAAATATCTTCACCAACCCCTTCACCGACGTTTCATTTTCTTTGCTTCGATTAGAGTTGGGTGTCTTGGATCTCACCGCTTAATTATCAAAACTTAATTTTCATGATCGGTAACAGATGTGTGATTTCTTCCAGTTTTTCTGCTATATTGATTAATAGTTAATTGCATATTCATATATCGAAATCTGGGTTGTTAATCTGTCTGTAGGCAGTTTGCTTTCCAAGTTGTTATATATATATATATATATATATATATATATATATATATATATATATATATAACGTAAAAATTTGAAATTTTCAAAACCAGAAAACACGTTGTTTGATTTATTTTTGCTTTGTGTTCGTTGTTATTTGCATTTTGTATGTTTTTCAAAATTATGAAAAAATATATAAAAGCCCAAAATCATAAAAATATATTTTTGCTTAGTATTCACCATTGTTAATTTCATTTAAAACAAAAAAATGCAATAAAATGGTACGATCGTTATATGGACATGTATGACTAAAACTGAAAGCATAAAGATTACGGACAATATTTGATTTAGGTTTGCTAAACTTTGTTTAATATTTTCCTTTTTTTATAATGTGTCCAATCAATTGGTATTTAGATATTGAGCGTGACTAAATAGGACAATGTATATTTAACATGCCTCTAAGTATGTGTGAAGATTTAGGTAGAATAATCACATTTTACTTATCACATCTCTAGAAAATTCAGTCTTGTTGAAGTTTCAAAACTTACATGTTATAACTCGTGATGTTGTGTCTAACATGCTAGGAATGACTTGAAAAATCAATATTATGTTGTTTGTTTCATATATAGAGCTTAGAACGCTAACCAAAGTACTTTGGATACAAATAAAAAGTCAGTATAAAATTGATAGTAAAAAAAGGAAAACTCATATATATGCTATCAAAATATGTGACAAGGATACCCCCCAAGCGCTACTCATTTCACCTGACAAGCCTTTATGAGCATTGTGAGAATGAGCACCTTGGTCCATTGAATCGTTTTGATCTTGTGCAAAGACAATCAAATGAGTTAGTGTCATTAGTTCCATTCTTGGTATTATGTAGATAGAAAACGTGACATGATTTTTCACTTCATTAATCTTATGTTAGCATATAGATTAACTGAGATATAGTATGTGTTACTGATTATTTCTACCTGAAGCTTTTCTTTGATGCTGTACGTACACCAGTCATTGTTCTATCTAACACTTACATGGATAAGAATTGGACTTAAACTTCACCTTTATTTCTATTCTTGTTATCTAGTTTTATAGTCCTTGTGCCCCACTCATATTTTTTACACGAATGTTTACATTTTCTAGATGTGTTTTTTTATAACTCCTATATATCTCATGCATATTTTTATCCCATGCTTTTTGTATATGCTTAATAAAAGCTGCATCTCTCTGTTTGAACACAATCCAGTTACGTTCTACCCCGACCCCTTTTGATAATATCAAAGGGGTGATTAGAATGTTCATGAATTAGTCATTTGATAGTCACCTAGGGGAGATCACATGTATGGGGAGTTTTGTGGCTATCATGCACATCGATAGGAGGAGCACATATATAGGGGGAGTCGTACTATTTTACACTATTGTATTTTGATACATACACATGTTCATGTCTCATGATTATTGTAGGATTACACTATACCATGCAACTAATGATTTATATCTCATGAATAAGATTTGATATTGTCAAAAGGGGGAGTTTGTTGGAACTTGTGTTTTGCATCTTTTTAGTTTGACAATATCAAATCCCAAGTTGTATTTCATCATACTTGTATGCGGTATAGTGTGTAGGTTTATATGTATGAAGACACAAGAGATCTATTGTCTATGACCTACCGCCGGATGCTAGTACAACTGTCAGCACTAGTTATGTCAGCTTACAAGTTGGGATGACACATCTCTTTTCTGACCGACCATCGGGCGCTAGGACTACCGCGCTACGCTCGCCATATCGATGACCGTCGATTCGGTAGTTTCGAGAAGAGTCAGTAGCGTTGAGAAGAGAATGTTGACCACTCTACTACGTCGCACTTACAACTGCGCCGCACTATATAAAAGTTGCAAGATAATTTTTTAGGATTTTTCCTAATTTGGCGGTGGACAGTCGGCAACAAAGCGTGAAAATACATACCGCCACACGGTAACCTTAGCGCTGGCAATAATGTATTTTAAAACGACTATAAAAGCACACATTTATTTTCCTAAGGAGATAAGAAGAAGAGACATACATGATTAGGGTTCCGCTGCCGCCTCTATTGTAGTGAGCCACTGTCTCAAAGCAAGGAAAAGAGAACTCACTCTTCCCATTCATGATTGAAGATCTCCGAAGTGCAAAGTCTACAACGACCATCAGTACTTGATTGTGTGCAATAAGAATGATATTCAGAAGCATCGATCGCCCACCGCTCTACAGAGGAAACTCTTCTCAAGGGAGAAGTAGTTTCTAACTTCTATTTCTCTATTTGTATTTTTATCTTTTCTATCTTTTTTGCGTGAGAGGAAAATCGACCGGGGAGGTCATCGGAATCCGGGAAGGGTTCCATGGTAAAACATCCTAGGAGGATGTCTAGATCGAGGAGATATAGTGGGCACTAAGACCCTTCCGGGGAGGAAGGTGAGGATCCAGCTCGAAGACCTTTCCAGGGAGGAAATGGAGAGAGCCAACTTGTTCTTGGGTGAGGGTCGATATAAATACCAAAAGGGTGTTATATTCATCACCTCCGATCTCTGGTGTCATGGAGATCTAGATTTCTTCTGTCTAAACCAATTATATGTTTTAAATATAATCAAGTTTCATTATTTTTATCTGATTTTTGTATCTGCATGTTGTTGATGCATTGAGTATTGTGTTAGAAATATCAAAATGATATTCTGTTGGAAAAAATGTGTTTGTAAATTAAGGCCGACGGTAGCCTTATTTTTATGCAGTAGCTTCCAGAAAAGTCTTTCTTGTTGATAGTTATTTTTAATTATGTATTAATTTTCAAACCTTATTTACACACCCACCCCCCCCCCACCCCCCATTTAAGTTGGCCATTCGATCCAACACTTCCCCCTATAGGGCGAGCTGACAGGTAACGCATCATCGGCTTGCTGACCCTGTCGGCACTTACTGAGATGGTAGAAAGCTCTCGCCCGACAAGATCTTGATCACTCCCCTCGACCATTAGCCCCCTCCCAGGTCGCTTGATTGGGGCGTTCTCGCCCAGTGATGGGGGTGTGATCACGGAAATAGCTGGCGTCGAGCACTCGTAATGCGCTGTGTGCGAGCAGAAAAAAGTATACAGAAAATTTGGAGTAACAAAATTTTTATTATACAAAAAGGTATCTATTACAAAGGTATGATCTCCCTTTTATAGAATGGAGGAGAGAAGAGAGATTACAAATAAGCAACGTGGGACTAATAATTACAGGAACAAGCATATATACAAGCTGCATTACCCGTGCTGTTAGACTAACTACATGACAACTACACTGTGCAAAAGACAACCCGACACAGTCTTCAAGTCTCCATAAACAAGCAGCCAGACCACCCGGTCATCAATCAGCACCAACCCCCTTGCACACCGCTGGAGAGAAAAAGTCAGACCGCGCGGTCTCCAAGCTGCTAGAGGTATACCGCCAGACTGCCCGGTCTCCTAGCCACTAAGGGCAGACTGCCAGACCGCCCGGACATCATGCAACAACAATCCTCCTCAACTTGGAGCATATATATCAAACATGTCTAGCTTGTTGTAGTTGTGGAAAAAGGAAGTAGCCATAGGCTTGGTAAAGATATCTGCTAGCTCGTTGTCTGAGGTAACGAAAGGAGTACAGATCTATTTCTTCAAAATGTCTTCCCGAATAAAATGGCAGTCAACTTCAATGTGCCTTGTCCTCTCGTGGAAGACTGAATTTTTAGATATATATATAGTGGCCTTGTTGTCGCAAAATATAGGTAGAGTATGGTTGTAGACCTCTCCTAAGTCAAGCACGAGTGCCCTCAACCACTTTAATTCACATGTGGTCGACGCCATACTTCAATACTCTGCATTCGCACTTGACTTGGAGATGACAGACTGTTTCTTGCTCTTCCAGCTCACAAGTTTCCCCCCATAAATGTACAAAAGCCTAATATGGACTTGCGATCTTCTTTGTCATCAGCATAGCTAGAATCTGAGTATGTTTCAACCTTCAAGTGACCATTCTTTTGAAACAGTACTCTTTTACCAAGCGCCGCTTTAATAAATTCCAATATCCTCAGTGCAGACTGCAGATGGCACTCCTTAGGAGCATGCATGAATAGGTTAACCTTTCCTACAACATAGGAGATGTCGGGTCTGGTTAACGTGAGATAAATAAGTTTTCCGACCAAACGCCTATACCTCGTAGTATCTGATAGAAGAGGCGAGTCATCTGTCCATGTTTTATCTTCTCTAATAGCCATGGGACATCAGGCATGTTTAGCACCAGTCAACCCTGTCTCTTTAACAAGATCAAGAGCATACTTTTGTTGAGAGAGGACCAAGGAGTTGGCCTTTCGAGAGATTTCTATCCCCAGAAATTATCTTGGGGAACCCATATCCTTTGTGACAAGATGTTGACGGAGATGTTTATTTGTCAAGGATATACCAGCCTAGACATCTCCAGTGAGAAGGATATCATCCACATATACGGCAAGAACCACCAGACCCAGGCATTTTTGACATCCAGTTGGGAAATTGACCAATCCTTGTTGACAGCCATAGAGAGGAGAACCCGAATAGTGCTGAGACGGGCAACGGGAGAGAAGGTATCAAAATAAATAATACCATAAGTCTGAGTGAAGCCTTTGGCGACTAGTCGTGCCTTCTAAGGATCCACACTACCGTCTGGACAGAACTTCACAACAAAAGACCCACTGACAGCCAACAACATTGTTGCCCAATAGTGGCGGAACAAGGGTCCATTTACCCCGCTCAGTGAGTGTTGCAATTTCATCATCCATGGCCGCCTTCCAATGAGGAATAACAAGGGCTTCCCGGTAGGTGCGGGGAGTGGCAGTGACAGAGATCACCAATGCAAACGTCCTACAAGAAGGAGTAAGGCAAGTATAGGAAATAACAGCAACTAGCGAGTGCTGGTTACATTTTCGCACTCCTTTACGAAGAGCAACGGGAAGATCCAGGTCGGCGTGTTCCTCAGTTTTCGGGGCATCCGTAGCGAAGAGAGCTGGCCCGGTAGTAGATAGAGATGGTTGTGGTGAGGAAGGTATATCTTAGGAGGTGGACACGGTGGTGGAGATGGTGACGACGGTGGAGGTGGAGGAATCTCAGCTGGTGTATATGGGACGGAATGGGTGGTATGAGAAGTAGGAACATCAGGAGGAGAAGAGGAGTCGTGAGAGAAGTAGAATGCATTTTCAAAAAATGTGACGCCCGCAAAGATGAACTGCTTGTGGGCAACCGGATCAAAGCAACAATAACCTTTATAAGTGGTAGAGTATACCAGAAAGACACATTTGGTGGCCAGTGGTGAGATTTTATCACGGGTGGTTGAGGGAGAGTGCACAAAGGTTGTGCACCCAAAGATACACAGAGGGAGAGGAAACAGATCTTTACTCAGATAGAGAATGGAGAATGGGGTTTTGTCATGGAGAACTATGGATGGAATGTGATTGAAAAGATAGCATGATATGAGAACAGCATAGCCCCAATATGAGCGAGGAACCTGCATTTGTATCAGCAGAGTGCGAGCGACATCAAGGAGGTGACGATTGTTTTTTCTGCCATGCTATTTTGCTGTGAGGTATAGAGACATCTAGTTTGATGAACAATACCATGTTGCAAACAGAAAGAAGAAATATCATGACTAAGATATTCTTTTGCATTATCAGAGCGAAAGATTTTAACAGAGACATCAAATTTATTCTTAATCATAAAATAAAATGAAGTCCATACATTGAATAATTCAGAGCGATCTTTTAAGAGATACACCAACGTACAGTGGGAGAAATCGTCAATAAAAGTTACAAAATATGAACTACCCCGACCTATGGTGAGAGTAGGAGCACGGCCCCAGATATCGGAGTGAACTAGATCAAATGGTCGGGAAGATCCACGACCTTACTTTGGTGGGAAGGAGGAGCAATGATGCTTGCCAAGCTGACATGCATCACAGTTGAGAGGTGGACTCTGTAGAGGAAGATGGGTTAGAAGATCACGAAGAATTCATGGAGGAGTATGACCAAGACAAAGATGCCACTGGATAAGATCAATAGAAGAGGAGGAGAAGGCGGACAGTGCGGAAGCATTATTGAGGGAGTAGAGGCCACCGCTCTCAGTCCAAGTAGCAATCGTCCATTGGGAGCCCAGATCTTAAAAAGAACAAGAAGTAGGAGTGAATGTGACGGAACACTGTAGTTGCTTGCATAGAGATGTAATAGATAATAAATTGCAAGGGGACTTGGGAACGTAGAGGGTATCCGCCAAGCAAAGAGATGGAGTAACTTGAACCACTCCTGTTCTATTGACCGGTGAGGGAGAGCCATCCGCAATAAAAACTGGGGGCAACCGAACATGGTTTTCTAGGAGAGAAAAACACTGAGGATTGTCGGTAATGTGATTGGTAGCACCAGAGTTGATTATCCATTTACCTTGAGTAGCGGCGTGGGCATTACCTGATGATGTGACCACCGAGGAGGACTTCTTCGAAGAGTTGGAAGCGTGCCCAGTTGGTCGATGATGAGAATGCTTCTTACAGCAACGATCAACCATATGGGCGGTGCGGCCACAGTGAGAGCAGAGAAAACAGGAAGCATCGCGCTCGCCGGATTGGTGGATGTGGCTACCAGAGCCACTCCATTGAGTTTGGTGAGCATAGTTGTCTGGTTAAGGAGGGGAGGATAACAGCAGACATTGTAGCAGATAGGTAACCGACCTGATGCGGGCAGTAGTGGCATCTAGGGTTGGAGACTCCGCCTCGCCAAGGATTTGTTAATAGATCTTGTCATAAGTCTCAGGAAGTCACAGAAGATAGCACATAACCAGAATCTCTTGGAAGTGCTTGTGTTACTCAGCCAGATTCGCAGAGAAGGGGCGATTCTGGAGAATTTCGGCTCCGAGAGCCTAAACTTGTTGGTAAGCAGCAGGAGGAGACATGAAGGGATGGGCAAAGAGGTCCGCATTCAAAATATAGATGTGAGACGTCTTAGCCCACTTAGAGTTGAGAGCGATAAGATGAAGCCAGCCAGGCTTGACTATTTCATCATGACGGATGATGGGTAGGCATTCATCAGAAAGACTGTTAGCCAGCCATATACGAATAAGAGCTTCGTTGGCATCCCAATTATCAAAGAGAGCGAAGTCTGGAGGATGGTCATCAGTGAGATGATGGCGTTTGTGTTGTGAGCGGAGAAGGAAGGTGAAGGAGATACTCCAGTCCGGGTCGTTGGGACCGATGAGTTTGGATACGGTGCCAAGGTTTCCCGAAGGAGTATGAGGAGTAGGAGGAGGAGCAGCAATGAGAGTAGTGGTGGTAGAGATTTCGAAGGTTGCAATAGACTAGAGCAGAGAGCAGCAAGAAGAACAAGTCGCAGCTAGAAGGGTTCGGGCACATCTAGAAACACATGTCATGGCGAGAAAAGGAGGGTGTCGTGACTAGGCACAGATTGCGACAAGAAGAATAGGTCGCGGTGACTTAAGAACAGTCGCTATGATGTGAACAGGTCCCGGCGACTTAAGAACAGGTCGCGACAAGAATAAAGGTCAATCAAAGAGGTCGCGCACACAAAGGGTAATGACAAGGATGAGAAAGAAACTGCGCGAACAGGGCACAAACAGGCGGAAGAAACAAGTCGCGAAGATAGGTCGCGAGAAGAAGGATCAAGCCGCGCGGACAGGTCGCACGGATAGCGGAATCTCACAGAATCAGGAGGAAAAGATCGAGTTCTCTGATACCATGTGCAAATAGAAAAAAGTAGACCGAAAATTTGGAGTAACAAAATTTTTATTATCCAAAAGGTATCTATTACAAAGGTATGACCTCCCTTTTATAGAATGGAGGAGGGAAGAGAGATTACAAATAAGTATTATGAGACTAATAAATACAGGAACAAGCATCTATACAAGCCGTATAAGCCGCACGTTTAGACTAATCGCAGGACAACTACACTGTGCAGAAGACAACCCGACACTGTCTTCAAGTCGCCATAGAAAAGCCGCTAGACCGCTCGATCATCAATCAGCACCAACCGTCTAGCACACCGCTGGAGAGAAAATGACAGACCGCACGGTCTCTAAGCTGCTAGAGGCAGACCGCCAGATGGCTCGATCTCCAAACTGCCAGGGGATGACCTCCAGACCACTTGGACACCATGCAATAACACGTTACAAGTGCATCATGTAGGGTCTCCAAGATCTCCCTCTTGAAATCTTCAAACATCCTGTAACAACCCATTTTTCAGCAGGCAAAGTTTTTGGGGTAACACGGCCTGGGATACGGGTGTGACCCAGGGCGTGTCCTTCCTGGGTGAGCAGCCGACGAGTGGTCGACAAAAATGTGGTCGACGATTGTCGAGAGCATAGGACACGGCCTGTGACACGGGCGTGTCACAGGGCATATCAGCGCGGTCGACGATCTCAGCCCGACAAATTTGAGCTGGGGCGTGTCTAGTGCCGTGTATGGGCACACGGCCTGGGACACGGGCATGTCACAAGCCATGTGAGTCTCGGGTGATTTTGAGATTTTTTTCAGCCTGATAAACACGGCCACAGACACGGGCGTGTCTGAAGGCGTGTCGGGTGGCATGGCCGCTGACACGGGCGTGTCACATGGGCGTGTCACTGGATTGGATAAGTCGGTTGAGCACCGCTTGAGGCACACAGCCTGGGACACGGGCGTGTCACAGGCCGTGTCAGGCAAAAATTATGATTTTGTTGTCAAATCGTGGCCATCCATTCCTTCAGCTGAGATCCAAGGGCTGAGCTGCCTCCCTGTGTCCTTAAGGCCGGGAATGGGTTGAAAGAACCCATTTATTAGTGGCTTTCCTCTTTCTACACTTTTAGAGAGAGAAAGGGAGAGGAAGAGGGAGGAGGAAGAAGAGGGGCTGGTCACCGGTGGTGCTGCGGAATAACGACGAGAAATCTGAGGCCGGCGTTGCGGAGGCAACGCTTTTGCGGTTCTTTCGAGCCAGCTAAGCGTTCATGGCACCAAAACGGTCTTCAAGTGTAACGACCTTTCTTCGTAGCCAAGTGAAGGATTCCTTTTTGGAATATCTATGTGATTCCCCCACCAAAAGGTGGTTGATTTTGGTAGTCTTTGGGTTGATTCATGGAATCCCCTTTGTTGGCATATAGATCCGGAAATGGAGTACGGAATAGGCATGCTGTGTGAAGCCCATCGGGATAGGTTGGTCTGGATTGGTGATGTTGCATACGAATCGAAGAAGACTCCGTGCTAAAGGCGTAGTTTAGGAGTCGACGGGTTGGACCTGTGAAAGGAAGTAACATGAAGTGCTGGAGTGGTAGTCCAGGAAAATACCCGTATAATGCTTGTGCTACTTGTGTTATTGGGTTCGACCTGTGAAAGGAAGTAGCATGAAGTACTGGATTAGAATTCCAGGAAATCACCTTTGTAATGCTTAATGTTCATGTGGAGTCCACCTGTGAAGTGAGTAACAGGAAGTACTGGCATGGTAGCCAGGAAAGACCCCTGACATTTGTGATATATGCGGTGTCCACCTACGAAGAGAGTAGCAGGAAGTACAGGGGTGCCCAAGAAAGACCCGCTAATATTGTGAGAGAATTGGTGTAAGAGTTATGCCCAAGCTTAAATGCCAGAACAGGATCGGTGAGACCTACCCGCGCCTTTATTTAGCCGCGAGTACGCCGTACTCGGTGATGGCAAGGCGATTTGAGCAACGGAGGGTGGAGGATCCGAACTGCCTTATGTCCGTCCGATGTGAGACCAGAAGGTGCGGTCTGTTGGAGCGCATAGCAAGAGTCTTAGGCCTATGTGCCGTGATAAAATGGGGGGTCTACGGGCCAATCCCGGTTCACTAAGACTATAAAAATTCGGCTGCACGCCATGGAGTAAATGCTCAAGTGAGTTGTCGTTGGGCTGTGACCCTGATACGGTGGTGGGCAACTGATTTGCCAATACACCAAGAATATGCCCTGAGTGCACGGACCGTTGGCCCGGCTGGCTAACGGTTGTGATGGCATGTATGCGTGAAGCACATTATATGAGATATATTGCCATGTTTGTGATATGCTATGCCTGCAGGGAAGATTACCGCTGCCCCGAGAAAAGGGGTAGGGTCGTTATAATTTGGTCAGCTGAATGCTGATCGTTGCCTCTGTTTGCCACCCTTGGGTGGAATGTCCCTATGCAGGTGCTGGAGAACCGAGCGGGGCGCATAAGGGCTGAAGTCCCTACTGCTTTTTCTGCTGCCACTGCTAGCTCTCGATGGCTAATGTGGATGTAAATGTTATGTCTTCTTTTGATGTGGTCGGTCTGCGTGCCAAAGTTTGGGCCACTGTTTTTAAGCCCTGTAAGGCCATAAGGCCAACTCTTTATGTGTTTTGTCAGACATTCCTATGATATATAAAATATGGAGTTTTTATATGTTGGACATTCAAGAGTGGAGTTCAAGTGTAGTGTTGTAAGCTTTCGCTAGAATGCAATGTGTTAGGTGCGATGCGCTACTCTGATATCACTCCGTAACTTCATCGTCTGTTTTGTGGTATATGTTGTGGGACCTTCTAGTATATATGATATGAACGGATGGGGTTGTTACACATCCCAACTGTTGCTACTCCCTCTAGTGGTGGCGAGTCCCCTAGATCAAATCCTTGCCTTTCACCTCCAAGCATGATGCTAAACTAAGGTTTTTCTTGCACAAGCTACAGTCCACGCTCACCGCAGCAAAAATATTGTGACCAGAATTGGTCTCAACCAGAGTTTGGACACAATCGTGTAGCCCGCACCTTCTCCCGTGCCTCGACACCTAAATGATGGTTAAGGAATACGGAATAAACCCAGAGCTGCAGCGAGGAGGTCTCGCTACACACCCGAAAGATCTAAGAGAAATTCCCCTCCTAAACCAATGCTATAGTTGGGAACCTTGGAGAGAGCTGGGAGCCAACCAAAGGAGGAGAAAACCCGAGGATCGTATCTCCCCCAAAGGTTCCCTTAAGGGTCTATTTATATTTTTCCAAGCCTGGCCCGCACATAGCGAAATCCCGCATTTTGGTTTTACTAAACCCAACCCAAAGTTGGTCTGCCAACAGTGAAACTCCACTGTTTGGCAAATTTATTAGCATGCCAACAGGGGCATTCCAGTAAAATCATTATTGAGCAAGTGATTCCCATGGATACAACTCACCTGGGGAGGTGAGTGCCTTGATAAGGCCACCACTCGCTGCAACTCCAGGGATGATGGCTAGTGCGGGCCTGTTGGTCACAACCCACATTTTCTCAACATTTAAGTTATATCATAGTTAGAGAAAATACGCGTCGTGACTCCACGCCGTGCTGGGGATAACTACAGGCACTCAGGCAAAAACACCAAACTTTATAGTTTAAATGAAATCAATGAGTTATTAAGTACAGACCAGTTTAAATTGGATGGTTGTATCCCTTGGCACAGTGGATCTACTTGTCCACGAGCAAAAGTATAGTTATACGCTGCGGAAAATACTTTAGTTATGTTGATTGACACCCTACATGAGTATAAACATCCCCAAAGGACAACTCATGATATGCAAGACTCTAGATTTATTATAAGTATAGAAATAGTTTTTACATTAGCTAGAAAATAGTAATTTGATTTTAGAAATATGAGATTTATGAAGTACGAGTAGTAATGCTTTTATAGGTGAAAATGTCTAACATGCAACATAGCATAAAACATTCCAAGAGAGCAAGTGAAAACAACCACAAAAAGTAAAACTAGCAGCTTAGCAAAGTATTCAACATTCAAAAGAAAACCACCAGTGGCGTCAACAAACTGACACGAACCCACTAAGAGTATGTATATCTGTACCAACAAAACAACCAAAAACTACCTCTCCAGCGAGATGAAAACTTATGCAACACTGCAGTCCACTAGCAAACACCCAACCTAGCCGCTCAACCGGCTACTGTCCTGAACTTGAGGCATTCAAAAAGAAGAACACCTCAGCAAGAAAATACAAGTGGCCACAAAAGCTGTCAGTAAACAAGGGAGTAGCAAGATTACTAATCCCCAAACCTGAATAGCTGTCAAAAGAACACACAGCAAAGTAACTAGAGATTTAGAACAAAGAGTTAACTTATAAAGTTTAAAAAAGGTAATGAAATTTGCACCAAGTGCGAACAGAGTTATAGTCCGAAAACAATTTTCAAGCCACTCAACGCCGTGTTGAGTGAATACCGCTCACTCAACGCTTTCTTACTTATCAAAATTTAGCCATGGCATTGAGTGTCTTCAAAACACTCAACACCGCGTTGAGTGAAGTCAACACACTCAACGCTTTCTCACTTAGTCTCAAGGCACTCAAAGCCACTCAACGCCGTGGCTAAGCTCTCAGCGCCACTAAACGCCAAGACTAAATCAATTAACAAAGTCAACGCCAAAAGCTATACTCTCAACAACGCGTTAAGTGTACCCAACACGCTCAACGCTTCTGGACTTAAGCTAAAAAACTGAACCTAAGCTAGGGTTGCACTCAACGCCTAATCTCCCTGACAAAGTTATTAAACTTTAAGGCTGAGCTCAATGAAATTAGCGTTCGATGAAATAGACTTAAAGGCTCAGCCCGTCAAAATCTGCGTTCAACGAAATAGACTCAAATGCTCAGCTCGACGAAATTCTCCTGCAATCCAAGCTAAGCTCAACGAATTGGCCAGTTCGACAAAATTTGTGTTCGATGAAAGTTTGGCCCATTCAACAAAATTTTCCTACAGTCCAAGCTAAGCTCGACGAATTGGCTGGTTCGATGAAATTTGTGTTCGATGAAAGTTTGGCGCGTTCAACGAAATTTTCCTACATGACTGTCTTGATTCCTGATTAGCTTAATCAGCCCTAAGAGACACTTTTAACTTAACCGAAGGGTCCAACCTAAATCTAATTTCTTCTACATGCCGGATAGGTTAAACCTGGCCAGAAAAATGTTTACAGCCCAACTGATGGCCACTCTGTACCCTAAAAACAATTTTGTATTAGAGAGGATCCAGCAAGAGAAAGAAAGAAATAGAAAAATCCAAAATCTACAGAAAGATAGTTTGACTAGGAGGAAAAAGGAAATCCCTACTATTATTCCAATATCAGTATAGGAAGGGAAATCAAGGCAATCAAGAAACAAAGAACAAGCAAGGGAAAAACTACCACTAGCCTCAAACCTTGTCGAACTTTGGCAACACCAGCACTCCTCACGGATCTGGCCGGAGAAATTCCTATGCAGTAAAACCTGAAACTTTTTGAGAGGAAGGAAAGTCAAAACCGCAACCTAAACCTCTAAAAATCCACAAAATAGGAAAAACGTACCGTAGAAACATAGATATAGGTGAGAGCTCTCTGAATCTACTCTACGCCGATGAATTCGCACACCAGAGATCCTAAAATCGGCGACCTAAGGCTCTCCAAAGACAAACTTTATCTCTCTTTCACAAAAGGTGACAGTTTCAAGGGGAAGACAAACAATAGGGTTGTCTATTCATAAGACTATTTATACTTAGAATTATAAGTATTAAAATAATAGTTTATTATTAAATAATGGTCCAAACGACCCAAAATTCACGCCAACACGCATTTCTACAAAAATTACATTGTAGCTAAATACCGATGCTACGAACCCAATGACGCAGTCGAAATTAAGATTCGATGAACCAAGCTCGGGTAAACACCTCTCGAAGCCAAAACACAAGCATTCCCAAAGACGCCCCACAGAGTAACCAAAACAGACCCTGCTCGCTAGGAAATCTTGCAAACAGGCTAAACCCAGCCACACACACAGAAAACCTAAGAGCTAAAACCAAGCTCTAATAATGGCAAATGTCGGAAATGCGTTAACGTAACGCCGTGACGTCATAAACACGCCAGATAATGAATTAAACCAAATATTGAAAAATCGGGTGCGTTACAGTCACTCCCCTAAAAGGAAATTTCGTCCCGAAACTTTACACACCAAAAGATTCCACAAAAGAATATAATCATAGATTATAGAAGGGGAACTACATACCGTTAGAAACTAGAAGAACAGATGTGGATGAGCCTCCCTCATTGCTGACTCCAACTCCCAAGTCGCGCTTTCCACGTCCTGGTTTTGCCACAAAACTTTAACCATTGGTATGGTTTTCCTCCGCAACACTCGATCTTGAGTATCCAGAATGCAGACAGGCATCTCAACATAGGAAAGATTGGGCTCCAACTGGGGTACAACATCAAGAATCTGTCGGTGGCCGAGCGCACATTTTCATAACTGGCTCACATGAAACACGTCGTGTACACCAGGGAAATTTGCGGGCAAAACCAACCTATAAGCTGATACAACAATACGCTCAACAACCTTAAATGGTCCCACATACCTCGAGTCCAACTTGTGATTCTTACCAAACCTCTTAACCCCAGACATCGGGGAAACTTTGAGAAACACCATGTCCCCTACAACAAACTCTAGATCGGACCTACGCCGATTGTTGTTCTTCTCATATCATTTATGCGCTATCCGAAGCTTTTCCCGAATAATCTTCATAGAAAAATCCATTTCTTCTAATGCTTCAGGACCCAGCAATGGTTTCTCACCGACCTCGGCCCAAAACAAAGCAGTTCTGCATCACCTCTCATACAAGGCCTCAAACGGTGCCATTTGCAAACTTTCTTGATAACTATTATTGTATTCAAACTCCATCAATCTACGTCGCTCATCCCACGCTCCTCCGTAGTCCAAAATGTAACATCTGATCCTATCTTCGATGATCTGATTCACTCTTTCCGTTTGACCGTTTGTCTGTGGATGATAGGCTGTGGAATACCGCAGATCGGTACCCAAACCCTCCTATAAACTATTCGAAAAGCTAGACGTAAACCTAGAGTCTCCATCTGATACAATACTAAGTGGCACTCCATGTAATCTAATGACTTCATTTAAATATAGCTGAGCTATCTTCTTCATGGGGCAATCAATCTTAAAAGGCACGAACTAAGCACACTTTGTTTGTCTATCAATAATAACCAAGACTGAATCATGTCCTCAGGGAGATCGTGGTAATCCAGTAATGAAATCCATTGAGATACTCTCCCACTTCCAACTCGGAATTTCCAAGGGCGTTAGCTTACCACCAGGTCTGCCATGATCGGCCTTTACTCGCTTGCACGTAAAACATTCTGAAACGAGCTTCACTATATCACCTTTCATTCTGAAACACCAGGTGATCTGCTTCAAATCTTGATACATCTTAGTAGAACCGGGGTGGTAGACAATAATGGAACCATGAGCCTCACTGCACAACTTAACTTGAATATCTTCAATATTGGGGATGCAAAATATACCGCAGTACTTCATGGTACCCACATCATCGATCGAAAAATCTGGTAACTCTCCTTTCTTAGTTCTCTTATAAAGGTGCAACAACTCAGGCTCTTCCATCTGATGCAATCTTGTGAGTTCAATCCATGAAGGCTCAGCTACCTCTAAACTACTTGACGAGTTGCAACTCCCAGCAGAAATATTCATCAAGAGAAATTCTTCTACCAGTGAATCCATAGAAAGATTAAAAATATTTCCCGTCTTTCTACTCAAAGCGTCGGCTACCATATTTGCTTTGCCCATATGGTACTTGATCTCAACATCATAATCAAAAACATACTCTAACCATCTTCATTGGCGTAGATTCAACTCCCTTTGAGTGAAAACATACTTTAAACGTTTATGGTCGGTATAAATCTTGCATATTGCGCCATTTAGCAAGTGCCTCCACAACTTTAGGGCATAAATCACTGCTGCAAACTCTAGATCATGTGTAGGGTAGTTCTTTTCATGTTCCTTTAGTTATCTGACCCATACGCAATTACCTTGCCTTCCTGCATCAGCACACAACCCAGACAAACATGTGATGCGTCTACATACACTGCATACTCTAACCCTTCAGCAGGCAGAGACAAAACTAGTTCATTGAACAATGTAACGCCTCCACTCGTCACATGGAATATAACGGTGGGTTCGGCCGGGGCCCCACGCCATACTTCACAGACAAGCGGCGGAATTACGTGGGGAAATCAAAATCTACTTGTACCCTAACTCAAAACATTCTAGCGCAGCATTTTAAGTTAGATAAACTCACCTCAATGAATGTCCACTAATATATAAACTCCAGATTTATATATATTATCGGGAATGTATACATCACACACACCCATGGCCTTAAGGCCTTACAAGTTGCTTTTTACACACATGTACAATTTCATACATCGGCACGCAGGCCGGACACACATGAAATCCAAACACGCTTTCTTCGCACGGCCTTCAAGGGCCTTTAGTAGCAAACCTCGATTCTGCTCAAATCAATTCAATCATCAACACCTGCAATTAGATATCCACCCAAGAGCGGCAAACAAAGTAACGGTCAACATTAGCTGACCAATTATAATGACCCTACCCCTTACCTGGGGCAGTGGTTCCTTCCCTATGTGCATTACCAGCACATGCTATCAATCTACCAATCACAACCATATCACAAACGGCGGTATCCACCAGACGCTCCGTGCACTCAGGGCACCTTATTGGTGTACCGGATATCCCAGTCGTACACTGCCGATTAGAGGTTCTTCACTTGTTGGTTGGGCGGTTCAATCCTAGTCGACAAATCCCGCGGGCTGGCGACATTCCGTCCATACCACTCAGAGTTACTACCTCACAGCATCCATAAACATAACCAGAGCAGATCGACATACCCTAGTGGTGTAGCAAGCCGGGTTTATCGATGCTCCCCGGGCATTACCACTAATCGACCCCTCACCTTTTTCCGATCGACCCACCTCTTTGTTTCAGCAAGCCGGGTTTAACTCGGCTCCACAGGCATTGCCACCAATCGACCCCATTTCTATCCAGATCAACCTACCCTAGTGGTGTAGCAGGCCTGGTTTATCTTGCGCTTCCCAGGCGTGCCACCAATTGATCTCTCCTCACAACCAGGAGCTTACTCAAAGCATCCATATATCCATAAACAACATCCATACATACATCCATACATCCATACAGCCATCCAACAAAGCATAAACCTCTACATATAATCAACTCCACGGAGTCTTCTCCGGTTTACCCATAATCATCACCAATCCAGACTACCCGTCCAGATAAGCTTCACACAGCATGCCTATGTCGTACTCCACACTTCCGGCTCTAGATGTAGACTCAACCAAGGGAACCGCTTACGATATCCACCTCTTGATGGAGGATTCCACGCATATGCATAAAGAAAGGACTTTGATGTCCAAGAAAGAGATCGTTACCCTTGAAGATCGCTTCGGGGCCATGAAGTAGCCGGATGGAAATCACCGCCTCAGCTTTGCCTTCATGAATCCGATCTCAGATCTTTGCTCCGCACTCCACAGCTCCTCCAGTAGCTGGCTTTCTCCTTGCTCCTTCCTTCCCTTGCTCCATCTTTCTCTTTCTCTCTCTTTGAGAATGAGAAGAAGAAGAAGATGGAAATGAAGGCATTTTATCCCCATTTCTCGGCCCTTATCCAATGGAAGGGGCCTGGGACCTTGGATCCAGAAGAGGGGAATGAACAGTTCATATTTGCCCAAAAAAGGCTAAACCCGGCCTGACACGCCCATGTCACAGGCCGTGTCACTTAAGCGGTAGGAAACTGAATCAAATCCAACCAGTATACGGCCGTGTGATATGCCTGTGTCACACCCTACACGCCTGTGTCATGCCAGACATGTCCGTGTCCAATAGCCATGTACTTCACACAGTATAATATCCACTTCACCCGAGCGGGACACGGCCATGGGACACGCCCGTGTCCCACGCCGTGTACCCTAGGACACACCCGTGTCCACCAGTACACGCAGTCCCGCCTGAAACCCATAAAGGACACACCCTGTGACGCGCCCATGTCACAGGCTGTGTACCCTGCACTCGACGATCGTCGACCAAAATTCGTCGACCACACACCCAATTCCTCAACTCGAGCACGACACGCCCTGGGACACATCTGTGTCCCAGGCCGTGTCACCCCACTTGAAATCCAAAGTGGGCTTTGGGGTGTTACAATCCTCTCCTCCTTCAAAAAACTTTTGTCCCGAAATTTGCCTCAGCGACCACCAGCAACATAACCACTCACGTTGCACCATACACAACCGCGCACTCAAATAAGGGGAGCCGGGTTAGAGCTCAGAGGTTGTAGCTTGTCTCACCCCGAGGCATCGCACCAACCAAACAACATATACAGCACATACAGATATACATAATCCTCATGTGCACATTCATCCACAAGATTCATCAAGTGCTCTATATTCAAAAACTGTAACGCCCTGAAACTCAAAGGAGCAAAGGGGGACGTTTTGGGCCAGTTTGAGTTCTGGCTGCAGGCACACGGCCTGGGACACGGGCGTGTCCCAGGGCGTGTCAAGCCTGTGTCGACACTAAGGCGCGAAGTCGACACTTTGGTCTCGACATTGTGTCGAGACTGGGCACACGGCCTGCGACACGGGCGTGTCGCAGGGCGTGTCGAACCGTGTCGACACTTAGCCGCGAAGTCGACACTGAGCTTTGATGTTGTGTCGAGACATGGCACACGGCCTGCGACACGGGCGTGTCGTAGGGCGTGTCAACCCGTGTCGACACTCGTCCCGCAAAGTCGACACTTTAGTGTCGACAATGTGTCGATACATGGAACACGGCCTGCGACACGGGCGTGTCGCAGGGCGTGTCGACCCGTGTCGACACTTAGCCGCGAAGTGTCGAGACCGTGTATACGGCCTGGAGCCCAGGCGTGTCAAGGTGACACGGGCAAGGACACGGGCGTGTCCTACAACCCGTGCAGTGCTCGGGTTGAAAATGGGGAAAAATCATGGGGTACACGGCCGGCTACACGGCCGTGTCAGCTGGAACACAGGCATGTCAGCTCGAACACGGGCGTGTTCGATACCCGTGTGAGGTTCCAGGTGATTCGATTTTGACGGCGAATGAGGCACACGACCCTGGACACGGGCGTGTGCCCGGCCGTGTTCGGTCCATATTGGGCATTTCAGCCACGAATCAAAGCCGTTCGTTTCCTTGTTTTGAGATCCAACGGCTGGGGGACGTTCCTGAAGGGATATACCCGTGAGTTGACTTAGAAATCCATCACTTTTCATACTTTATCTCTTTCCAAATCCTTAGAGAAAGAGGAGAACCAAGGGAGGAAGAAGAGCTAGATCCCACCATTGGAGGAGCTTCGGAGCTCTGAATCGCAAGCCGACCCCGGATCCACGGAGGCAACGCTAGTGCGGTGATTTTCATCCGGATACTTTTCAATGGCGCCAAAGAGGAACTCAAGGGTAATGATCCTCATCTTGAGCATGAGTCGCTCTCTTTCTTTGCATAGGAAGCCCGCTCTCGCGAGTTTGCGGAGAGTTGGAGGCGTTCCTTCGGGTAGATATGTGAAGTCCCCGTTGTTTAGAGTCCGTAAGCGAGAACGGACATAGGCATGATGTGTGAAGCCTACCCGGACATGTTGGTCTGGATCGGTGATGTTGCATTGCATAAATGCCGGAGAAGACTCCGTGCTATGGTTTGTTTTTCGGGTTTTCTACGCGGTAGATTGCAGCAGGGAGCCTTGGGGATTAACCCAAAGGTGCACCCGGAAAACTGGGCGGATACGAGATCTTGCCAACTTGGTGGCCTGAGAGCCAACTCGAACATAACTGAGTTATGTGATTTGCGGTAGAACGGGACTCGGAGGAAGTTTGACCAGCGCAAATGGCTTAAATTGTCGTTGCGATGTGAGCACGGGTTAGATGGAACCGTACCCGCTTTATGTCGTTCGGTTAGAGAGACCTAAGGTTACGTGGCACTCGCCGTTTGCATAGATGTGAGTCTTCGGCGGTCTATGGCTTTAATTGACGTGACCCATGCCAGGAAGACAAATTGCTCATAGGTTTGGCCGTCTAAGTGGCGGTGGTGAGTCCGGAATGTTAATGGCTTTAATTGACGTGACATCGACCGGTTCACCGAGAATGTGCCCTGAGTGCACGGGGCGTGTGGCCGTGCGAGCCAACGTCTGTGATGAAATGGCTATGGTTATATACATTGCTCGCTTATGCTAATGAAATGCAGGGAAGGAGCATCGCCGCCCCGAGTTGGGGGCGGGATCGTTATAATTTGGTCAGCATTGCTGACCGTTGCCTTGTTTTGCCACCGTGCGGTGGTTTGTTGCTTGCAGGTGCAGCTGGACCAAGCGGTCAATAGCGGGCTAAAGCCCTTTTTGCGAAGCTGGCCCTCGAAGGCCCAAGTAGAACTGTTTACTGCTTTATTCATGTATGACCGGCCTGCGTGCCGTGGTTTGTAAAACATGTAATTTCAAGTGAAACACTTTGTAAGGCCTTAAGGCCGGTTTTGGGTATTTTTGTATAACATTCCTTTTGGTATTAGTGGACATTCATGCTCCTATGCTGGTTTCTTGTTTACAACTCTTTTAAACTGCTTCCGCTAGAATGCTCTGTGTAGGACGTTGAGATTGGTTGGATGGTTTCCATAAGTAACCACCCGGTCTGTCTGTGGTATATGGCGTCGGGCCCCGGCCGGACCTACTGTTATATGCTATGCGACGGATAGGGGGTGTTACATTTTGGTATCAGACTACTGTTTTTGGTCAGGCTTAAACTGAATTCGTGGACGAATTCTTTTTAAGGGGTGGTGAGCACATTGTGTGTGTCATCGTTATAATGGTAAAAGAACCCATGAATGTCCACTTAGGAATGAAAATACTCATGTTTGAGGAACCTGCGTGTTCCTATAATTGCTGTTTGCAATTTTATTTGGTCGCTTAACGGTGTTTTGTACCACTATAGGTGACCAGAAGTGGTGTTGGGCCGTCAGAACGCCGAGTTCCTGAGGCTAGTAGTGCACCGGACGTTGCTCCTACAACACCTCTGTCGGCTGAAAATATACGATTGGTGGCTGAAGCGGTGTTGGTCGTGATCAATGCGCAGCCTGGAAGGCAAGTGCAGCAGCCCGCTCCTGTGATGGAGCAAGTACCTCTTCAAGAGGCTGAGCCGAGGAGAGTGGAGCAAGTGGTTGTGGAACCAATAGTGCCAAGGAGGGCAACTGAGAGGCAGTTGAAGCATGTAATGAGGTTTAACCCTCCGTTATTCTCGGGGTTGGGAACCCCATCTCAGACTGAAGACTGGCTCTCCAGGGTGAAGAGAGTCATGACAGCGACGGAGACGGAGGAGTGGCAAATGACCACCATCGCTACGTTCCTTTTGGACGGTGAAGCAAGGATGTGGTGGGAAGGATTGGAGCTGCACTTACTGAGAGGTAGGCAACTTGGTGATGTCTCGATAGAGGAGTTCTCGAGATTGTTCTTGGCTAGATACCTTCCTTCGACGCAGAAGATAGCGTTGGAGAATGAATTTCTGAAGTTGGTTCAGGGTGAGAGGAGCGTGGATGAATATCTCCACGAGTTTACGCGTTTGAGTCGTTATGCTAGCTCCACCATCATGGATGAGGAGCGCAAGACTAATCGCTTCTATGAAGGCCTGAGGGATGAGTTGAGATTATTACTTTCAGGGCCGATGACGCAGGGTTTCTTAACCTTGGTCAATACTGCCCAGTCCTTGGAGAAGGACATGAAGAATGTGCAAGCGAAGAAAGGCTTGGTTGATAGAAAATCTGAATTTAAAGTGCCGACTACTTCAATGTCCGGCTATCGGAGGGCTTTCAAGAAGCATAGGACTTCGGGTCCAGCTCCTTCTAGTGCTTCTGGGGCGACTGCGAGTCGGACCCCGGGCGCGTGCTTTACATGTGGAAAGACGGGGCATTTCGCCCGTGATTGTTGGAGCGGATGTCCTAAGTCTGAGAGGAGGCCAGGAGCTACTTATGAAGAAAAGGGAAAGGCGGTGGAATCGACCGCATCCCATTATGCTCCGGCCCAACCAAGGGTCTACAATCTTGGCCAACAGGAGGCCATTAAACAAGCTGATGTGGTGACAGGTACGATTTAATTTATAGCAAGTCAATTCCTTTATATGCTTGTTATGCACATGTTACCTTACCACTACTTGTTTAGAATTTGTGGTGATTTGTGAAAATCTGGCACGAGCACTCTTCGATACGGGAGATTCACACTCCTTCTTGTCCGAAGGATTTGTATCACGCATCGGAGCCCCTTCTTCGATGGCGAAGGACAAGTTGGATGTGTTGTTGCCCAATGGGTGTTCGATGCGAGCGGATAGGATCTGCGATGTTAAGATTCGTATTGGGGAGCAGGAGTTTGACCTGCGGGCATCCTTACTTCCGTTGGTGGAGTTCGACGTCATATTTGGCATGGACTGGCTCTCGGAGCAGCAAGCCCATATAGATTGCGGTAGCAAGGAAGTCAAGCTGGGAGCAAGTCGTGAGACGACTTTTACGGGCTTGAAGGGGTCGAGCAAGACGTTGATGTCTGCTCTTCAGGTGGTGAAGGCGGTTCGTGCCGGAGCAGAACTGTTCTTTACACTAGTGGAGGTTGCAAAGCCGAAGACCGCGTTGGATTGTATTTCAGTGGTATCGGAATACCCTGATGTGTTCCCCGCAGATCTTCCTGGAGCCCCGCCTCAACGGGAGATAGATTTTACGATCGAGCTAGTGCCAGGTGCAAAGCCTGTGTCACGATCTCCGTATTGGCTAGCGCCTAAGGAAATGGCGGAGCTGAAGGTTCAACTGCAAGAGTTGTTGGAGCAAGGTTATGTGACCCCGAGTTCTTCGCCTTGGAGCGCACCGGTCCTCTTTGTTAAGAAGAAGGACGGAAGCTTGAGGTTATGTATTGATTATCGGGAGCTAAACAAGCTGACTGAGAAGAACAAGTACCCGATCCCCCGGATTGATGATCTCTTTGATCAGTTAGTCGGGTCGACGGTGTACTCGAAGTTAGATCTCAAGTCTGGGTACTATTAGCTGCGGATAAGGGAGAGTGATATCCCGAAGACAGCGTTTAGTACGAGATACGGGCATTATGAGTTTACGGTCATGCCGTTTGGGCTGACTAATGTGCCGTCAGTGTTCATGGATTTGATGAACAGGACGTTCAGGGAGTACTTGGACCATTTCGTGATCGTCTTCATCGACGATATTTTGGTGTACTCGCAAAGTGAGGAAGATCACTTCAAGCATCTTCATTTGGTGTTGGAGACGCTAAGGAGAAATCAGTTGTATGCCAAGTTCTCGAAGTGCGAGTTTTGGCTATCCTCAGTAGCATTCCTCGGGCATATAGTGAGCGAAGAGGGTATTGCTGTGGATCCGGCGAAGATTGTTGCGATACGGGAGTGGCCTGAGCTTGCTACGGTAGCAGAAGTCCGGAGCTTTTTGGGGCTTGCCGGCTATTATAGGCGCTTCGTAGAGAACTTCTCGCGGTTAGCATTACCTCTCACTACTTTGACGAGGAAGGAGCATAAGTTTGTTTGGACGCAGGAGTGCGCGCGTGCTTTTGAGGAATTGAAGTGTCGGTTGACCACGGCGTCTGTGCTGAGTTCGCCATGTGGAACCGAAGGCTATGAGATATATAGCGATGCTTCAGGCAGCGGTTTGGGTTGTGTGCTACTGCAGCACGGAAGCGTGATAGCTTATGGCTCGAGACAGCTAAAAGTGCACGAGAGGAATTATCCGGTCCATGACTTGGAGTTAGCGGCCGTGATGTTTGCCTTGAAGCTGTGGAGACACTATTTGTACGGTGTGAAGATTGATATCTACACCGATCACAAGAGCCTAAAGTACCTGATTGATCAGAAGGATCTGAATATGCGGCAGCGTAGATGGATGGAGTTCCTGGGGGACTATACATTCAAGATCCACTACGTGTCTGGCAAAGGGAATGCGGTTGCGGACGCGTTGAGTCGCCGAGCCCCAGCTCAAGCCAATTGGCTATCGGTGCATGATGAGCGGTTGGTGCGGGAGTTGGAGGTGTTGGAAATTGTTTGTGTGGATAGACAATCAAGTGCTGAAGCAGTTCTGAATTGGACTGAAGTCCAATATGACCTGGCTGATCGGATTCGGCAGGCTTTGGATTTGGATGCTCATATGAAGCAGTTCATGATAGAGGCTCTGGATGGGTCAAATTCCCAATTTGTCATGGAGGACGGATTGCTGTGGAATGACGGTCGTTTGTGCGTCCCAAGTGTGGGCAATTTACGGGTGGAGTTGTTGTATGAGGCGCACCATACCAAGTACTCGATTCACCCGGGGAGCACGAAGATGTACCGTGATGTAAAGAAACTATTTTGGTGGCCGGGTTTGAAAAAGGATGTGGCGCTATACGTAGCGAAGTGCCAAACCTGCGCCTTGGTAAAGGCGGAGTGCCAAAAGCCGGGAGGATTTCTTAAGTCCTTGCCTATTCCGGAGTGGAAATTCGACGGCATCACTCTATGGACTTTGTGCACGGTTTGCCAAGGTCGCAAAAGGGGAACGACACCATTTGGGTGGTCGTGGATCGATTAACGAAGGTGTCGCATTTTATTCCGCATAGGAAGGATGATCCGGTGGAGAAGCTGGCAAAGCTTTATGTGGATAATATAGTACGGCTTCATGGTGTGCCCCGCAGCATCGTGAGTGACCGAGATGGGCGGTTCACGTCCACTGATTGGAGGCTGGTGCAGCAAATGTTGGGAACAAAGCTGAAGTTTAGCACAGCCTTCCATCTGCAAACGGATGGGCAGACCGAGAGGGTAAATAGGACCATGGAAGATATGCTTCGCATGTGTGTCTTGGATTTTGTAAAGCAATGGGAAGACCACCTTTATTTGGTGGAGTTCGCATACAACAATAGCTACCAAGCAAGTATTCAGATGGCGCCTTTCGACGCCCTATATGGTAGAAGATGTCGCACGCCGTTGTCTTGGTTAGAAACGGGCGAGTCAAAGTTGTATAAGTGATCGGAAGTGGAGGATGCTACTTCTTTGGTGAGAACGATTCGGGAGAGGTTGCTTATCGCTCAGGACCGGCAAGCAAAGTACTATAATGACAAGCACAGGAACGTGGAGTTCGCTGTGGGCGATTATGTATACTTAAAGATCAAGCCGTTCAAGGGTGTCTCGCGGGTGCGACGATTGAAAAAGCTAAGCCCGAGGTACCTTGGACCGTTTGAGGTTCTGGAGCGAGTTGGTGAAGCGGCCTATAGGTTGAAGCTTTCGGTGGAGCTAAGTGGTTTACACGATGTATTCCACATTTCGGTGCTTCGGAAGGCGGTGCAAGAGCCTACGCAAGTGATCGCGGTCAGTTTGAGTTGTTCTGCTCAGGTACAAAATTTTGGTCTTGTACATGTTTTTCCTTTATGTAATTTCGTGGATGAAATTCTTTTAAGAGCGGTAGAGTTGTAACGCCCCGAAACTCAAAGGAGCAAAGGGGGACGTTTTGGGCCAGTTTGAGTTCTGGCTGCAGGCACACGGCCTGGGACACGGGCGTGTCCCAGGGCGTGTCAAGCCTGTGTCGACACTAAGGCGCGAAGTCGACACTTTGGTCTCGACATTGTGTCGAGACTGGGCACACGGCCTGCGACACAGGCGTGTCGCAGGGCGTGTCGAACCGTGTCGACACTTAGCCGTGAAGTCAACACTGAGCTTTGACGTTGTGTCGAGACATGGCACACGGCCTGCGACACAGGCGTGTCGCAGGGCGTGTCAACCCGTGTCGACACTCGTCCCGCGAAGTCGACACTTTGGTGTCGACAATGTGTCGATACATGGCACACGGCCTGCGACACGGGCGTGTCGCAGGGCGTGTCGACCCGTGTCGACACTTAGCCGCGAACTGTCGAGACCGTGTACACGGCCTGGAGCCCAGGCGTGTCAAGGTGACACGGGCAAGGACACGGGCGTGTCCTAGAACCCGTGCAGTGCTCGGGTTGAAAATGGGGAAAAATCATGGGGTACACGGCCGGCTACACGGCCGTGTCAGCTGGAACACGGGCGTGTCAGCTCGAACACAGGCGTGTTCGATACCCGTGTGAGGTTCCAGGTGATTCGATTTTGACGGCGAATGAGGCACACGGCCCTGGACACGGGCGTGTGCCCGGCCGTGTTCGGTCCAGATTGGGCATTTCAGCCACGAATCAAAGCCGTTCGTTTCCTTGTTTTGAGATCCAACGGCTGGGGGACGTTCCTGAAGGGATATACCCGTGAGTTGACTTAGAAATCCATCACTTTTCATACTTTATCTCTTTCCAAATCCTTAGAGAAAGAGGAGAACCAAGGGAGGAAGAAGAGCTAGATCCCGCCATTGGAGGAGCTTCGGAGCTCCGAATCGCAAGCCGACCCCGGATCCACGAAGGCAACGCTAGTGCGGTGATTTTCATCCGGATACTTTTCAATGGCGCCAAAGAGGAACTCAAGGGTAACGATCCTCATCTTGAGCATGAGTCGCTCTCTTTCTTTGCATAGGAAGCCCGCTCTCGTGAGTTTGCGGAGAGTTGGAGGCGTTCCTTCGGGTAGATATGTGAAGTCCCCGTTGTTTAGAGTCCGTAAGCGAGAACGGACATAGGCATGATGTGTGAAGCCTACCCGGACATGTTGGTCTGGATCGGTGATGTTGCATTGCATAAATGCCGGAGAAGACTCCGTGCTATGGTTTGTTTTTCGGGTTTTCTACGCGGTAGATTGCAGCAGGGAGCCTTGGGGATTAACCCAAAGGTGCACCCGGAAAACTGGGCGGATACGAGATCTTGCCAACTTGGTGGCCTGAGAGCCAACTCGAACATAACTGAGTTATGTGATTTGCGGTAGAATGAGACTCGGAGGAAGTATGACCCGCGCAAATGACTTAAATTGTCGTTGCGATGTGAGCACGGGTTAGATGGAACCGTACCCGCTTTATGTCGTTCGGTTAGAGAGACCTAAGGTTACGTGGCACTCGCCGTTGGCATAGATGTGAGTCTTCGGCGGTCTATGGCTTTAATTGACGTGACCCATGCCAGGAAGACAAATTGCTCATAGGTTTGTCCGTCTAAGTGGCGGTGGTGAGTCCGGAATGTTAATGGCTTTAATTGACGTGACATCGACCGGTTCATCGAGAATGTGCCCTGAGTGCACGGGGCGTGTGGTCGTGCGAGCCAACGTCTGTGATGAAATGGCTATGGTTATATACATTGCTCGCTTATGCTAATGAAATGCAGGGAAGGAGCATCGCCGCCCCGAGTTGGGGGCGGGATCGTTATAATTTGGTCAGCATTGCTGACCGTTGCCTTGTTTTGCCACCGTGCGGTGGTTTGTTGCTTGCAGGTGCAGCTGGACCAAGCGGTCAATAGCGGGCTAAAGCCCTTTTTGCGAAGCTGACCCTCGAAGGCCCAAGTAGAAGTGTTTACTGCTTTATTCATGTATGACCGGCCTGCGTGCCGTAGTTTGTAAAACATGTAATTTTCAAGTGAAACACTTTGTAAGGCCTTAAGGCCGGTTTTGGGTATTTTTGTATAACATTTCTTTTGGTATTAGTGGACATTCATGCTCCTATGCTGGGTTCTTGTTTACAACTCTTTTAAACTGCTTCCGCTAGAATGCTCTGTGTAGGACGTTGAGATTGGTTGGATGGTTTCCATAAGTAACCACCCGGTCTGTCTGTGGTATATGGCGTCGGGCCCCGGCCGGACCTACTGCTATATGCTATGCGACGGATAGGGGGTGTTACAAAAACAACATCATATCTTTACCTGACATAGAACATCAATATACACAACCAGCGCAGTATTCATGCCATAGATACACCAGTATGCACATCATCAACATGATACAAGTCACTTTTCTATGTTTCCTTTCGCTCAGTCGCCTTATTAAACACTCGAGGCATCAAATTAAACAATCGAGGCTGAATTTCCCCAATTGAACTTTGAGGCTCTTGCACTTCCAAATTATGCAATTGAGGTTGCGTTCGGGATGCAGATGACTCGGCCACTGCTTTACCCTTTTCCTCATAAGACGCCCCTGTCTTTTTCTCACTCCCTGAAGGGGCATTCCAACAAAATTTAGCAATATGTCGTTGCTTCCCACAATTATAACAGATATGTGTATCACCACGTCCTTGCTCATAGGTTGCCCCTGAAGAGATAGTCTACGGAGTTGATTCAACATGCCTAAACCTTTTCTTATCTCGTCTCATAAACTTCAATTGTTCCGATTGTGGCACTTTTAATTCTGGCTTCTCCACTACCAGTCTCTTCTTTTCTTGTACCCGCTTCAAATCCTTCTCCAACGCACGGGCTGTATCCACCAACTCTTGGAAGCCTTGATTCACCGAACTCGGAAGTGGCAGCCTTAACTCATCTCGCAGTCCCTCATAAAAGCGATTCGTCTTTCATGCTTCCTCCGCTAAGGTAGACCCCGCATATCGCCCCAGTCTGGTAAACTTATGCAGTTATGTATCAATATTAGTCTCACCCTGCACCAGATGTTGAAACTTGTTCTCCATCGCAATCCGCTGCGACACTGGCAAATACTTGGCGAGAAACAATCAGGAGAATTCGTCAATGGATATCTCCTATAAACCACAACATGCCAAGTGATGCACTTCCACATCATCCCACCAAAGTCTCGCGTCTCCTTCCATCAAAAAAGTGGCTAAGGTCACTTTCTGCTCTTCTGCAGTCCTGATTGCAATTAGGATCCTATTCACTCTAGCAATCCAGTCTTCCGCCTGCGCTGGGGAAGTCGCTCCACAAAACATAGGTGGATGAAATTCCATAAATCTTTTCAAGGACTCATCCATTGCTTGCTTGTCCACTACAACTTCAGCGCGCTCTTGACTTGCACTAGCTCGTACTAGCACCCATGCAGGCCTTGCCTGCCCAGTAGGCTATGTCTGTAACACTGCAAGCAACGTCTCTGTCACCACCCGTATGGTCTCCGTCGAGGGAGGCGTAGGCGCTTCAACGGGTGCTGCACTCTCATCGGACCGCTAGGGCTCAGACTGCCCAGCATCACTCCTCGCCACCTATCAATCAATGTACAAAACACCATTAATCATGCAGTTCATAATGGCAAATATACATTGATGCACATTCCTAGTGGACATTCGTGAGTTCAATTATGTTCTTCCCTCCCAAACAATCTCAACCTGGCCTTGATACCACTTTGTAACGCCTCCACTCGTCACATGGAATATAAAGGTGGGTCTGGTCAGGGCCCCACGCCATACTTCACAGACAAGCGGCGGAATTACATATGGAAATCAAAATCTACTCGTACCCTAACTCAAAACATTATAGCACAACATTTTAAGTTAGATGAACTCAGCTCAATGAATGTCCACTAATATATAAACTCCACATTTATATATATAACCATGAATGTATACAACATACACACACCCATGGCCTTAAGGACTTACAAGTTGCTCTTTACACACATGTACAATTTCATACATCGCCACGCAGGCCGGCCACACATGAAATCCAAATATGCTTTCTTCGCACGGCCTTCAAGGGCCTTTAGCAGCAAGCCTCCATTCTACTCAAACCAATTCAATCATCAACACCTACAATTAGATATCCATACAAGGAAGGCAAACAAAGTAACGGTCAGCATTAGCTGACCAATTATAACGACCCTACCCCTTATCTGGGGCAATGGTTCCTTCCCTGTATGCATTGCCATCACAAGCTATCAATCTACCAATCACAACCACATCACAAATGACGGTATCCACCAGCCTCTCCGTGCACTCAGGGCACCTTATCGGTGTACCGGATATCCCAGTCGTACACTGCCGATTAGAGGTTCTTCACTTATTAGTTGGGCGGTTCAATCATAGTCCACCAATCCCGCGGGCTGGCGACATTCCGTCCATACCACTCAGAGGTACTACCTCACAGCATCCACAAACATAACCAGAGTAGATCGACCCACCCTAGTGGTGTAGCAAGCCGGGTTTATCGATGCTCCCCAGGCATTACCACCAATCAACCCCTCAACTATTTCCGATCGACCCACCCTTGTGTGCAACAAGTCGGGTTTAACACGGCTCCCCAGGCGTTGCCACCAACGACCCCATTTCTATCCAGATCAACCCACCCTAGTGGTGTAGCAGGCCGGGTTTATCTCGCACTCCCCAGGCATAAAACCAATTGACCTATCATCACAACCAGGAGCTTACTCAAAGCATCCATATATCCATAAACAACATCCATACAACCATCCAACAAAGCATAAACCTTTACATATAATCAACTCCACGGAGTCTTCTCCGGTTTACCCATAATCATCACCAATCCAGACTACCCGTCCAGATGGGCTTCACACAGCATGCCTATGTCGTACTCCGCACTTTCGGCTCTAGATGCAGACTCAACCAAGGGAATCGCTTACGATATCCACCTCTTGGTGGAGTATTCCACGCATATGCATAAAGAAAGGACTTCGATGTCCAAGAAGGAGAACGATACCCTTGAAGATCGCTTCGGCAAAATCAAGTAGCTCGATGGAAATCACTGCCTCAGCTTTGCCTTCACGAATCCGATCTCGGATCTTTGCTCCGCATACCGCAGCTCCTCCAGCAGTTGGCTTTCTCATTCCTCCTTCCTTCCCCTGCTCCCTCTTTCTCTTTCTCTATCTTTGAGAATGAGAAGAAGAAGAAGATGTAAATTAAGGGATTTTATCCCCATTTCTCAGCCCTTATCCACATGGAAGGGGCCCGGGCCCTTGGATCCAGAAGAGGGGAATGAATAGCTCAGATTTGACCAAAAATAGGATGAACATGGCCTGACACGCCCTGTGACACGCCCGTGTCATAGGCCGTGTCACTTAAGCGGCAGGCAACTGACTTAAATCCAACCAATACACAATCGTGTGACATGCCCGTGTCACACCCTACAGGCCTGTGTCATGCCAGACACGCCCATTGTAACAACCCCATCCATTCATATGGTATATACTCGAAGGTCCAACCGGGGCCACACAGTATATACCACAAAACAGACGATGAAGCTACGGGATGATATCAGAGTACGCAGCGCACCTAACACAAAACATTCTAGCGGAAGCCTATATGAAAACGTGAACTCCACAAGTGAATGTCCAACATATAACACAACCCCACGTTGTATATATCTTACATAGGAAAGTCTTACAAGAGTACAAAAGTTGGCCTTATGGCCTTACATGGCTTTCAAACAGTGGCCTCAATATTGGCGCGCAGGCCGGCCACAATAAAAGCAAACACACCACAAGCAACATAAGCCTTCGAGGGCTAGCAGCAGCAGCAGCAACAGCAGCAGGAACATCAACCTTTATGCGTCCCGCTTGGCTCTCCAGCACCTGTACAGGGACAATCCACCCAACGGTGGCAAACAGAGGCGACGGTCAGCATTCAGCTGACCAAATTATAACGACCCTACCCCTTCTCTCAGGGCAGCGATAATCTTCCCGGCAGGCATATCATCACAAGCATGGCACAAGATCATATAATGTGCTTTCATGCACACATGCCATCACAACCGTTCGCCACCCGGCCTAACGGTTCGTGCACTCAGGGCACCTTTTTGGTGTTCTGGCAAAGCACTTACCCACCACCGTATTAGGGTCACAACCCAACGGTAAATCTCTTGAGCATTTACTCCATGGCGTGCAGCCGGAGTTCTAGTCTTCTACACCGGGATGGCTCGTAGCCCCCCATTGTGTCATGGCGCGCAGACCTAAGACTCTCGCTATGCGCTCCAACAGACCGCACCTTTTGGTCCACGTCGGACAGACATAACACAGGTCGGATCCTCCACCCCCCGTTGCTCAAATCGCCCTGCCTTCTCCGAGTACAGCGTAATCATGGCTTAATCAAAGGCGCGGGTCGGTTTCACCAATCCTGTTCTTGGCACACAGCCTGGGTATTTCTCTACACCCATTCACAACATTAGCGGGTCTTTCATGGGCACCCCAGTAATTCCTGCTACACTCTTTGCAGGTGGACACCGCAAATATCACAAATGTCAGGGGTCTTTCCTGGCTACCATGCCAGTACTTCCTGTTACTCGCTTCACAGGTGGACACCCTACGACATCAAGCACCACAAAGGGCCTTTCCTGGTCACACCAGTACTTCTTGTTACTCATTCACAGGTACGACCCAATAGTACAAGCATAACACGGATATTTTCCTGGACTACCACTCCAGTACTTCCTGCTACTCCTCTTCACAGGCATAACCCGTTGACTTCTTAAACTACACGTTTATCACGGAGTCTTCTCCGGTTCGTATGCAACATCACCAATCCAGACCAACCTGTCCAGATGGGCTTCACACAGTATGCCTATTCCGTACTCCATTTCCGGATCTATATGCCAACAATGGAGATTTCATGAATCACCCAAAAGACTCCCAAAATAGCCACCTCTTGGTGGGGGAATCACAACAATATGCCAAAAGGAAGCCTTCACATGGCTAGGAAGAAAAGTCATTACCCTTGAAGGCCTCTTCGGTGCCATGAGCTCCAAGCTGGCTTGAACGAATCATAAGAGCTTTTCCTCCGCAACGCTGGCTTCGGATCTCTCATCGGTAAACCGCAGCACCACCGGTGACCAACCCCTTGCCTCCTCCTCCTTCTTCCTCTTCCTTTCTCTCACTAGAAATGAAGAAAGAGAAGACCAAATGAGAAATGAGATTTCTCTTCTCATTCACGGTCTTAAGGAAAATAGGGAGGCAGTTCAGCCATTGGATCCCAGCTGAAGGAACGGACGACCATGATTTTGCCAGAAAAGCTACTTTTTGCCTGATACCTCCTATGACACGCCAGTGTCCATGGCCGTGTGCCTCAAGTGGTGCTCAACCAACTTACCCAAACCAGTGACACGCCCATGGGACACGCCCGTGTCATGGGCCGTGTCACCCGACACGTCTTCAGACATGCCCGTGTCTGTGGCCGTGTTCGTCAGGCGAAAATAATCCCAAAATCGCCCGAGACTCACACGGCATGTGACACGCCCGTGTCCCAGGCCGTGTGCCCATACACGGCACAAAGACACGCCCTAGCGCAAAATTCGTCGGGCTGAGTTCGTCGACCCGAAGGGACACGCCCGTGTCACAGGTCGTGTTCACCCACATCTCAACACTCGACGACCACATCTCGACACTCGACGATCGTCGAGCAATTCTCGTCGAACACACGACACAACATTGGACACGCCCGTGTCCTTGGCCGTGTGCCTTATCTCGACACATCGTCGAGCAAAAAACTTCGACTCCCAGGCCGATCGTCGACACGGGCTCAACACGCCCTGAGACACGCCCGTGTCTCAGGCCGTGTTTGTTGTTCGACGATCGCCGACTCCAAATTTCGTCGACCTCGCGGCCAAATCGTCGACCCCAGCCTGACACGCCTTGGGACACGCCCGTGTCCCAGGCCGTGTCACCCGAAAATTTGCCTGCCGAGAAAAAGTGGGCTGTTACAACCCTCCCCTCCTACAAGAAATTTCGTCCATGAAATTAAGACACAGGAAGGCAATAAGTAACCAACAACCAAAAAGTTATAACATTAAATGTTTTATGTTACAACACACGATGCTCTCCACGGATTACAGAAACAGTTCGGGAAACTCTTCTCGCATGGTTTGCTCTCGCTCCCATGTAAGTTCCTTACGGCCGCAGTTGTCCCACCAGACTTACACCATGCCGATCGCCTTGTTCCGCAACTGTTTCTCGGCTCGATCCTCGATCTGAATGGGCTTCACTTTTGTCGTTAGCCCGTACTCCACAGGCACACAATCCTCCGCGATCACTTGAGCTTGATCTTTAATGGCCTTCCGAAGCACCGAGATGTGAAATACATCTTGTAATCCACTCAAGTCTGCCGACAGAGCTAGCCGATAAGCCGCTTCTCCTACTTGCTCAACCACTTCAAAAGGACCCAAATACCTTGGACTCAACTTTTTCAAGCGTCGGATCCTGGAGACATCTTTGAAGGGCATGATCTTCAAGTAGACCCAATCGCCAACCGCAAATTCCACGTTCCGGTGCTTGGCGTTGTAGTACTTAGCTTGTCGATCTTGAGTAATAAGTAGCCTCTCTCGAATAGTCCATATGGTTGAGTTTGCTTCATCAACATCATTTGGTTTATAAATTCGAGCTTCGACTGCTTCTACCAAGCCAAGGGAGTACGACACTTCCTTCCATATAGCGCTTCATATGGTGCCATCCCAATGCTCGCCTGGTAGCTGTTATTATATGCAAACTCCACCATATAGAGATGATCTTCCCATCTCTTTACGAAGTCAAGGGCGCACATTCGGCGCATGTACTCCATCGTTCTGTTGGTACGTTCAATTTGTCCATCCGTTTGGGGATAAAGGCCGTACTGAAAGTCAATTTCGTGCCCAACAGTCGGTGAACTAGCCTCCAGTCATTTGACATGAATCGCCCATCTCGATCACTTACGATGCTCCGAGGAACATCGTGAAACCGCACAATCTGGTCAACATATAATTTTGCCAAACTTTCAACTGAATCATCCCGCCTGTTCAGGAGAAAATGTGCCACTTTAGTTAGCCGGTCAACAATCACCCAAATGGAATCATTTCCTCGCTGCGATCTTGGCAATCCGTGCACAAAATCCATGGAAATATCATCAAATTTCCACTCTGGGATCGGTAGTGACTTCAAATAACCGCCCGGCTTTTGGCATTCCGCCTTCACCATCGCATATGTTTGGCATTTGGATACATAGAGGGTAACATCTCTCTTGAGCCCTGGCCACCAGAATAGCTTTCTCATGTCGTTGAACATCTTCGTGCTCCTGGGGTGAATGAAATACTTTGTATAATGTGCTTCATACAGTAGTTCTTCCCTCAATTTACCCACCTTCGGGACGCACAAACGGCTCTCTTTTCGCAAAAGACCGTCATTCCAGGAAAATTTGCCTTCTGGCCCTTCGTTCACATAGCGTAAGAGATCTTCATCCACCTCCGTTGACCGTCGAACTCGGTCTGCAAGGTCACATTGCACCACAGTCTAGTTCAAACATGTAGTGGCAGTGGAATTCTTGTCAACACAATAGATCTCTAATGCTTCCAATTCCTGGATCAGACATTCATCATGTCTTTGTAACCAATTCGCTCTAGCCGGAATCCTTCGACTCAAGGCATCCACGACAATATTCCCCTTCACAGGCGTATAGTGAATCTCAAAAGTGTAGTCCCCAAGGAACTCCAACCACCTTCGTTGTCGCATATTCAAGTCGTTATGCTCCAATAGGTACTTTAGGCTCTTGTGATCTGTATAGATCTCCACCTTCACTCCATAAAAGTAGTGTCGCCAAAACTTGAGTGCAAAAATCACCACCGCTAATTCCAAGTCATGGATGGGGTAATTTCGCTCGTGCACCTTCAGCTGGCGTGAGCCATAAGCAATCACCTTTCCATTTTGCAGAAGAACGTAGTCTAAGCCGCTCCCTGAGGCATCACTATAAATCACAAATCCATCGGTCCCACTTGGCAAAGACAACACCGGTGTCGTGGTCAACCGAACCTTCAGCTCTTCAAAAGCTCATGCGCACTCTGGCGTCCAAACGAACTTCTGCTCTTTTCGCATCAGCGTGGTTAGCGGTAAAGCAATCCGCGAGAAGTTTTCCACAAATCTTCGATAGTAGCCCGCAAGTCCAAGGAAACTCCTGACCTCGGCCACTGAAGACAATACCGGCCACTCCTCTATGGCTCTTATCTTTGCTGGATCCACTGCAATGTCCGCTCCACTCACCACATAGCCTAGGAACGCCACTGACGATAGCCAAAACTCGCACTTCGAGAACTTGGCATAGAGCTGATTTTGCCTCAACGTATTCAACACCAACCGCAAGTGAGTCTCATGCTCAGCTTTTGACTTTGAGTACACCAAGATGTCATCAATGAACACAATCACAAACAGATCCAAGTACTATCAGAACGTGCGGTGCATCAAATCCATAAACACTGAGGGCGCATTGCACAATAAAAATGGCATGACCGTGAACTCATAGTGCCCGTAACGTGTTCCAAATGCGGTTTTGGGAATGTCACCTTCCCGAATTCTCAACTGGTAATAACCAGACTTTAGGTCCAGCTTCGAAGAGACGGTCGAGCCCACCAGCTGATTGAATAACTCATCAATCCGGGATATCAGATACTTATTCTTCTCGGTCAGCTTATTCAGTTCACGGTAATCAATAGACAACCGCAACCCATCGTCTTTCTTCTTAACAAAAAGCACAGGCGCGCTCCAAGATGACATGCTTGGGCGTATATAACCTTGCTCTAGCAACTCGTGTAATTGGACCTTCAACTCAGCCATCTCCTTTGGCGCGACGCGATATGGCGAGCGGGCCACAGGTTTCGCACCTGGCACCAACTCGATCGAGAAGTCAATCTCCCGTTGGGGTGGTAGCCCAGGGAGATCCGTGGGAAACACATCTGTAAATTCTGCCACAATCGGAACCTCGTACACACTGGTCTTAGGCTCAACAGCCTGAATTAGTGCGAAGTAACACTCCGAACCCTTTAGAACAGCTTTGACTACTTGAAGTGCAGACATCAATGTCCCGACCACTCCTCGCATGCCCGCAAACTTTGTCTCATGTTCGGTATTCTGGCCGAACGTGATTTCTTTGGACTGACAATCAATCATGGCATGCTGCTCCGCAAGCCAATCCATCGCAAAAATCACGTCAAATTCCAATATCGGCAATACAGAAGCAGTCAAACTGAAATCCCGACTTCCTATTTGGACCGCCACATCGCAAGCTTAATCTGCAAGCATCCAACAGCCATTCGGCAACACCACTCTGACGCTATCTGTCTTTGCACGACTAGGTATCCCAAGCCGCGATATAAACTCACTAGACAGAAAATAATGTGATGCACCCGTATCAAACAGTGCTCGCGCCAGCGTGTCCCGAATCATCACAAAGCCTGTGACAATCATGTCACACACACAAACCACAAACATGGATGCACTAAACAAAGCATACAAGCAATAGCATATGCAAAAATAAACTCATACCTGTGACCACGTCACTTTGCTTGATGGCCTCCTGCAGGCCAAGATTATAGACCCGGGGCTGCGTCTGCGAGGCAGAGGATTCCACTACTGCCTTGCCCTTCTCCGCATACGACGCTCCCGCCTTCTTTTCATTCTTTGGCGGCACTCGACACTCTCAAGCGATATGCCCCATCCGGCCACAATTATAGCAGATACGTGTATCCGGCTTTGAGGTAGCCCCCAACGTTGCTCCCGTTGCAACTGATGAAGGAGCTTGTCCACTTGTCTTGGACTTCTTGCACCATCTCTTCTTATAAAATGGTTTCCCAGATCGGGGTACCTTCCACTCCGGTTGCGTCACAGCCAAAGCTCTCTTCCCCTACACCCTCTTTATATCCTTTTCCAGCGCGCTCGAAGTGTCCACCAATGCCTGGAAGCCTTGGTTCACAGAACTAGAAACCAGGAACCTCAGCTCGTCCCTCAGTCCTACATAGAACCGATTGGTCTTCCTCGGCTCATCAGCAAAAATAGAACCCGCATACCGCCCTAAGCGAGTAAACTCATGCAGGTACGCATCAACACTGCCATCACCTTGGGTCAGCCTTTGGAATTCATTTTCCATGGCTATCCGTTGAGTCGCAGGAAGGTGCTTCGCTAGGAAGAGTCGGGAGAATTCTTCCATGGGTACTTGTGTTAAAGGACGACCCGCCAAGTGATGCAACTCCATCTCATCCCACCACAATCTAGCTTCGCCTTCAAGCAAGAAGGTAGCTAAGGTGACTTTCTGATGCTCCGTCGTTCCAATCGCCGTCATGACTCTCTTGACGCGCGATAGCCAATCCTCAGCCTGCGTAGGAGTTCCCGCTCCCGAAAACGTAGGAGGATGGAAACTCATAAACCGCGTCAGCAGCTTCTTAGCCGCTCGAGGAGCCACATCCACTACAGGTTCAGGCCTTGCCGCCACCTGTTCTGGTCTCACAGCCGCTTGTTCCTGCCTAAGTGGCTGGCCTTGGATCATGGTAAACAAAGCCTCAGCAACTAAACACACATGTTCCGCAGACGGTGGAGGTGTAGGCACCTCGGCTGGTGCCGTACTTTCATCAGAACACTGGGGCTCAGACTGCCCAGCTCCACTCCATGTCACCTAAAGGTGGACAAGACACACACATTGGCGGCCTTCCACAAGCAAACAACACAAAATCGGAACGTGCAGGTTCCGCAAACACATGAATTTGCATTCCTAGCATGGACATTCAGGAGTTCAATCGGATACTGTGGTTCGCACAAAGACGTGCTCGCCACCCCACAAAAGAAGTCGACCACGACTTCGAAAGGGAAAGACCAAAACAACTGATACCAAAAATGTAACAACCCCATCTATTTATATGGTATATACTCGAAGGTCCGGCCGGGGCCCCACAGCATATACCACAAAACAGAGGATGAAGCTACGGGATGATATCAGAGTACGCAGCGCACCTAACACAAAGCATTCTAGCGGAAGCCTATACGAAAACGTGAACTACACAAGTGAATGTCCAACATATAACACAACCCCATGTTGTATATATCTTACATAGTAATGTCTTACAAGAGTACAAAAGTTGGCCTTATGGCCTTACATGGCTTTCAAATAGTGGCCTCAATAGTGGCGCGCAGGCCGGCCACAATAAAAGCAAACACACCACAAGCAACATAAGCCTTCGAGGGCTAGCAGCAGCAACAACAACAGCAGCCAGAACATCAACCTTTATGCGTCCCGCTTGGCTCTCCAGCACCTGTACAGGGACAATCCACCCAACGATGGCAAACAGAGGCGACGGTCAGCATTCAGCTGACCAAATTATAACGACCCTACCCCTTCTCTCGGGGCAGCGGTAATCTTCCCTGCAGGCATATCATCACAAGAATGGCACAAGATCATATAATGTGCTTTCACGCACACATGCTATCACAACCGTTCGCCACCCGGCCTAACGGTCCGTGCACTCAGGGCACCTTTTTGGTGTTCTGGCAAAGAACTTGCCCACCACCGTATTAGGGTCACAACCCAACGATAAATCTCTTGAGCATTTACTCCATGGCGTGCAGCCGGAGTTCTAGTCTTACTAAACCGGGATGGCCCGTAGCCCCCCATTGTGTCATGGCGCGCATGCCTAAGACTCTCGCAATACGCTCCAATAGACCGCACCTTCTGGTCCATGTCGGACGGACATAACGCAGGTCGGATCCTCCACCCCTCGTTGCTCAAATCGCCTTGCCTTCTCTGAGTACAGCGTATTCATGGCTTAATCAAAGGCACGGGTCGGTCTCACCAATCCTTTTCTTGGCACACAGTCTGGGTATTTCTCTACACCCATTCACAACATTAGCAGGTCTTTCCTGGGCACCCCAGTACTTCCTGCTACTCTCTTTGCATGTGGACACCGCAAATATCACAAATGTCAGGGGTCTTTCCTGGCTACCATGCCAGTACTTTCTGTTACTCGCTTCACAGGTGGACACCCTATGACATCAAGCATCATAAAGGGCCTTTCCTGGTCACACCAGTACTTCCTGTTACTCATTCACAGGTACGACCCAATAGCACAAGCATAATACGGATATTTTCCTGGACTACCACTCCAGTACTTCCTGCTACTCCTCTTCACAGGCATAACCTGTTGACTTCTTAAACTACACATTTATCACGGAGTCTTCTCCAGTTCGTATGCAACATCACCAATCCAGAACAACCTGTCCAGATGGGCTTCACACAACATGCCTATTCTGTACTCCATTTCCGGATCTATATGCCAACAAAGGGGATTTCATGAATCACCCAAAAGACTCCCAAAACAGCCACCTTTTGGTGGGGGAATCATAACCATATGCCAAAAGGAAGCCTTCGCATGGCTAGGAAGAAAATTCATTACCCTTGAAGCCCTCTTCGGTGCCATGAGCTCCAAGCTGGCTTGAACGAATCATAAGAGCTTTTCCTCCGCAATGCTGGATTCGGATCTCTCGTCGGTAAACCGCAGCACCACCGGTGACCAGCCCCTTGCCTCCTCCTCCTTCTTCCTCTCCCTTTCTCTCACTAGAAATGAAGAAAAAGAAGACCAAATGAGAAATGAGATTTCTCTTCTCATTCACGGTCTTAAGGAAAATAGGGAGGCAGTTCAGCCATTGGATCCCAGCTGAAGGAACGGACGGCCACGATTTTGCCAGAAAAGCTACTTTTTTCCTGACACGGCCTGTGACACGCCCGTGTCCATGGCCGTGTGCCTCAAGCGGTGCTCAACCAACTTACCCAAGCCAGTGACACGCCTATGGGACACGCCCGTGTCATGGGCCGTGTCACCCGACACGCCTTCAGACACGCCCGTGTCTGTGGCCGTGTTCGTCAGGCGAAAATAATCCCAAAATCGCATGAGACTCACACGGCCTGTGACACGCCCGTGTCCCAGGCCGTGTGCCCATACACGGCACAAAGACACGCCCTAGCGCAAAATTCGTCGGGTTGAGTTCATCGACCCGAAGGGACACGCCCTGTGACACGCCCGTGTCACAGGCCGTGTTCACCCACATCTCGACACTCGACGACCACATCTCGACACTCAACGAACGTCGAGCAATTCTCGTCGAACACACGACATGGCCTTTGACATGCCCGTGTCCTTGGCCGTGTGCCTTCTCTCGACACATCGTCGAGCGAAAAACGTCGACTCTCAGGCCGATCGTCGACACGGGCTCGACACGCCCTGAGACACGCCCGTGTCTCAAGCTGTGTTTGCTATTCGAACATCATTGACTCCAAATTTTGTCGACCTTGCGGCCAAATCGTCGACCCCAGCCTGACACGCCCTGGGACACGCCCGTGTCCCAGGCCGTGTCACCCGAAAATTTTCCTACTGAGAAAAAGTGGTCTGTTACACCCGTGTCCAATAGTCATGTACTTCAAACAGTACAATCTCCACTTCACCCGAGCGGGACACGGCCACGGGACACGCCCGTCTCCCAAGCCGTATTCCCCAGGACACACCCGTATCCACCAGTACATGCAATCCCGCCTGAAACCTGCAAAGGACACGCCCTGTGACACGCCCGTGTCACTGGCCGTGTACCCTGCACTCGACGATCGTCGACCAAAATTCATCGACCACACACCCAATTCTTCAACACGAGCACGACACGCCCTTGGACACGCCCGTGTCCCAAGCCATGTCACCCCACCTAAAATTCGAAGTGGGCTTTGGGGTGCTACAAACAATCTCTTCTTCAATTCCAGAAAGGCTTCCTCGGACTTATCGCTCCAAATGAAAGATGTGTTCTTCTGCGTCAGTTTAGTCAAAGGCGCAGATAACGTAGAGAAACCCTCTATAAACCTTCTATAATAGCCAGCCAACCCTAGGAAGCTCCTTATCTTCTTGGGTGTGTTGGGCCTATTCCAATCCATAACATTAGTAATCTTCTCAGGGTCAACTGAATTTCCATCTTTATTTACCACATGACCCAAGAAAGAAACCTGAGGCAACCAAAACTCACACTTACTTAGACTGGCATACAACATATGCTCCATCAAGGTAGACAAAACTAAACGCAAGTGTTGGGCATGCTCAATAGCACAGTGTGAATACACAAAAAAGTCATCTATAAACATGACCACAAAATGGTCCAAAAAATCCTGGAACACGCAGTTTGTCATATCCATAAAGGCAGAGGGAGCATTGGTCAAACCAAAGGACATTACCAACAACTTAAAATGACCATGTTGTGAATGGAAAGCTGTCCGTGGAATATCTGCCTCACGAATCGTCAACTGGTGGTATCCTGAACGAAGATCGATCTTTGAAAACACAGAGCTACCACGCAACTGATCAAACAGGTCATCAATCCTTATCAGGGGATATATATTCTTAATAGTGACTTTATTCAGCTCTTTATAGTCAATACATAGCCTCATTTATCCATCCTTTTTCTTTACGAAAAGACGGGAGCACCCCTAGGCGAAGAACTCAGCCTAATAAAACCATTCAGGAGCTCCAGATCTATGACAAACTCCACGCCCCTCTCAGGCGGAAGACCAGGAAGATTAGCTGGAAAAACATCTGGAAACTCATGCAACACCAGAATCTCCTCTACACGGGGCAAGCTAACAACGGTTTCGAAAACTGAAACCAAACAAGCAAAACATCTGGAATTTACCAGCTTCCGAGCATGTACCGCAGATATAATCGGAGAAACTTGGTGCGGAAAAACATAAACACTCTCGGGTTGACCGTTGTCCATCTTGAAGTCCAATCACTTAACCTTGCACTAGATAACCGCATCATATTTGGACAACCAGTCCATGCCCAAGATCACATCAAAATCTTACAGGTCTATCATCTTCAAATCAGCAACTGCTAGAAAATTGCCTAACAAAATCGGACAACTCTGGATACCGTGGTCCAACACCACCGAATCACCGGAAGGAAACTTGACTTGAAATGCATCGCCAACTTGATCGAGATTCAAACGATGACGCTCAACAAAGGCTCTAGCCACAAATGAGTGGGTAGCACCGGAATCAATGGGAACATGTGCCTAACAATTCTTTACTTTAAATTTCCCTATAAAATGCTTACATAACTAATCGAACTACATCAAAACTACAACTACAAGCTAAAATAGAAACAAAACCAGGTTAGGAACTAACTTGAAATCACTTGGGTAGAAGTCTGGGCCTCGTCCAGAGACAACACGTTTAGCTTTCCCTTCCCTTTGTCTAACGGCTGCGGCAGTGGCAAGGCCCGATGCGGAACTGGCTCCAGCGCAGGCTGAGACTGTGGGCACTTTGACTTGTTATTACCTTTCTGTCTGCACTGAAAGCAATTTCTAACCTTATCCTAATAGTGGGAGCATCATGCCCCTACCGCTTGCACATGGTACAAACCAAATCCCCTTTAGGAGCATCCTGGATCGCATGGACCTACTCGTATTTCTAAGCTCCTATCCTCTTGAAATATTTCTCAAACGGGTGGCCAGGCCGGCCATAGAAACTACATATTTATTTGCTCCTCTTCCTCGAAGCAGCACCGGATTCCTTGGAAATCTTACTCTCACCAGTCTTCCTCTTATCCCTTCTCATTTGTTGCCCTTGGTTCTTGGCATTGTCAATTGCCTCAACTTTAAGAGTTGCTTCGACTGCTTTAGCATAACTCTCCGATTTATAAGCACTTTCCTACCGCTGGATGTCACTCTTCAGACTACCAAAAAAGTGCTTGACTCTGTTGTCTTCAGAAACTACTAAATCCGATGCGAACCGGCTCAGCTTGCTAAACTCCACCTCATACTCACTCACCACGAGCTGCCACTGCTTTAAATGCAGGAAATCATTTAACAAATGGTCTCGCTCGACCTACGACAGAAACTTCTTTAGTAAAAGCTCCTTGAAGACTTCTCAGGAACATCCATCCTTCAAATTTTCATTCTCCCTTAGCCACCCACTCTTTGCCAAACCTTTGAGCTGGTAGGCAGTGACCATTACTTTCTGGTCAGCTGAAACTCCGGAGTAAGAGAACATCTCCTCGATAGCAATAATCCAGTCATCCAAATCCATGAAGTCTGCTCTACCATCATAGGTAGGTGGTTCTAATCGCTGGAAGTGCGAGATGAAGTTCATCTCTAGTGGCAGTACAGCTGGGAGCACCAGAGAAGCGGGAGGAACTGGAACACCTTGACCCACGGCTGGGTCCTGAACTCTAAGAGGTTAGCCTGCAATGACAGTCAATAAGGTTTAGATCTGCGACTGCATCTCCAACATTTTCCTAGACAGTGATTCATTGCTCTGTCACAATCCTTCAATCATGGCCTCGTTCTGAGCACCAGACGACTCTCCCTCTAACTGGGGAGTCGACCTCATCGTAGGACATCTCGACATTCTAAAAATTTCATCAAGGAAGTAGTCAAAACCTAGCTTAACCGCTAGAACCAAACAACCTTGTACAGACAAAACATATATAAATACTTGCTCTTGCTGCTAACTTGCTCTGGGAATTTTATAAATGATGAAATGCTTAAACCTAGGATGATATACCATTATCCTATTAATTCTGGTGCAAAGTCCATGAATGCATGATTTTATATTATTTTGACTCAAAACAATGTGTGTGCATATATCATCATATAAATCTTTAGCTTGGCACGTGTGCACATATTATGTTATGCTATGCATGATGTGCTATGCATTCTAAAAAGGCCTTAATGCATGTTATGAGCGGCATACACATGAAATATTATGCATCTCATACTACATAATATCACATATAACAAAAAAGTAAAACGTGCTAATGGGCACACATATGATGATTGTAATGCATCACATACTACATAACCATCACATGCTGTCACCTATGGTGGATCCATATACGGACACATATTATGCATCCCATAGTACATAATATGCCCTGTATACTTCATATCATGCTATGAGTGTAGTGTTCATGCTTCAGCCAAGACGTACTGATGACACATTGGTGTTTGTATGAAATGACATTAGACATCTAACACTAACAAGAGAAGGTTGCTCGACCAATTATCAAAGCTACCTCCCCTGATACCAACTATCACAACCCGCATTTTATCAACATTTAAGTTATATCAGAGTAAGAGAAAATACGCGTCGTGATGCCACGCCGTGTATGGGATAACTACAGGCGCCTAGGCAAAAACCCCAAACTCTACAGTTTAAATGAAATCCATGAGTTATTAAGTAAAGACCAGTTTAAATTGAATGGTTGTATCCCTCGGCACAGTGAATCAACTAGTCTACGAGTAAAAGTATAGTTATAAGCTGCGAAAAATACTTTAGTTATGTTGATTGACACCCTACATGAGTATAAACATCCCAAAAGGACAACTCATAACATGCAAGACTCTAGATTTATTATAAGTATAGAAATAGTTTTTACGTTAGGTAGAAAATTGTATTTTGATTTTAGAAATATGAGATGTATGAAGTACGAGTAGTAATGCTTTTATAGGTGAAAATACCTAACATGCAACCTAGCATAAAACATTCCCAGAGAGTAAGGGAAAACAACCATAAAAGCTAAAACTAGCAGCTTATCAAATTATTCAGCAATCAAAAGAAAACCACCAGTGGGCATCAACATACTGACATGAACCCACTGAGAGTATGTATGTCTGTACCATCAAAACAAGCAAAAACTACCTCTCCAGGGAGATGAAAACTTCTACAACACTGTAGTTCACTAGCAAACACCCGACCTAGTCGCTCAACCGGCTACTATCCTGAACCTGAGGCATTCAAAAAGAAGAACACCTCAGCAAGAAAATACAAGTGGCAACTGTTGAAGTTGGAGACCGGGCGGTCTGTCTTGGCGGGTTAGAGACCGCGCGGTCTGGCGGTTTGACTCGGCGACTTGTATACCGGGCGGTCTAGCAATCTTCACAGGTGACCTCTCTGCATCTCTTATTGTAAGCCGTGCGGTTAGTCCTTCTGTCTAACCGCGCGGCCTGTGCGGTTTACTTTGTACAGTCCGCTTAGCTTGTAAATTTTAGTCCCACATCTCTTATTTGTATTCTCTCTTCTCTCCTCCATTCTATATAAGGGAGGGCATACCTTTGTAATAGTCATCTTTTTTGGATAATAAAATTTCGATTATTCAAAAGTTTATTCGGCTTGTTCTCTTCTTTTCGCTTCCTTTCTCTACTTTCTAACATGGTATCAGAGGACACGGTCTTTTCCTCCTGATTCTGTGCGCTCTCTGTTGTTCGCGGCTTGTCTTCCGCGTTCTGCGGCTTGTTCGCGGCTTGCCTTCTCCTCTGTCTGCGCGGCTTGTTTCTATCCGCGCGGCTTGTTTCTGTCCGCTGCCTGTTTGCGCGGCTTGCTCTTCTTGTTTCTCTTCTCCTCCTGCTCTTTGTCGCCGCGACCTGTTTCCGTGTCGCCGCGCTCCTTGCTCTTTCCTGCCGCTCCGACTTCCTAGTCGCTGCGGTCTGTCTCTGTCCGCGTGTGTTGTCTCTGCACTCACGGTTTGCTGCTGTGATCTGCCTGACCGTGCGGGTTGTTCCTTTCTTACCCGCATCTTGGTCGCGGTCACCTGCTCTTCTCCTCTCTTCTGTTCGCTCGGCCTTTACAGTCCGCGCGACCTCTTCCCCGCTGTGCCCTTGACCGCATTCTCGCAACTGCTGTGATCTGCCCGACCGTGCGGGTTGTCCCTTTCTTACCCGCATCTTGGTCGCGGTCACCTGCTCTTCTCCTCTCTTCTGTTCGCTCGGCCCTTTGCAGTCCGCGCGACTTCTTCCCTACTGTGCCTTGATCGGAATCCTAGCCGCTCGTGTTCACGCGGCTTCTTCCCTTTTGTTCCCGCCGCGGTTTCACGCGGATTCTTCCTTGTTTGAGCGGCCTCTCCGCCTCTTCGCTCTTAGCCGCTTCTCTTGTTAGTCGCCGCGACCTCCTGGTTTAGTCGCGCGGCTTGTGCTCTGCACCTTGGTCGTGGCCCTTCGTGCCGCTGGTGTGCTGTCACCGAGACCGCTGCAGTTTCTTCTTCCTCCCTTCATGGCTTTCGCCTCGGTTGTCACGTCTTCTGGTCGTGCACACGTTGTTACTCAGGGCAAATGGCTGATCGACACTGGTGCTACGAATCATATGACCGGCCATCTCCCGTGTTTCTCTCTCCTAGAAAAACATGCTCGCTTGCCCCCAGTTACTCTCGCTGACGGCTCTTCATCATCAGTTCATGGCACAGGGATAGTTCATGTCACCCCGTCTCTTCACTTGGCGGATACTCTATATGTGCCCCAGTTCCCGTGCAACTTATTATCTGTTACATCTCTTTGCAAGCAATTACAGTGTTCCGTCACATTTACTTCTACTTCTTGCTCTTTTCAGGATCCGGACTCCCAACGGACGATTGCTACTGGGACTGAGAGTGGCGGCTTATACTTCCTAGACAACATTTCTGCTTTTTCCACCTTCTCCTCCACCTCCACAGATCTTCTCCAATGGCATCTCCGCCTTGGTCATGCTCCTCCCCGTCTTCTTCGTCAACTTCTGCCCCACCTTCCTCCTCAAAGTCCTCCGCTCAACTGTGAGGTCTGTCAGCTTGGCAAGCATCACCGCTCCTCCTTCCCTCCAAAGCACGTTCGTAGCTCTACCCGTCCGTTTGATCTTATCCACTCCGACATCTGGGGTCCTTCTCCTACTCTTACCATTGGTCGGGGTAGTTCCTATTTTGTCACGTTCATTGATGATTTCTCTCGCTGTACGTGGGTGTATCTGTTAAAAGATCGCTCTGAATTATTCTCTGTATGGACATCCTTCTATCTCATGATCAAAACTCAGTTTGATGTTTCTATCAAAGTTTTTCGGTCTGATAATGCCGCAGAATATCTCAGTCGTGACTTCTCTACATTCTGCATGCAAAATGGGATTCTTCATCAAACTAGTTGTGTCTATTCTTCACAACAAAATGGTGTAGCCGAACGCAAAAACCGACACCTGCTCGATGTCGCTCGCACCTTGATGACCCAGATGCACGTTCCTCGCTCCTATTGGGGCTATGCTGTTCTCCTTGCCTGCTATCTCATCAATCGCATTCCCTCCACGGTTCTCCATGGCCAAACCCCGTTCTCCATTTTGTATCCGGGCAAGGAGCCGTTTCATCTCCCTCTCCAAATCTTTGGATGCACTGCCTTTGTGCATGCCCCTTCTGCCACCCGTGATAAGCTCTCCCCTCGCTCCACCAAATGTGTCTTTCTGGGGTATTCCACCACTCAGAAAGGCTACTGTTGCTTTGATCCCGTCCTTCGTAAGCAGTTCGTCTCTGCTGACGTCACCTTCTTTGAGAATACCTCCTACTTCTCGGTTGCCTCTTCTCCTCTTCTCCCAGCTTCTGATTCTCCTGCCATTCCCTTCGTTCCCTCGTCTCCTCCTACACTCTCCACCACTACACCGTCTCCACCCCCTCCTCTTCCTCCACCTCTCTCTCTCCCTTCTCCACCACCCTCTCCCTCCTCTCCGCTGCCGTCGCTCTCTTCTCCCGGGCCAGCCTTCTCTACCACGGATGCTCCGGATGCCGCGGGCCCGGCTGACCTGGATCTTCCTATAGCTCTTCGCAAAGGGGTGCGGACGTGCACCTTACACCCCCTTGCTGCTGTTGTTTCCTATGATCGTCTTACTCCTTCTCGCAGGGCCTTTGCACTGGCTATCTCTGCCACTGCCACACCCCGCTCCTATCAGGAGGCCCTTGCTATTCCTCACTGGAAGATGGCCATGGATGAGGAAATGGCGACCCTCACTGAGCGGGGTACCTGGACTCTTGTTCCTCCTCCCTTTGGCACTGATGTTGTTGGCTGTCTGTTGGAACACCCTATTACTAATTTGAGTCAGGATCACTATGTCTCTAGGATTCTATGTTTTGACCTTCTGTATAGATTATAGGTCAATTAGAATTGAGTCTAAGGGATCAGGAGTCTAGGTTTGAAAGCTGCCCTGAAGATCCAAGTTTTTCTGGAGACTAAGTCCAAATCGTCGAGCTCAGCACGACGTTTCGTCGAACTCTGGTCGACGATCGTCTAGCTCAACTTTGGCAGATCGTCGAGCTCCATTCGACGATCGCTGAGCTCAAGCCTCTCAATATCGTCGAGCTCTGGTCGACGATCGCTGAGCTCAACTTCTCAATATCGTCGAACTCCATTCGACGATCGCTGAGCTCAGGTCGACGATTTTTGGCCCTGTACTGGATCTTTATCTCTGAGCTCAGTTCGACGATCTTTGAGCTCAGATCGACGATTTCTTTGCTGCTTGCTTTCTCCAGTTCGCTGAGCTCAGCTCGACGATGGCAGAGCTCAGTTCGACGATTTCAGTTGATCTTCAGAATTCAAATTCAATCAAGATAGAAGTTATTCTGCATTTAAGTCAGAAGATCTGCCAGCCGTTTTCATTTAATTCTGGAGCAAGTTTCAATGGATTTTTCAAGGAATATATCAGTGGACTTTCCCTCAGAACATCTTATGCAATTAAGGCTGTAATTAATTCAGACCAACGGCTATCTTTGACAGAGCAATTTTCCTATTGAGATTCAGAGAATAAAAGAGAGAATGTTTTTGAACCAGAGAGACAATACATACAGATTAAAAAGAACAAGGACACCTCTCAATACTCAGAGACTCTGGAAAATTTTCTGTCATCAAGAATTCAGAAGAACACTCATCAAGAGATCAAGCTTTCAAATCTTAAGATCTCTTCAGCTCTCAAGTGTTCAAGGCCAACATCACTTCAAGACTCCAGACACACAATATTTCAGCTTGCTGAAATCATCCTTTGCTGGAGATCTATCTTTGAAGGCCTATCACCCTCAGCAAAGCTCATCTTCCTGAAGACTTCAAGGACTCAGGGGGAGCTTTGACAACATCACTGAATCCACATAGTCTTCTCAGTTGCTTGAGAAAGAGAAGACTGCCATAACTCTCTCAACCCCCTCACTGTAAAGGGTTTTTCAAACTCCCTTCAAAAGTTTGAAGTTGGTTTTTGAGCACCTTGTCAAAAGCTCATTGGTGGCAAGACACCTGATCAAAAAATCTGATTTTGGTTTTTGAGCACCTTATCAAAAGCTCATTGGTGCCCAGGACACCTGATCAACTCATCCTGCAGTGGATTCCTACCTAGGGTGGTAGAAGAGTGGATGTACCCAAGTTGGGGAACCACTATATTTCCTTGTGTTTTCTGGTTGTGCATGTTTTTCTTTTGTTTCTGGCCTAGATTCTTTTGTGCATTGCTTAATTTTGTGGTTTATTTTATTTCTGCTTCCCTGCTCACACTCATTACAACAATTGTTGTAAAGCTTTGCAAAAGATTTTCTTTGTGTTTTAAAAAGCACCATATACTCTATTCACCCCCCCCCCCCCTTCTAGAGTATATCAGATCTAGTTTCCCCTTTCAATTGGTATCAGAGGCAGGTTGGTTAAACATACCATATCTGTTTGGTTGTACAGGCTAACACCTGAACCCCAAAGATCCCAAACTAGATCCTTCCTTTTATTTTGTATTATTAGATTCAGCCTGCACAAATCATGGCCCAAAACAAAGATTACGCAAGCACCAGACCTCCAGTGTGCAATCTGTCAAAGTTTGCACTTTGGAAGGCAAGGATTAAACTCTACATGAATTCAATTGACGAAGATATTTTTAATTCTGTTTTGACAGTGTGCCCAAGACCTCCAGAGAGCACAAGCACAAATGCAGTCCCACCTCCATCAGGAACAGATGCTGACATTAAAAGATGGAAAGTAGCTGATGCCAAGGCAATGAACATTCTAGCTCAGACAATGTCAGATGACATTTTTCAGAAGGTAGCTGAATGTAATTCAGCCAAGGAGATCTGGGACAAGCTCTCAGAAATTGTCTCTGGCTCAGCTGATGAGAGAAAGGACAGAAGATCTCATCTCATCTCCCAATATGAGAACTTCAAGAAGGGAGAAACTGAGTCAGTGGGAGACATGTACAATAGATTGAGTCTAATTGTCAGTGAACTGAGGACATTAGATAAAGAAATCTCACTGACAGAACTCAATGACAAGATCCTAATGTGCTTCCCCAGCACTTGGGATTCAAGAATCTGGCCAATTAAAGATGCCAGAAGCCTAAATGAGATCACCACTGAAGCCTTGTTGGGAAAGCTCAAATCTTATGAGCTACTCATCAAGAACAGAGAAGAAGAACAGAAGGCTGCTTCTCCAGCCACAAGAAAGGAGAAGACTATTGCATTCAAGGCAGCTGAGGATCTGCCTGAAGAAAAGGCCACAAGCAATGATGAACTTCTCAGCCTATTGGCCAAAAGATTCTATAAGATGGCCAGGAAGGACCTCAGAAGAAGATCATGCAAGGAGCAAGACAAGCCAAGGTATGACAAGTCCATTGGCAATAACAAAGATATCATCTGCTTTGGTTGCAGGAAACCAGGGCATATAGTTCCTGACTGTCCAGAGAATAAGAACAAGGACAGAAGGGAAAGAAAAGAAAGGAGAAAGGAGAAGGACTCCAAAAGGCATGGAAACAACAAACCTTCCACCAGCAAAAATAAGCACACAAGGAAAGGATTTGTTGCTGAATCCTGGAGTGAGACTGAAGAAGAGTCAGAGACCTCTTCCAGCTCAAGTGATGATGAGGATGATGCAGAGGAAAAGGAGTTTTGCATGATGGCAATCAATGCCTCACAGAACAACTCAGAAGAAGAGGAGTCAGAGTCAGACTCAGAGACTCAACCAGAAGAAGATCAGGTAATCAGCTCTTTTGATTTTACCTCAGAAGATTTTAAGCTTGAATTTAAAGCACTATGTTTAGATCTGCTAAAATCTGAGAAAGAGATCATCTCTCTCAGAAATCAATTATCTGAACAAAGTGGTTTAAAATCAGAAAATCTCAAACTCTCTCAGGAGTTGGAGAACTATAGGGAACAGATAGCTTCACTGAAGAGTGAGCTCTCTGAGGCCAAGAAGCTTGAAGAATCTCTCAATGGGAGAAGCATCAAGCTGATGGACATCACAAGCACAGTGAACTCAAGATTCAACAGTACACTGGGCTTGGGTGCCTCATCCAGTCAACCTATTGTTCTAACAACCCCTATCAAGTTCATTTCTGACAAGGGAAAGGGAGTTGTAGAGGTTGCCAGGAAGAATTCTGATCTGCCTCAGAAAACTAAAGTCCAACACAAATCGTCGAACGGAGATCGACGATCGCCGAACGCAGCTCGACGATCTCAGGGAATATCGTCGAACGCAGGTCGACGATCTCAGCCAAGATCGTCGAACGCGGCTCGACGATCCCATATACCTGACCTCAGCCATAGTCGACCGTCGAACGGAGCTCGACGATCTGACCCAAGATCGTCGAACTCAGCTCCAAGATCGTCGAACAGAGGTCAGAGCACTGGAAAAATTTTCAAGGGCAAGTCAAAATTGAATCCTGAGGGTTCTTCATCCCAAACATTTAACCCTTATACTGAATGGATTTTACCTCTAAGGAGATATCATCCTGAAGGATATAAGAGTCAGCCAGGGATATCTTTTATTTCTGAGTTTAAAGGTTATCAACCTAGGCCCAAGGTAAACTGGGTCAAAAACAAGTGAATTGCTTTATGTGCAGATGAAGACCTATCCAACATCTAACCAGCAATGGTATTTGGATAGTGGGTGCTCCAAGCACATGACAGGGAACAAGGACAACCTCAATTCCTTTAAAGCCAAGCTTGGACCCAAAGTCATCTTTGGTGATTCCAACTTTGGACAAACTAAAGGATATGGAGCAGTCCAGATTGGCTCTGTAACCTTCAAGAAGGTAGCACATGTGGAAGGACTGAAGCACAACCTAATCAGCATCAGTCAGCTGTGTGATGAAGGCTACCAGGTGAACTTCTGCAAAACTTCATGCAAAATCAAATCAGAGGACAACACAACTGTGTTAACAGGTAAAAGGAAAGGTAACATCTACCTTGTAGATTTTCTTTCAACTTCTATAGACATCTGCTTATTCAATTCAGTTTATAGACCAAATGTTTTATGGCATAAGAGATTAGGACACCTAAACCTTAGAACTATTGCTAGGCTATCCAAGGACAACCTTGTTAGAGGACTACCTTCTGGTCCCTACAAGAAGGAAGGACTTTGCAAGGCTTGTCAATTAGGCAAGCAAACTAAAAACAGCTTTAAGTCACTTAATAAGAGTGATTCACCTAGGATATTGTATCTGTTACACATGGATCTATTTGGACCCATCACAGTACAAAGCCTAGGAGGGAAATCCTACACTTTAGTGATTGTAGATGACTTCTCCAGATTCACTTGGGTGTTCTTTCTAAGGAAGAAGTCTGATAACTTTAAGTGTCTGACAGAGTTTCTCAAATGTATAAAGATTGAGTTCAATACTCACATTGCCCTGATCAGAAGTGATCATGGGACAGAGTTTGATTCTCTTCTTATGCAAGAGTTCTGTCAGAGTGAAGGGATCAGGCACACTTTCTCAGCTCCTAGAACTCCTCAACAAAATGGGGTAGCTGAAAGGAAAAATAGAACCCTTATTGAATCTGCCACCACATTGTTGTCAGATGCTCATCTACCTCTATCCTTTTGGGCAGAGGCAGTAAACACCTCCAACTATGTGCTGAACAGGAGTCTGATACATAAACTGAAGGGAAAGACTCCCTATGAATTACTCAAAGGGAAGAAACCTAAAGTTGACTATTTCAAAATTTTTGGTTGCATTTGTTATATTCACAATAATGATAAGAAACATCTAGCAAAATTTCAAGCCAAAGCTGATGAAGGAGTGTTTCTGGGATACTCCATGATCAGCAAGGCATATAGGGTTTATAATAAATCATCATTGAAAATTGAGGAATCTGTTCATGTCTCTTTTGATGAAACTAACATGTCTTTCAAGGAGAAGATTTCTTCTACCATAGAACCTTTGCAGGAACACTCTCTAGTTGAAGATATGAACAAGCTACAGGTTGCTCAAGAGGATGAAAGCAGTGAAGATGAAAGCAATGCTCAACATATTGAAGCTCAGCTTGAAGAGCCAGTTGTTGTACCACAAGAGGAAACAACAACACAGGTTGATGAACAATCAACAACCCCTGTTGATTTAGTAACATCCAAAGACCATCCAATTACCCAAATAATTGGAGAACTCTCAGCTGGTGTGCAAACCAGAAATCAGGTCAACCAAAACCTGTTGCACACCTGCTTCCTTTCTCAAATTGAACCTCAGTCCATTCAAGATGCAGAGCAAGATCCACACTGGATCATTGCCATGCAAGAGGAGCTGCATCAATTTGAGAGGAACAAAGTATGGGAACTAGTGCCAAAGCCTAAGGATCATTCCATTGTTGGAACAAAATGGGTATTCAGAAACAAACTGGATGATCAAGGAGTAATAGTAAGGAACAAAGCAAGGCTGGTTGCCCAAGGATATTCTCAAGAAGAAGGAATTGACTACGACCAGACCTTTGCACCTGTTGCAAGATTAGAAGCCATCAGGATTTTCTTAGCTTATGCAGCTCACAAAGGCTTCAAAGTTTATCAAATGGATGTCAAGAGTGCCTTCTTAAATGGAGACATCAAAGAGGAAGTCTATGTCAGACAACCTCCAGTACCATGGCCGTTTCAGTCGCTGTACTCTCGGCAATGAAATTCGATGCCGGCTTTGACATCGATTTCGATTCCTTCAACACCACAGATCCAATCTTCCAAGATATTCTCAATTTATTCAAAGATCAGCAATTAACTGCCCTGATGTCCACCAGAATCAAACTAGCATCTGATGAAATTAAAGAATGGGTATATACTGCCCACAACTTGGACAACAACACCATAGTTGGCTCCATCAGTGGCACCCAGGTACCTCTGACTCCAACAGTACTCACAGAGGTATTTGGATTCAGGAATGGTGAAGACTCTGCTGACCTCTCTGGAGAAGAGTTTGCTGATGTTCTTGCCAGGATGGGTCATCCTGAGGGGAACCCTAGCAAATTGTTTAAGAGAAACCTGTCTGTGGAATACAGGTTTTTGGCTGATGTTGTAGGCAAGGTTCTTTTAGCCAAGCACTCTGCTCATGATACTATCTCCAGATTCCAGCTCTGCCTTATGGGAGCTCTGGTAGATAGAAAAGACTTGAACTGGGGAGAAGTCTTTTTTGATTTATTGAAGAAAAAGATCAACAAAACCTTTGTGAACTTTGGAAGAATTCTGGGAATCTTCCTCCAGGCCAAGTGCCCTGCCCTGCTAGTCTCCTCTGGAGTGCACATCAATGCCTCCAAGAGACTCACCTGTGCCCTTTTTGGGAAATGGGACAGGCAAATCTCCAAGCCCAGCAGGCCCTCCTCTTCTGGCCCTTCAGGCACAAGGACTCTTAGAGTCACTCCACCCCAGGTCTCTGCCCCTGCAGAAGACCTGCCTGCTGCCAGTGCTGCTGCTTCCCCTCCTCCAGTTCCATCCACCTCTCCAGCAACCTCCACCATTACCATTTCCAGCCCATCTCCAACCCCAATTTCATCCCCAGCACCAATTTCATCCCCTCCAGCAGACCTCTTCCATCCCCTTTTCTCCTATCCACCTCCTGATGTCACCTCCTCTCCATCTCTTCCCTCCTTCACCCTTCTTGATGAATCCTATATGGATGATTCCCCCTCCTCTCCTCCAGATTTACCCTCCACCTCCACAACTTTCCAAGACCTTCTCCTTCAAATTCTTGATCAACCCACCTTCACTCCCTCCATTTCCATTCCTGTACCCTCTATCTCTACCATACCCTCTCCTGAGCCCTCTCTTCCACCCTTCAGCCATCCTACTCCAGCTCCCTCAGCCATCCCTGTCCCCTCTACCTCTGCTCCCCTTGAGCATGTAGATCTCCCAGCCCTTGCTGATATGTTGTATGAGCTCCTTGCTCCTAGGCTCTCCCTTCTCATGGAAGCCAGCTTAGCTCCTCTGCAACAATCAGTGGCAGCTCTCTCTGCCAGGCTGTCCTCCTTCCTTATCCCTGCAGCAGCACCCCCAGCAGTGTGCCTTGATGCACATATTTCTGCATCCAGGCAGGGGGAGATGCCTTATGAAGCTGTTGCTGCTGCTGCTCCTCCTCCTGCTGTCTCTGCTGCTGCCCCTGCTGTGTCTGCTTCTGCAGCTGCTGCCACACCAGTAATAGCAATAGACCTAAGGTCTTTGCTGTCTACTTTTGATACTGCTCACTTCTGCTGCCTCCCAGAGCCATATGCTGTCCAGCCCCCAGAGGTCCCTGCTGCCCAGCCAGAAGACTTGTCCAGGGCTCTAGTGCCCTTCTCCTGCTGTGACCCCAGAATCCTCTCTAATTTTATTCAGTCAGTGACTACTGCTTATGATGATGCTGCTGCTGAAGACAATGCTGTGTCTACCTCTGAAATTGCTGTTGCTACTGAGGAAGAAACTGTTTCAATTGCTGCTGTTGAGCCCTTCTCACAGGATTTTCTGATGACAGAGGCTGTTGATGTTGAGCCTGCTGTAGAAGTTATTATCTCTGAAGCTGCTGCTGCTCCTGAAATTGTTGTAACATCTGCTGCTGCTCCTGTTGCTCCTCCTGTTTCTGCATCTTCTGCCCCATCAGCTGCTGTCCAGTTAAAAGAGGATTTGATGAAGAAGCTTGATGCACTGTATGATGAACAAAGCTCTGAATCTGAGGATTATGCTACTGCTTCTGATGACTCATCTGCTACAATTGCAAGGAAACAAAAGGCAAGAAGTAAGGCCTTGAAGAGAGTTCCTCCTGCCAAAGTCAGAGATGATAATGATGTTCCATATTATATTCTGCACAATTGCCCAATCTCTGAGCATTGGATGCAATTCTCCAGGAACCAGTTAAAGGCAATGAAGAAGAAGAGGAAGTTTGATAAAGATTCCTCTCAGTCCAAGCACCCTCACCCTCCTCCACCACCTCCACCTGATGCAGGTGCAGGTGGCAGCTCTGCAAGATCAGGCCCTGCTAGAAGCCAGGCTCCCTACCAGCCTCATGCAAGAACATATCAAAGGGAAAGCCAATCTAGGGGGTCCTACTCTAGAAGAGGAGGATACAGGGGAAACCAAAGAGAAACTCAGGTTTACTCCAAAGGACACTCCAGGCAGCATCCTTATTCCAGGGGTGGACATGCTTCTTCTGATACATCTTCAGGTCCATTCCCTTATAAGCTTAGAGAAAATGTAACTGCCAGGACACCTCAAGAAACTTCTTCCAACAGGTATGAGCCACCTGTTCCATTTGAGGATCCTGAGAAAAATCCTATGGCTTGGACTGCAAGGATGAAAGAACTGGCTGCATTAGATCAGATAAAGAAAGCAAAGGAACAAGGGCTAGACACCTCCAACATATCCACCATGTCAGAGCAGAGGCAAAAGGAGTTAGAAAGATATGCTTCCAGAAAGTTTTTTGATGCAGATAGGTACATGGAGTTGCATCCAGCTGCAGTGGTTCCCAGGGCTTCAAAGCAAATTTATTTGGGTGCAGCTGATGATACCAGATCCAAACAACAAGCATTAAATCCTAACAGGGAAATTAAAATGGTTAAAGGCAAAGAAAAGGAATGAACTCTATAAGGTGACAACTTCTGTTCTTCTAACTGCTATCTGGATATCTCATATATAATATATCTCTGTGATGGTTCTGTTCTGTGTCTTGATTGTTGTTTTATGTTTTTCTGTATGATGTTGTTTGTTTTTCAAAGACTGTAAGTAGTTTTCCTAACCCAAATAGGGGGAGATTGTTGGAACACCCTATTACTAATTTGGGTCAGGATCACTATGTCTCTAGGATTCTATGTTTTGACCTTCTGTATAGATTATAGGTCAATTAGAATTGAGTCTAAGGGATCAGGAGTCTAGGTTTGAAAGCTGCCCTGAAGATCCAAGTTTTTCTGGAGACTAAGTCCAAATCGTCGAGCTCAGCACGACGTTTCGTCGAACTCTGGTCGACGATCGTCTAGCTCAACTTTGGCAGATCGTCGAGCTCCATTCGACGATCGCTGAGCTCAAGCCTCTCAATATCGTCGAGCTCTGGTCGACGATCGCTGAGCTCAACTTCTCAATATCGTCGAACTCCATTCGACGATCGCTGAGCTCAGGTCGACGATTTTTGGCCCTGTACTGGATCTTTATCTCTGAGCTCAGTTCGACGATCTTTGAGCTCAGATCGACGATTTCTTTGCTGCTTGCTTTCTCCAGTTCGCTGAGCTCAGCTCGACGATGGCAGAGCTCAGTTCGACGATTTCAGTTGATCTTCAGAATTCAAATTCAATCAAGATAGAAGTTATTCTGCATTTAAGTCAGAAGATCTGCCAGCCGTTTTCATTTAATTCTGGAGCAAGTTTCAAGGGATTTTTCAAGGAATATATCAGTGGACTTTCCCTCAGAACATCTTATGCAATTAAGGCTGTAATTAATTCAGACCAACGGCTATCTTTGACAGAGCAATTTTCCTATTGAGATTCAGAGAATAAAAGAGAGAATGTTTTTGAACCAGAGAGACAATACATACAGATTAAAAAGAACAAGGACACCTCTCAATACTCAGAGACTCTGGAAAATTTTCTGTCATCAAGAATTCAGAAGAACACTCATCAAGAGATCAAGCTTTCAAATCTTAAGATCTCTTCAGCTCTCAAGTGTTCAAGGCCAACATCACTTCAAGACTCCAGACACACAATATTTCAGCTTGCTGAAATCATCCTTTGCTGGAGATCTATCTTTGAAGGCCTATCACCCTCAGCAAAGCTCATCTTCCTGAAGACTTCAAGGACTCAGGGGGAGCTTTGACAACATCACTGAATCCACATAGTCTTCTCAGTTGCTTGAGAAAGAGAAGACTGCCATAACTCTCTCAACCCCCTCACTGTAAAGGGTTTTTCAAACTCCCTTCAAAAGTTTGAAGTTGGTTTTTGAGCACCTTGTCAAAAGCTCATTGGTGGCAAGACACCTGATCAAAAAATCTGTTTTGGTTTTTGAGCACCTTATCAAAAGCTCATTGGTGCCCAGGACACCTGATCAACTCATCCTGCAGTGGATTCCTACCTAGGGTGGTAGAAGAGTGGATGTACCCAAGTTGGGGAACCACTATATTTCCTTGTGTTTTCTGGTTGTGCATGTTTTTCTTTTGTTTCTGGCCTAGATTCTTTTGTGCATTGCTTAGTTTTGTGGTTTATTTTATTTCTGCTTCCCTGCTCACACTCATTACAACAATTGTTGTAAAGCTTTGCAAAAGATTTTCTTTGTGTTTTAAAAAGCACCATATACTCTATTCACCCCCCCCCCCTTCTAGAGTATATCAGATCTAGTTTCCCCTTTCACTGTCGCTGGGTCTTTGTGGTCAAATTTAGCCCAGACGGCACTGTGGATCGGTATAAGGCTCGCCTTGTGGCTAAGGGCTTTACTCAGACCTATGGGGTTGATTACTTTGACACCTTCTCCCCTGTGGCTCGTCTCAGCACAATCCGGGTTCTTCTCTCTGTGGCCGTCAATCGGGATTGGCCAATTTCTCAGCTGGACGTCAAGAATGCCTTCCTTTATGGTGATCTTCACGAGGCCGTTTACATGGAGCAACCTCCTGGGTATGTTGTTCAGGGGGAGGCACGAGTATGCCGGCTGCAGAAGGCAATTTATGGCCTCAAGCAGAGTCCTCGAGCTTGGTTTGACAAGTTCAGCGGTATTGTGGCGGCTGTTGGTTTTGTGCGAAGCTCTGCTGATCACTCTCTCTTTATTCGCAAAACTCCTTCTAGGCTGGTTGTTCTTGCTGTATACGTCGATGATATTCTTCTCACTGGCGATGACCAGGAAGGGGTAGCCCTGACAAAGCTACATCTTCGCCAACATCTGATCACTAAAGATATGGGCTCTCCAAAGTACTTTCTGGGGATCGAACTCTCTCGGAAGCCCGACTCCTTAGTTCTCTCTCAGCGTAAGTATGCCCTTGATCTTTTAAAAGAGGCAGGATTGACTGGAGCTAAACCTGCCCGATGTCCCATGGCTATTGGGGAGGACAAAACCTGGACAGATGATTCGCCTCTTCTTTCAGATAGTTCGCGGTACAGGCGTCTGGTTGGTAAGCTCATATATCTCACAGTGACCAGACCCGACATTTCTTATGCTGTGGGCAAGGTGAGTCAATTCATGCAAGCGCCTAGGGATTGTCATCTTCAGTCCGCCTTGCGGATCTTGGAATATGTCAAAGCAGCGCCTGGGAAAGGATTACTGTTTCAGAAGAATGGTCATCTGAGGATTGAAGCCTACTCAGATGCAAGTTATGCTGATGACAAAGGGGATCGCAAGTCTACCTCAGGTTTTTGCACCTTTGTTGGGGGAAATCTGGTGAGCTGGAAGAGTAAAAAGCAGTCTGTTGTCTCCAGGTCCAGTGCAGAAGCTGAGTATCGCAGTATGGCGTCAACCACTTGTGAGTTGAAATGGTTGCGGGCTCTCATGCTAGATTTAGGAGAGGTGTACAACCATCCTCTACCTATGTTCTGTGATAACAAGGCCGCCATATACATCTCCAAAAATTCGGTATTCCATGAAAGAACAAAGCACATTGAGGTTGACTGCCATTTCATTCGTGAAGAGATTTTAAAAGAACAGATTTGCACTCCGTTTGTCACATCTGATAAAGAGCTAGCTGACATCTTCACCAAGCCAGTCTCCGCCTCGTTTCTGCATGTTTGCGACAAGCTGGGCATGATTGATATATATGCTCCAGCTTGAGGGGGAGTGTTGAAGTTGGAGACCGGGCGGTCTGTCTTGGCGGGTTAGAGACCGCGCGGTCTGGCGGTTTGACTCGGCGACTTGTATATCGGGCGGTCTAGCAATCTTCACAGGTGACCTCTTTGCATCTCTTATTGTAAGCCGTGCGGTTAGTCCTTCTGTCTAACCGCGCGGCCTGTGCGGTTTACTTTGTACAGTCCGCTTAGCTTGTAAATTTTAGTCCCACATCTCTTATTTGTATTCTCTCTTCTCTCCTCCATTCTATATAAGGGAGGGCATACCTTTGTAATAGTCATCTTTTTTGGATAATAAAATTTCGATTATTCAAAAGTTTATTCGGCTTGTTCTCTTCTTTTCGCTTCCTTTCTCTACTTTCTAACAAAAAGCTGTCAGTAAACAAGGGAGTAGCAAGATTACTAATCCCCAAACCTGAATAACTGTCAAAAGAACACACAACAAACTAACTAGAGATTTAGAATGAATAGTTAACTTATAAAGTTAAAAAAAGGTAATGAAATTTGCACCAAGTGCGAACGGAGTTATACTCCGAAAACAATCTGTGAGAAAAGGCAGAAACACTATAGGATTAATACATAGGAAACAAAAAAACGGGGTAAAGGCTCAATAAACACATGAATCATTAACATCGTAACGCAACCGGATCTGAGTCGGGAAAAAACCGGTCAAACCCGAGCTAACAGACCCAAACATCTCAAAAACATGGGACTGTGGTGGTGTCCATCTGATCCAACACAACCCAACAACCCAAAAACGAGACTCAAACATGCCGGGAGTAATGATTCACAAAACTAAGCCAAACAAACAAAACTCCATATACCAAATACCCATAAAACCCAAACTCGACAAATTAAGCAGAAACCTGACAATTCTAACTTGGTAAAACAAAGCCTTTAGAGATAAACGACATTATGGTAAAACAACACAAGTCTAAGGGAAAAGCGTCAAGTACACTGAATGTCGCGTCAAGTGCAGTCAGCGCACTTGACGCCATCCTCAAAATTCCATCATGACGATGCTTCACTCAACGCCACATTGAGTGAACACCACTCACTCAACGCTTTCAGACTAGAACACCAAAATAAGAGATGACGTTGATTGTCTTCAAGCCACTCAATGCTTTCTTACTTATAAAAATTTAGCCATGGTGTTGAGTGTCTTCAACACACTCAACGCCGTGTTGAGTGAAGTCAGTACACTCAACGCTTTCTCACTTAGTCTCACAGGCACTCAATGCCACTCAATGCCGAAGGGCTAAGCTCTCAGTGCCACTCTGAAAGTCCACCTAGTGTCAACAAAGTTCACCTATGGGGGGGGGGGGGAATAGGTGACGCGCAACGCTTTTGCGGAATTTACAAATGTACCTGCACAATAAAAATAAAAAGCACAGCACACAGAATACACAGGCGATTTATAGTGGTTCCCCGACTTGGGTACATCCACTTTCCCCCTTCGACCTATCTCCCGACAAGGGACGACTCGGTCTCTTCTCCAACAGGATTGAAATCCAATCCCTGCACTATCGGAAGGAACCCTTCCACACGTAGGAGTCACCACTCCCACAAATCGGGTTGCACCCAACCCTTACAATACGGAACAAACGTTCCTTTACAACAAAAGTAAAATAGAATGTACACGAGATACAAACTTCGTTTGGAGACTACGGTGTTCCTCTTTGTTCGACGACGTGTTCGTGAAGTCAACGAAGAGTCTACAACCCTAGCTCTCTTGGAGAGGATCTCCCCGGAACCGGCGGCGGCAAGAAGGGCGGCGGCTTGGTTCGGGATCGGCGGCAACGACGATGTACGGCTGCTGTTCTTTAGAGATCCAAACTTCGTAGCGAAGCTAGCTAGGTCTACCAACGGTCACTCGAGGATCGGTCGTCTCGATCGATTCGGATGGGGAACACTTTCCCGATCTACAAATCGAGAGACAAGAGATCTATGGATAGACGCGTGAGACTCTAAGCTTGGCTAAGCTTCTGTCGCTGGAGATCGGGAAGAAACGCGATCAACAGCGGCGACCACTTGACGCGAGCGGCGGCGGCGGCGGCGGAGCGGAAGTGACGATTTAGGGTTTTTCCGTGCTCTCGTATTTCTTATTTTCTTCGCTTCTCTACTGTTCAAAACTACCCATGTATTTATACACTGTAGACCCATACAATATGACCGTTGTGGGTCCCACAAGTAGAAACCCGAAATCCGGTTCAAACTAGTCCAGCGGTAGAATCCGGTCCAGCAGCATCCAGAGAAAACGCCAAGTAAAATTCGTCGAGAATCATTGGTGATTCTCGACGAATCGCCGAGAATCAGTTAACGATTCTCGACGAATCACTTGTTGATTCTCAACGATTTTCACTTGGTATTCATGACCTGCTCAGCGACGGGTTCGGCGAGAATCATTAGTGATTCTCGTCGAATCTTACTTGGCACCGTTTTGAGGTAGCCGGAAAGAGTCGGCGAGAATCACTAAAGATTTTCGACGATTCGGCGAGAATCACTAGTGATTCTCGCCGAATCGGCGAGAATCACTTGGTGATTCTCGTCGAATTATACTTGGACAATTTTTCGTCTATCCACCCAAGAGCTGCTCCTTGACCCATCCTTGCTCCTTGTCTTCTCTTGCATATAAATGGCCCTGTACTTGAAAGTAAGTGCACTCCAATAGAGAGAGTACACGTAGGCCAACACACTGATCTGCTCAACGAGGGATTACGTCGAGCAGACCCGTGTATATTGACCTACTGCACACTGACATTGGTGTGCACTTAGCGTGGAAGAGCTGCAAGCACAACTTAAGAGGTTTCATCAAATACATTGTGAATTCATCTTAGCTTGACAGGTGGCTTCCTCAAATCCAGGTAATTGTGGATACAATACCCAACAATCTCCCCCTATTTGACGAAGCCAAAACCCTACTAGCTAAGATGAATAACACCAATAAGAAATAAAAATAGCATTCAGAATCTAAGCGTATAGCATAAGATAATATAGGCAATCAGATCAGGACTTGAGTCATTCACAAATTCAAATATATATACCAATATATATATATAATCTTAGAATTGTTCATATCATAACAATAAGCATTAAATGTTTTTAGGAGAGAATGACAAGCTACAAGTTGTTGACTAATTTTCCTTAGCTAAGTCATCCTTGAGTTTTTGCGCCAAAAACTTCTTGCTTTGTCTCTCCATGTACTCTTTAGGCTTCGGATAGTATCTGGGAGGAGGAACTTTATCTGCATCCGTGTTGTTTCTGAAGAAGATGTTTCGTTTTGCTTCATATGTCTTGTACCTTTCCCACTCATACTGGCTATAAACTTCGTTCCGATTGAGTTCTCCCTTTTCTTGTAGCCAGAAGGTGTCCAAGATGATGTTCTTTGAAACTAGACTCCACTTTTCGTTTCGAACTTCCTCCTCACTCATTCTGATTCTCTTCTCAGCTAGTGTGTCCTTGGAGGTCCCTTCCTGAGCTTTTCTCTTGGCTTTGGCTTTTGCTAGGGCCTCTTGGTCAAACATGCTCCTCAGTTTAGCTTTGGAGAGAGCCCTAGCATCAGCTTCACTTATGGGAACATCTGCAGCACTTGCACTTATTCCCTCAGCAGCACTTACTCCCTCAGCGGCCGTAGAAGTCTCAGGAGCATGAATATCCGCAGGCTTTTCAGGCAAGGCGACGCCTAACGCCTGGTGAAGCATCCACCAGCAGCTATCATAAACGTATTTGTTTGACTGTTCGAAGTTTGTGATCATGATTTCTTGAAGCTCGGCCATCTTAGCTATATACTCTTTCTCCCCCTTTTTGGCTTCGATCGCGATGGAGTTTGCATAAGAATGCAGTGACTCATCAATATGCTTGGTAGTTCTGGTGAATTCATTGACCAAGGCCTACTGATTGGCGTTGAGAGTGACCATATTACCGTCAAACTTTTGAATGTTGTTTGCTACAACATGTGCATTCTGATTTACGACAGCAAGAGTATCAGTGTTCTTTTTCAATCCGGCCATAAGAAGTGTGACAGCTTGGCCGGCCTCGGTGTACTTTTCTTCAAATTTCTTCTCCATCACGTCCAGTTTATGGTTGATCTCCACCATATTCTTGAGCATGAGATTTTCAGATGTCTTAATCCTTTTCAGCAGTTTATTCTGAGCTTCATCAAAAGAGGCTTTAAGTTCATTCACTATGCCCTGAATGACATTGACAGTGTGTGTGGCTAGCTCATCTCGTAGCGGAATAGCCGGAGGCACTTCTTGGCCTTGCTCTTCAGCGGACGCATCTGTAGAGCTGGATACAAGCACAGTCTCTAATGGGGGAATGCTGGCGGCCTCTGTAGATTTTTCTAACTCCCCCTCCACTGGTGCATGCTTGTCAGATGGAGGTTCAACGAGATCCGGAGCCTCCAATGCTTCATGTCCCTCATTCCCGTTATCCTCTTCGTCATTATCCATGAAATCATCTTCATCAGCAGCCTCTTCCAATTCTTTGTCAGCAGTCTCCAGTACAGTAGCACTTTCTTCTTGTATCTCGGCCACAGCATCCCTGGCCACCTGGGAGATTTCAGATACTATATCAGCATGAGTGGGTAGAGTCTCCCCCTCAATTTCTGCAGTCAAAGTATCAGGAATTTCACTGGGGGTGTCTGCTGGAGATACTCCATGTTGTTCTTCCACTGCAGTCTCCCCAATACGCCTCTCTCATCGGTCAAACACACTTGAGTCCATCTTCTTCAAGTAGTGGAGAGGGACACCTTTACTCATGTCAAACTTGTCTCCATTTAGCTGATTTAGATATAGACTTATGATGCGGCCAAAACTCGGAGAGCCCAAGGTGTCCTTTATCTTCTCGAATAGCAACTCCCCCCAGTTGAACCTTTTACGGCAGACAACAGCTATCAGGATCTTGAACATATCCGCTGAGATATGGTCATGAGAGCCCGGCTTGCAGATGAGCACCTTTCCAATTATGTCAGATAGGAGCTTCCCTTCTTCATTCATATCCTTTCTCTTAATTGACCGAATTCCGCGTGGGAGACCGCAGAATAAGAGAGTTCTGGTTTTGTCATCGTCCTCCAGATAGTCCTCATGCTCAGAGCTAGAAAGCTGCAGGAAGCGGGTCAGCTTGCTGGCAGACATCTTGACCTTTGCCCCGGCCACCTTGCTTTTGATTAGCGAGTCGCCATTTCGGAGTCTTGCGGTGGCGAAGAACTCCAGCACCTCTTTGTCCAAGATTTTGCAAGGGTGCTCCAGGACGAATGTTAGTCCAGCCTCTTCCAGCATCAGAATGATGTTGCGGAATTCGTCCGAGGCGTGAGAGAACTCAGTCCGAACAAGCTCGCAACCAGTGACCAACCCAGCAGTTGTCCTTGGAGCCATTGCAGATCTAGAGAGAGAAGCCCTACTCTAAGCTTTAATGAACATTCAAAAGGAAAGCGTCACTACTGAGGACGTCCAAGTACGGGTGAGGAAGAGGTTACCTAAGGGCGTAGACGGAAGTGAGTTGGTGAGCTTCCTGCGAGAACTCATCCGTGAGCGTCCTTTGGGAAGACCTTCGGTGGATAGGAGAGATTTCTGCGAGGTTCGGCGGGATTCGACGGAAGTCGGTGCGATTCGACGAGAATCTTGCGAGAACCTTGCGGGAACTTACGGGAAGACGATGGAGAAGCGGGATTCGTGTAGCGACGAGCTTGCTGCAGGGTTTGGCGGGATTCGACGGGATTTTGCGAAGGCGGTGCGACGAGCTTCCTGCGGGTCGGCGGAAGAAACCTTGCGACTTGGCGTGTTTTCTGCGAAGGTCGGCGGGATTAGTGTAGCTTGCTCCTTCGGCGGGATTCTTAAGGAAGGTGAAGGGTCGGTGAGATTCCAAGTATATACAGGGTCGGCGGGATTTGTCTAAGTCGAAATTGAAAGGTTTCTTTACTAGGAATTTTCACGTTAAGAAGCATTGCAATATTTTCTAATTCTTCTGATGTCAAGTCAATATAAAACTGATAAATACATATATATTTTAAAGCCAATCTATTTGGGTTTGAACGAGGCTTTTCCAAAAACTTTTTGATGTCAATTGTGAGTTGTCGAGATTCACAATGACATATCTTCGTTAACTCTTTATTGATGTATAAAGGTTTGCATGTATCGAGTTAACCTATCCTTAGATGTGCACACATACATGTATAAGCATAAGTATAAATATACACATAGATAGAGATATATATGTAAATGAGGATGTAATATGACGCAAGTCCTTGAACTGATCAAAAGTACCTGGGATTATGAGAGTTAACAATGAGTCTCTCTGACTATAACATACCAGGTGCTCGATGTGAGTATGCTGATATATATTTGTCACTTCTGTTATTCCAGATGCATGTTCCATTTCAGTCGTGGAACACCTACTGTCTAGTTCCCATCATATTTACGGGAACCTAGACTACCCTGCAAAAAGGAATTACCTTACCTTAGGAACCCAAATCATGTTGGGTCCTAGGTTCCTGTTAGCATAAGCACTTGACTGCCTTCCTTCAGAACACCTGTCAGGAAGACTACCTCTGTCCCGTGAATGTGGATAAGCCCTTACCGTGGGCACAGAGGGGTTGTGCCAACAGTCGATGGCAAAGTGCCCCACTTTGCCACAGCACCAACATGGGTGAATGTTGTATCGCCGTTTCCGACCTGATCTCGTGACTGAGGTAGTCACGGTCCTAGGTCTAACCGGGATAGAGCATGATCGTCTCACAAAATTTTCTCTTCCATCGTGACACGTGGAAGGGTGGAAGGAATGCATGTTGTGAGCGTCATGAGGCCGGGAAGGTGGTGCCTTTCTCACAGGCATCCCCCTTCCAGAGGCCCCATAAAAATTACACCATGACTTCTATCCTCCCTATTCTGTGTCCTCGGGTGGTGAGAAGTCTTCTGTGAGCAGGGACATGCAGATTCACACCGAGTTGAGGCAGTGGCAGTGAATACAAAGGGCTCAGAATGAGCCTTAGGTATTCTCTCATGGGTTTCCACGACGGCCCTTGCACTGTGGGTGTCTCCACATGGGGACAGATCACCCCTGCAGTGACCACGACTATTCCTGTGGTCATACCTAAAGGCATGATGAGTTGCCTTCCTGCTTGGAGTGGGGGGTCGGAACACCGTTTCCCCATTTCTCCACAAATTGATAATCCGGGAGATCCACCCGTTTTCTTGCTTTCTCTTTATAGCATCAACTTTGGAAAAGTTTGATACTATTCGTTTCTCATTCTCTAGACTACTCTCTAGAGCTGAGATCTTAGAGTCTTTGACCTGTTGGACGCCAATTGGAGAACCAACAAGATCTTCAGTCGAGCAATCTCTTGAGCTTGCTCCTCAGTAAGTAGGTTGCTTGACTGAAGGGCTCTCTTCAGAGAATCAGAATCTTCTGGAGGAAGGCAATTCCTGTCTTCAGAAAGTTCAAAAGAGATGGGGCAGGATGAGGAAGTTACCTGCTCTTCAGTGTTATTGTCATTCGAGCCAGTGACCATTGCGTCATCCTCATCAGAGCTGCTTTCCTCACTGGTCTCTTCAGTCTCAGACACGGACACTGGAGCTCTGATGTTGTCCGAGAGATGCTTACCTTCATCTTCAGAGGTGAGGACCCCCACATAGGCTTCCTCCTCTGGTTGACAGCATATTTCAGCTTTCTCTGACTCCCCCATCTACTCTGAGATCATCACCCACATGGATTTAGCCGTCCTACATTTTGCTAATCTAGAGCGAGAAGCTCCAGACCAGATATCCAAGATAATTTGACGAATCCTCTCTTCCAAGTTAAATAGTGACAGTTCCGTCTCTGACATCTCAGCAATACACATGGGCACTTGGATCCCAGAGTCGGAGGTCTTCATGGGAATAAACAGACCCTCTTCTAGGATGAAGGATGCTCGAGGATCGATAGCATCAAGGTGAAATGACACTCTCATTCTCCAGATGGGATAATAATCCTTTGTGCATGCGGGGAGTTTGAGTGGCGATATCTCATAATCTAGCTCCATGCTTTTGACACTGGTGGCAGGAATCTACTCAAGGTGTTAGCCTTTTTGATGAGTAACCTCGCTTTGATACCACTTGAAAGTCCACCTAGTGTCAACCAAGTTCACCTATGGGGGGGGGGGAATAGGTGACGCGCAACGCTTTTGCGGAATTTACAAATGTACCTGCACAATAAAAATAAAAAGCACATCACACAGAATACACAGGCGATTTATAGTGGTTCCCCGACTTGGGTACATCCACTTTCCCCCTTCGACCTATCTCCCGACAAGGGACGACTCGGTCTCTTCTCCAACGGGATTGAAATCCAATCCCTGCACTATCGGAAGGAACCCTTCCACACGTAGGAGTCACCACTCCCACAAACCGGGTTGCACCCAACCCTTACAATACGGAACAAACGTTCCTTTACAACAAAAGTAAAATAGAATGTACACGAGATACAAACTTCGTTTGGAGACTACGGTGTTCCTCTTTGTTCGACGACGTGTTCGTGAAGTCAACGAAGAGTCTACAACCCTAGCTCTCTTGGAGAGGATCTCCCCGGAACCGGCGGCGGCAAGAAGGGCGGCGGCTTGGTTCGGGATCGGCGGCAACAACGATGTACGGCTGCTGTTCTTTAGAGATCCAAACTTCGTAGCGAAGCTAGCTAGGTCTACCAACGGTCACTCGAGGATCGGTCGTCTCGATCGATTCGGATGGGGAACACTTTCCCGATCTACAAATCGAGAGACAAGAGATCTCTGGATACACGCGTGAGACTCTAAGCTTGGCTAAGCTTCTGTCGCCGGAGATCGGGAAGAAACGCGATCAACAGCGGCGACCACTTGACGCGAGCGGCGGCGGCGGAGCGGAAGTGACGATTTAGGGTTTTTCCGTGCTCTCGTATTTATTATTTTCTTCGCTTCTCTACTGTTCAAAACTACCCATGTATTTATACACTGTAGACCCATACAATATGACCGTTGTGGGTCCCACAAGTAGAAACCCGAAATCCGGTTCAAACTAGTCCAGCGGTAGAATCCGGTCCAGCAGCATCCAGAGAAAACGCCAAGTAAAATTCGTCGAGAATCATTGGTGATTCTCGACGAATCGGCGAGAATCAGTTAACGATTCTCGACGATTCGTCGAGAATCACTACTGATTCTCGACGAATCACTTGTTGATTCTCAACGATTTTCACTTGGTATTCATGACCTGCTCAGCGACGGGTTCGGCGAGAATCATTAGTGATTCTCGTCGAATCTTACTTGGCACCGTTTTGAGGTAGCCGGAAAGAGTCGGCGAGAATCACTAAAGATTCTCGACGATTCGGCGAGAATCACTAGTGATTCTCGCCGAATCGGCGAGAATCACTTGGTGATTCTCGTCGAATTATACTAGGACAATTTTTCGTCTATCCACCCAAGAGCTGCTCCTTCACCCATCCTTGCTCCTTGTCTTCTCTTGCATATACACGGCCCTGTACTTGAAAGTAAGTGCACTCCAATAGAGAGAGTACACGTAGGCCAACACACTGATCTGCTCAACGAGGGATTACGTCGAGCAGACCCGTGTATATTGACCTACTGCACCCTGACATTAGTGTGCACTTAGCGTGGAAGAGCTGCAAGCACAACTTAAGAGGTTTCATCAAATACATTGTGAATTCATCTTAGCTTGACAGGTGGCTTCCTCAAATCCAGGTAATTGTGGATACAATACCCAACACACTCAACGCCAAGACTAAACCAACTAACACAGTCAACGCCAAAAGCTATACTCTCAACGGTGCGTTGAGTGCACCCAACGCACTCAACGCTTCTAGACTTGGCCTAAAAAAAACTTAACAAATGTTAGGGTTGAACTCAACGCCTAATCTGCCCGACGAAGTTATTAAACTTTAAGGCTCAGCACGACAAAATGAGCACTCGGCGAAATAGACTCAAAGCCTCAGCTCGTAGAAATCCATGTTCAACGAAATAGTCTCAAAGGCTCAGCTCGACGAAATTCTCCTGCAATCCAAGCAAAGCTCAACGAATTGGCCTGTTCGACGAAATTTGTGTTCGACGAAGGTTTGGCCCGTTCGACGATATTTTCCTACAGTCCATGCTAAGCTCGACGAATTGGCCAGTTGGACAAAATTTATGTTTGGCGAAAGTTTGGCCCATTCGACGAAATTTTCCTACATGACTGTCTTGATTCCTGACTTAGCTTAATCTGCCTTAAGAGGCACTTTTGACTTAACCTAAGGGTCCAACATAAACTTAATTTCTGCTACAGGTCGGATAGGTTAAACCTGGCCAGAAAAACCTCTACAACCCAACTGATGGACACTCTCTACCCTAAAAAGAATTTTGTACTGGAGATGATCCAGCAAGAGAAAGAAAGAAATTGAAAAATCCAAAATATACAGAAAGATAGTTTGACTAGGAGGAAAAAGAAAATCCCTACTCTTATTCCAATATCAGTACAGGAAGGGAAATCAAGGCAATCAAGAAACAAAGAACAAGCAAGGGAAATACCACCACTTGCCTCAAACCTACCCAAACTTCGGCAACACTAGCACTCCTCACTGATATGGCCGGAGAAATTCCTAAGCAGTAAAACCTGAAACGTTTTGAGAGGAAGGAAGGACAAAACCGTAACCTAAACCTCTAAAATCCACGAAACGGGAAAAACTTACCGTAGAAACATAGATCTAGGTGAGAGCTTTCCGGATCTAATCTTCGGTGATGAATTCACGCACAAGAGCTCCTAAAATCGACGGCCGAAGGCTCTCCAAAGACAACCTCTATCTCTCTTTCACAAAAGGCGACGGTTTCAAGGGGAAGACGATGAATAAGGTTGTCTATTCACAAGACTATTTATACTTAGAATTATAAGTATTAAAATAATAGTTTATTATTAAATAATTGTCCAAACGACCCAAAATTCACGCCAACACGGATTTCAACAAAAATCACACCTTAGCTAAATAGTGATGCTATGAACCCAACGGTGCGGTCGAAATTAAGATTTGATGAACCAAACTCTGGTAAACACCTCCCGAGGCCAAAACACAAGAATTCCCAAAGGCTCTCCACCGAGTCACCAAAACAGACCCGACTCGCTAAGAAATCTTGCAAACAGGCTAAACCCTACCACACACACAAAAAACCTAAAAGCTAAAACCATGCTCCAACAATTTCAAATGCCGGAAATGCGTCAACGTAACGCCCTGACGTCATAAACACGCCAGATAATGAATTACACCAAATATCGAAAAATCGGGGGCGTTACACTATTTACCACACTCACCTCTCCCCTGCCTTTGTCTAGGGGCGAGTGTCGGCCTAAATGCCCCACTCGTCAGCATATTGGTGGTGGCCTGATCTTATGCGAGTTGGAAGAAATTCATTTCCACCTGCCTAGATCGGCCCTCTTGAGCCTAATACTGCTCCATTTTCCATGGTCACCTTTCAAGGGTCCCACTCGGCTAATACGGGGTTGTACAACTAGACTCAAGAAATTTAAATCTTATATGCTTTGAGTATTCTTAGGCACCTTATAGAGAACAGCCCTTTCTGAACAGCAGCTATTCTTCAAAACATTTTGCTTGGAAGTATGAACTCTATTGTATCTTGAAACTGGAAGGCTTCTATGCTCTTGAATGATTGAGAGTTCAGAGATCCTGAGCAGTCTTATATGTATTTTTTCCTCACGAGTTAGCCTTCTTCTCAAGGAACTTCGTCGACACTATAGTTACTGTTCTATTGATTTAGAGTGTCAAAAGTTAGGGTTTGTAGCATAACCCTTCAACATATATACGTGTCTATCATGTATAACAATCTATAATAATAGAAAAATCATGCTAGAGAACTTTCTAGACAAGACTTATTTGATGTTTACTTTGGCGCTATCGTTAATTTGAACTTCCGTAAATTCTTTTCTTTTATCGTGGCGTTGTGTGTTAAGTTTTAATATGAAACTTTTATAATTAGAACTTCTTCTTATGTGGCACTGTGTGTTGAGCTTTAACACATTGCTTCTATACTTAGATCTTTTTTGTGGCGTTGTGTGCTGAGCTTTAACACAGCACTTCTATACTTAGAACATCTTTTTAAATGGTGGTGTGTGTTGAGATTTAACACAATGCTTCTATACTTAGAACTTGTTCTTCTTAAGTGGCGTTGTGTGCTGAGTTTTAACACAACGCTTTTATACTTGGAATTGTTTTTTGTTGTTCTATGACGTCGTATGGTGATGATAAACACAACGCTTTTGTTCTTAGAGCTTTTTATTCTTATTTCATCGAGGTTGATACAGTGTTTTTACAATGACATGTGTGTGAACTTGATGTTATTATATCTTCACACGACGCTTCTGTACATAAACAAATTCTGAGAACAGGTTAGTATTCTCTTCGTGTCCACTATTCTCCTCACTCATTTACATTTGTTTATATGAATTTGTGTTATGCCTACACAAGTCAAGTCAGATAGACAATAAATACAAATTATATTTATCATTGACTTGAGGAATTTTTCAAATCTAGAAATATTATGGGCAATGTTCCCTACAACCTCCTAACTTGCAGAATAAGGTATGGTCGTTATGGGGAGCTTTATCGTGACTTGTCTGTCTGTCATCTACCGTGTGACAGCAACGATTATCACACCGCGATATCGCTGCAATCGCTCCAGTGCTACAAATTTCAGTAGACCTATTATGTTTTCTAGTCGACATGCTGCGATTTCTAGTCGGCATTCTACCACCAACCGTTCACCTATTGCATGGCGTTTTTTCTTTCAGTTGACATGTGCAGTGTTACCTCTTCTAGTCGACATTTTATGTCTTCTAGTCAACACACTACTGCCAGCGGTACACCTACCGCATCGTTTTATCTCTTCCCATCGACATGTGTAGTGTTAACTGTTCTAGTCGACATGTTATGTTTCTAGTTGACACGATATGCCTTCTAGTCGACACCCTACTGCCTGCGGTACACCTACCGCGTGATGTTACCTCTTCTTGTCGACATGTGGAGTGATACCTCTTTCAATAGACATGTTATCTCTTCTAGTTGGCACGCTATGACTTTTAGTCGACAAGTTAGCTGCCGCAAGCGGTACAACTATCGTGTAGTGTTAATTCTTCCCATTGACATGTGCAGTGTTGCCCATTTTAGTTGACTTGTTATGTCTTCTAGTCAACACGACATGCCATTTAGTCAATATGATACTACCAGTGGTGCACCCACCACGTGGCGTTATCTCTTTCCGTCGACATGTTCAGTGTTACCTCTTCTAGTCGACATGTTATGTCTTCTAGTCAACACGCTACCGCTAGTGGAACACCTTCCGCGCGGAGTAAGCGTTCCACTAACATTTTTTTACTGTTGACTATTTACTATTCAGAAATGGGGTGTTACACCTACACATGTTAACCATGACTTATCTATGATCACCTTAGGGTCTCAGGACTACTACCTAGTCCAAGCCAACTCAAAGTGACATATGTCACTAGAGGAGTCTAGTTCAAATTGGGATGTTACACCAGGAGCTGGGGATGGAGAGCGCGAGGGATATCCTCATGAGAGGAAGTAGCGACTGAGAGCTGGATAGGGTTTGAGGAGACAGGATTTAAGGTTTAGGGAGGGGGTTATGAAATGGAAATGGATTTCACATCCGTCAAAATGAAAGTATTGATTGATCGGATCGTTCAAATTGCTCCAATGATTTTTTAATTCCATAATTTTGTAGCTATCCATATATTTATTTATAATAGTATATATATATAACATAGTCACATAATCTGTTGTGGGATCCAGATCCACTCCAATTTTGACGAAATGGAGGGGATCCATTTCATCATCTAATAGACAAGAGAAGTCTGAAAGATATCTTGTGCTGAAGATTTTTTTGATTTAAAAAACTATAAAGGGTAGGGAATGACAAACCTGTCAGATAAACAAGCATTTAGTCTGGACCGTGAAATGGATCCCCTCCAATTCGTCAGAAATGGAGAAGATCCTGATCTGCTGTTGTTGGGCTAGGGACATAACATAGTTTTTTGGCGCAATGAATCATGAATTCCCCCAGACCGAGCTTCTAATTAGCCTCAAATTAAATAGAATTTCTCAACTGAACTAAGACCCGCAGCATTCCCCAAATGCTTGAACATATTTTAAATGTAAAAAAACTGCAGCTTGATTACAGACTCAATATTTGGCTCCGTTTGGAGGGGTGGTGGTGGTCGTAAACGCATGGATCATTCGTTAAGGATCACCTAACAAACTTCATCCATTTGAACATAAAAGTGGATGAAGTTCCTTAGATAAGTGCTAAAAAATGACTATTTAACTCTGTTAGGATATTTGTTTAATATGTCTGTTCGTGTCAGGACCGACTCGGAACCACATTAAGGGTTTCATGTCACTAGAGTGTAACGACTCTACACTGGAGATATTATATAAGGTCATTCCATATGGATGAACATTAGTGGACTATCTTGAGCGGAGCAAGGCATTATCACTTTGATCGATGTGCGATCGAAGGATAATATGGCTGTTCCACTAAAGAAAGGAATGCCTAAAGAACGATCAATCAAAACAGTGGGGGAAATGGGACTCAAGGCGATTTAAGTTCAACGTTTGTTCAAGGTTAGGCGATTCAGTTCAGTCTTAGTTCAAATGTTTTTATCTTTCCACTTTCTTTTGTCAAAGCAAGCGAGTTGTGCTCCGCTGATGTTCGGGATTGCTGAGTACAAATCTGGTGAGGTGTTTCATTCCACATTTGATGTTAACAACTTCATCTAGTTTTGTCTTCCTTATCTAGGAGGAGAGTGTTATTCCACATTTGATAACACAATCTGACTAGTTGTGGCTCTTCTTCTATTTATTGGTTTCATTGCACATTTGATGAGTTTCAATTAACTTTAGAAGAACAGTAACCGTGACATTCCATATATGAACACAGAAATAGTTGCGGTGTCCAGAAATCTGGTAATCGTTTCGTTTGGAAACTGATAACAGATTCTGAGGTAAAACCTAAATACTTTACACCTGCTTTCTCTTACTGTACTACGTTCATATAAGTAGAACTAGATACTTGTATATTTTCCAAGGTTGAATTCATTCTGAATGAACTTCTCTGTTGGAAATTACAGGAGCTGCTGCTGATAGTGGAGCACTTGCAGGTTGGGATCCAGAGGAGGATGACCTGCTAGACGCTGACTTCTAGAGTGTTTGTTTGGTTTTTGTCTTTGGCTTAGAGCAATGTTTAGCTCTCTTTCCTTTTCATCTGTTGTTTGGACTATTTTTTGTTGCACTTCAGTTAGTCATGAGACACTAGGTGTGTTAGTACCTGATTCTCTGATTGTACTTTTGACTAAGATGTGTTGCTGCTGAGTTTATGTTTTACTCTTATGCATGCATACTAACTTCTGTTTCTTTAAGTCCAATTTATTCTGACAGATGTTGTGGACACGGTTGTGTATTGAGTCGAATTCTGGTTGAATATTACACACACCACCCTTTTTCCGACGTCGGTCTCACCGCAGACATAGAGGGAGATTGTTAAGATATTTTTTTAATATGTCCGCGCATGTTAGGACAGACTCGGAACGACCCTAAGGGTTTCGTGTCACTATAGTGTAACGGCTCTACGTTGGAGATACTATATAATATCATTCCACATCGATGAGCTTTAGTGGACTATCTTGAGCGGAGCAATTACAAACCGCATGTTCAGGACCGTCACCACCGTGCCCACTGTGCCAAACGGAGCCAAAATCTCAAAATGCTATGGTGCTAGTAGCTTACCTTCTAAGTGATAATATCTCTATAGACACAATGAAGCATGCAACCCTTGTTCATGAGAATAATTATCTCCCAACAATATTTTAATATTTACAATGTCAAAGCTGAATTAAAATCCTAATTCAATAAACAAATAATGTTTTAAAGAAATTAGTTAAATCCTATATTTGAAACCCATACCTAATAAATAATCTTGCAGACAATTACACGGAATAAGCTTGCTTATGTAAGATTAAAAATATGGCTGATTTCGTAATCATATTCCGGAGCGTGCTGTACCGTACCATGACATCATCTGGCGCCTTACAGTTTGTTATAGAGGTTATTTGATTCCATGGAATATAGCATTATAGAATTTTTTATCACAATTTAAAATTTGTTATGCTAACGATGGAATTAATATTTATTGGTTTTAATCCAAAACAACAGATAATCAATTATTTATGAGTTCATTCAGGCTTCACACGACTAGTTCGATCGTCTCTCGATATGACCAAGCAAAATTTGAATGCCTCTAGGCAGTGGCAAGCTCGCTCGATAGCCCGCGCAACTGCACGCAGCGCCGCACCCGCGCGCAGAGGCGCACGGGCTCGGGTGCGGTTGCATGCACGCATGCAGGCAGCCCTGCGTGCGGTAACCGGGACGGTGTCATGCCTAGTTGCACGCAGTGACCCGCCTGATAGCTCGTGCCGTCCCCTGTACACCGTTGCTCGCACAATCGCATACGCTCCCTTGGTCGCACAAAATGTATGTGCGTCTCCTCGTGCCACACGACTTTGTGCGTGCTCGCGACGCTCCATCGCGGACATCTCATCGGCACCTCAGTGCTAACGACGTGCTCACAACTCCATACGTACACGCGAGCACACTGAATCCCTTCCGAGCACGAGTTGTAATTCACTACAAGAAAAATACAAATTAGTAAGCAGAGAAATTCCTTGCTAAATGATGAAATTTCTTCTTAATTAGAATTAGAAACAAAATCATAAACAAAAATAATTCATAGCAAATAACCTTTTAAAATAATTTTTCTTGCTGATTTGCAACGAATTTTTAACAAGGAAAAATAACCTTTATATTTTATAATATATTTTTTAGCAAGGAAAATTTTTTGCTTAGTAATTTTATAATTTAAATCGAAATAAAAAAACTTTTTAAAATAAAATAAAAAGGCTTTGTGAGATTCGATCCCAGCACACTCCAAATGTCAACTCAACTAAGAAAGCGAAGCTACCAGTATGCCATGGATATAATATTGATCAAGTATGAAAACAATAATATATGTTGTATAGGAATATATATTAAGTTATAATAAATACTATTATTTATAAGCATACAAAATAAACAAATAATATACTATACATATAATATATGGGTAAATTTAATTTAACTTCATATATATATAGAGAGAGCTATAAATAAGCTCAAGTTTTTTTAAGCCTAAAAAAGCTTGAGTTGGTTCTCCCACAATACATGTCGGAATTAGGTAAATAATACATGCATTTCATAGCAAAAAACGAGATCTGCAACTTTCATGTTGAACATTCTTTCAAAATTTGCACGGTTTGGCCGGAATCTCGCTCGAAAGATTGCTGACTCGAAATGAATATAATAATAATAAATTTCAAAATTCGAGTCAGCAATCTTTCGGGCCAAATTCTGGCTAAACCGTGCAAATTTTGAAAAAATGTTCAACATGAAAGTTGTAGATCTCGTTTTTTGCTATGAAATGTATATATTATTTGCCTAATTCCGACATGTATTGTGGAAGAACCAACTCAAGCCTTTTTAGGCTTAAAAAAGCTTGAGCTTATATATTCCAAACTCATATATATATATATATATATATATATATATATATATATATATATATATATATATATATATATATATATATATATATATATATATATATATATATATATATATATATATTCATATATGGATAGCATACAGATACTTATAGTTATCTTCTTAATTATCTTACACACACAAATATATATGATCTTATTCATATAAAATACTCAATCATTTTAAAATACATTTAAGTTCAAAAATTTGCTAACAATAATATCATTTATCCTCAATTTTTTAGCAAAATGATAAGATTATTTTATTACGAATTTCATTTTATCTATAGAGAGAGTTATAAATTTTAAGAAAAAAAATTTATCCCAAATTTTACTTCTATATATTTGATCAATGAAAGGAAGAACTATGAATATTTAAAATTCAACTTTTTAATTTTATCATAAATGTGAATTAGCAAGAAAAGTTTGAAAGAAAAAATAATTTCAAGACAATTAACAACAAATTTAGCAACGAATAAAATTTTTTTCATCTAATACAAAATTAGTAACAAATTTTTTTGTTGCTAAATTAACAACACATTTCTTACAACCAAATTATTTGTGGCTAATTTAGCAACAAAAAATCTCCTTTCAAATTTTGTAGATGGAAAAAAAATGTGATTCCTTGCAAAATTTGGTGTTAATTATCAAGCAAAGTTTGATCCTTTCTAATCTTCCTAGTTAATTGATGCTTTTGTTGTAGTGATTTCCCTTCTTTTGCAATGACTACATGAATATTCATAGTTTAAAATTCGGTCCCATTTTTGCCGCGACCGGTCTGCCCGAACTACGGGGGGGGGGGGGGGGGGGGGGGGGGGGGGGTGGGGGGGGGGGCAAAATTGTCATATCCATAAAAATTGTCATCCAACTGCTCCTGATCGAGGAACATGATTCATCTTTCCGGTACTTATATCTGTTAAAACAACGCAATTAACAAACGACCCCAATCAAATGTATAAAAGGATCTCAGAGCCTTCGTTTCAAGACAGTTTGTTTTCAGTGCCTGAGAGAGCTCTCTAAAAGATCATTTAGAGTTCTCCTTCAACGTTTGAAGACTCCCTTAAAGATCACCTTTGTCCTTTGAAGATCTCCCTCCCCTTTGATGATCTTCTTCGAAGGTGATTTGAAGATCTCCTCCTACCTTGGAAAATCTCCGCCCTACAATGCTCCCAAGAAAGGCAACTGGAAGTTTCCATTTTTGCACTTTGTTAAATTCCATTGTAATGATCAGTGTCCTGTCTCCCTCGAGCTTTCTACTAATTGTAACATACAAAAAATAGAGCAATTTGGTTGTCATCGAACTACCAACGTTGCTTTTCACCTTTTTCAGGATTTGCACATTAAGTAGTGTCCTTGGCAACTGTTCGAATTCTCTATGACTTTGTGCGCGCTTGACCAGCAATTGAGCTAAGACAGTTCGTTTTAACCGATCTACCAGTGCATTTAGTGACCAACAATGTAACATCCCACTTGCTACTAGACCCCTTAGCTTATATTAGGTTAGGACATATGGTGGGGGAAGGGATTAGGCTAGGTTTGACCGTAGGGCCATAAGATTAACGTGGACTTACATGCGGCCCACTATAGGGTTCAAATCAACTTTAGCTCAAACTAGCCCATATTGAAACCATGGATACAAGTTGATCTCACCATTATGTCCCTAACCCTAAAAGAAATCTAAGTGACCCAAAGGCCCCAACATACGGTCACCCATTGACCCAAATTGACCAAAGTCAACCCTAACCCTAATTTGGTCAAAACCACATACATAGGCCCGCTTAGACCAGGTGGGGCATCACTATGGCCCAACAAAGTTTGGATGGTGCCATAGGGTCCATGACCATCAAGTGGGGTCAGCCCACTCACCAAATTGACCAAGTCAACCCAAAAGTCAACTTGGTCACCATAAGGCCTAAAGGAGAAAAATGAAAGCCAAGCCCATTCCCAATGTGCTAAGCCCATGATCCTTGGCCCAGTAGCAGCCCAAAGGCTTAATTACAGCCCCTACACTTTGGTTTTGGAGGGTAGTGACATGCATGAGGGTAGTTTAGGAATTATTTTTATTTCGACATTCTTTTGAGTTTTTCTATTTGTAGGCCGCTTTTATTTCATTCCGCCAACTTTGATTTTGGTTTTGGTTATAACCGATTGGAACCGGACCGAACCGCATGAAATCAGACCAAACAGATAGTGACCGGTTTGGTTTTGGTTCTTGTTGAACTGTAACCGGATCCGTTGGCATGACGGTTCCAAAAATTAGGATGGAACCGGAACCAGAACCGAAACTGGTCAAACCAAATAAAGTTTTGGTTCTAATATGAAGAACCATTACCTTATTGACTAAGTGGAGGAGAGAGAGGAGGAAAATGGGGGATGGAGGACACTTGGCCCTCCTCTCTGCCCAATCCCACCACTGAGCTCCAGTAGCATTTCCCAGCATTTTTCCAGCCAATCTTCATGCCACTTGGAGCCAAGGAGGAGCATACAAAGCATGGCTGAAATCCTCCAACTCAAAACTCGACAACTAGCCAACCCCATCCCATTCGACTTCACCATTAGCTTCAGAAGGCCCAGATGAGTGGAGATCGACTACTGGCGCAAAGCTTTAGCCGAAGAATCGAGCTTTAGATCTAACTCGCCGGAGCAAGGATCGGCCATGGCGCACCACCACCAAACCCGTCGCCAAGCACGATTAAGGGTCTGTTTCTCCTCCCTTCCCTCTACGCTAGAAATCTAAAACGAATAGTAGAGATATCGGGATAAATTGAGCCTGATTCCTTGGGAGAAAAATGAGTTTTTTACTGTGCTTTGCTACTTGCTCGGGTTCGCCGGAGGAGCCGCCTCCGGTCGCCATATCGCTGGGAAATGCTAGCCAGCACCACAATGAAGGTGGTTGTGATAATTGCCGGCGATGGCAGTGGCTCAGGTGGTCGGAATCAAGGGATCAATATGCTACATGCAGGATCAATCATAGCCGTTGGCCATCAGGGAAGATTATCAGATGTCATCCAATTAATACAGTATAAAACAATAGTTTAATTATTTACATTGTATATTTCCGTCACATTTATATATAGACATTGCATGTTAAATAAAGGCCTCTAGGAAGCATATTCGGAATTGGTCACCAACAGGAAAATTGTATATATATGTCTTTCCATTAATTTGACACCCTAAACATGCAATTTAGAGCAATGTAGCTCCTTGTAGGGTCATTCTCGTAAGACTGCTCCTAGGTTAGGGCAGAATTTCAATATGATGCCTAGGTTAAACCACAGGTCCACATGCCTTTAAATTCATTTCATAAATGTGTGTGCAGTAGACTTAAACTATGCTTAAAAATCAGAATTATTGGTGGAAAATTTCTATAGATTTTGTAGAAATATGATTATTTAAATAAATGGAATTTAGGAAGATTCCCTATTCCAAATGCCCCTAAATTTGGGTGGCATGAATTTAAGGTCATCCTAATGCCTTGGAAAAAATTTGGAGTCATTTGAAACTCTGCATGTTAGAGGATCCAACATGCATGGTGAAGGTAGAGTAGTGAATGGTGTGCAAATAGTAAAAATAAGAAAAAAAATGAGAATTTAGCCCATTTGGCCAAATGCATGTCCATAAAATTTTGGACAGACGCTTATGGAGGTAGAATACTACTTTAATGAGAAAATGGGGATTTTTGGAATAAAAAATCCACTAAGTTAGAATTATTTCAAAAATAACACATTTAGGTGTTAAAATGGAAAAGTAGGGCTACTGAAATTAGGAAATTCTGAATTGTTGACCCAAGCCCGAGAAGGTCATTTCACAACTATGGAAAAATTTATGAGCATGTTTGAGAATTATTCCTTGTGCAAATAGTATAATTACAATTTTACCCTTATGGGATTTGATTAAAAACATAAATGATTATGCGTGGAAAATTATGAGAAAATGTCTAAACCATTATTTCTGTATTATTAACCCCTATAAATTTTATTAAGATTTTTGGATGATTATTTATGGTAATTATATTAATAGTGGCATTTTCATAGATATTTTAAATTGTGTATAACTTAGGTCAAATCACTAGATAGAAGTATAAAAATTTGTTTTGAGTATTATCATGTCAATATTAGTGAGTAGAATTTTCCCCTGAATTTTCACATGATTATCTCTAGAACTTCATTTGAAAAAGGAAGATATTGTAATTTCAATCATAAATAGAAAACAAGGCTCAAAGCAAGTTTAAAAATTAACCTATTTGGTTCACAGATATTTTTAACCTAGATGAACATCAGATAATTTATTTATACCTAAAGGACCACTAGATATAGTAGCTCATGTTCAAAGTGACCTAGGTCAAATAAATAATTTAAATGATGGTCCAAAATAGTTAGAAAAATTATGGAATTCTAACAGATCGTTAATATATACAAGATAAACCCATGATAAAAATTTACGGGCCTTTGGCCCAAGGAATTGATAATGGTTTCATATGGGTTAGAATTAGTTCATGGGTTGCGTTTAATAAAAGTGACAAGTAGCTTTACAGTACACAGGGTGATGGGATAGATAATTGGAATAAGAAGTATAATGAGAAGTTGAAACCCTGGTTGGTATCACAAGCAAGTCACTACTTAGTACCAAGTGTTAGAGTGTAAGTCACCAAAGAGAAAAACTAGGGCAGGATACGGCTAAACATCATCGTTTCCCCAATAAGTATTCTGAATCATTAGGCATACTTAAGAGAAACAATGAGATTGGGGTATTAATAATGGGTAGACACTAATAAAAGCAAGTGTCCTTGAGAAAGGGAGCTTTGAGCTTCAGCCCATCATAGTTCCTAGTGCGCTGGAGAGCCCTTCACTGGGCATGCCCTGGGCAGTCTAAGGATCAACCCTAAACTGCTATGTATAATAAGAATTTTACAAGAGTAGTCTAATAGGTTGAGGGAACGATGTGACAAACTCACCCGTATAGGGTTGGAGGGATACAAGACGGGTTTACTCCTGCGAGCTGGAGGCTCGGGTGTTTGATACAGGACGAGTTTAGCCCTGGGAGATGGTTGCTCGGGTGCTTAATACAGGATGGGTTTAATCCTGTGAGCTGGAGGCTCGGGTGTTTGATACAGGACGGGTGTAGTCCTTCGAGCTGGAGGCTCGGGTGTTTGATACAGGACGGGTCTAGTCTTGCGAGCTGGAGGCTCGGGTGTTTGATACAAGACGGGTCTAGTCCTGCGAGCTGGAGGCTCGAGTGTTTGATAAAGGATGGGTTTTGTCTGACGATCTCGAGGCTCGGGTGTTTGATACAGGATGGGTTCAGTCCTGCGAGCTGGAGGCTCGGGTGTTTGATACAGGACGGGTTCAGTCCTGCGAGGTGGAGGCTCGGGAGGTTTATTTCAAGATGGGTTGGTCCTGTAAGCTGGAGGCTCGGGTTTGAAATAACTTGCATGTGCATAGAATATATTAGTGGCGGTCATGCGGTACTAGCCAGTTGTCAAACCGATGGCAGTGCGGTGACTCTAGAGAGTTGTGAGGGTTTGAGTGGCCAATGTGTTGTTTTACACTGCGGTCAGGACGACGATCCTCAAAAACGCACACTCGACCAAAAAGACAGGTGTAGATGGCCAACAAATTAGTACGCATGGACTCTAGAGTGCACCTAGGACGTGTACAGAGGCATACGAAGGGTCTAGGCATGGTAGTGTGTATACCCCGCCTAGGAAGTGGAGATGCGCGCTCCACTACTATCGTACCCACAATGGTGGTACCAGAGAGTTCAGCTAACTCCAAAAAGTGAGAACTAAAGGTCTGTGATCGCAGAGTCATGTGTGTGAGTTGCACTTGTATGAATCATAACTTGCATAACTCATCATAGAATACATACATAATTAGGGCATACGCATTGCAGATTCTTATCATATAAATTACTATGGGCTCCTTTATATGATAAGTTATATTCCTGAAACTGTAACTTATAAGTTTGTATGGACATTCATACAAGCTAGGTACTCCTATGATATTAGTGTAGCATTAGATAGTTTACATTCTGCTCAGCTCTTTACCTTACTTTACTGCAACTCTTTTCAGTATTGCTCTTACTTACCTTTACTTGTACCATATAGAACTGTTAGATTAATGTTATAGAATTACTATACATTTTACTCATGTTAGAGTAGTTCCACTGTCAGCTATTCTTTTATTCTACCCCTTGTTGTCCTCCGCGTTTGTCCTCCACACAGTGCCTAGGAGTCGCAGGGGTGAGGTGAGGACAAAATATCTTAGTCTTTATGACTAACGGTCGGTTGTGACCATATCATTTTAGGAGCTCGAGGAGACGGAGCATCAACACGGCTAGCAGGATGATGTGGCAGGACTTGAGGAGTTGTTACTGTGCACTACTACTACTACTATGACTCATTGTTAGGTGACGCCGGGTGTTTCAGTTTTTGCTTCCGCTTAGAGTGTTGTGTGAGAGAGTGATTTGTATTATTTTTTCATGTACCAGGCATAAGCCCTTTACTCTCTATTGTACTTATTATTGGACTGCATTTTCATGATATATATACGTGATGATGTTTCCTAGATGTGTACTTGATGTTCTTTTAGTTTACTTCCATTCTCATTTTGGCCTACATGTTAAATGATTGTACTAGCCGACGGGATCAGCGTTGTGCAATGGCGACTAACCCGTGAGTTAGTTTCACTGTAAGGCGGCGGTTTTAGGTATAAGACTGGGTAATCCCCTTCGTAAGGGGAGGAGTCTTGCAAACTGGTATAACTATATTTATTAAAGAAATTTAGCCTAAAATGTACGGGGGCTTATATTTTTGTTTATTGGGCTAAATTGACAACGACTTGGATTTCTCTATATCTAATTTAGAAAATGTAGAGTCACAAACATAGTGATCTTGAAGTCTTGATTTATTCAAATGTTGCTCAAGTAATGATGAGGTTTTGTAAATACATGGTTGCTATGATGATCAATCCTCCCTTGAAGATTAGGACCCTTGAAGAATTATTTCATCTTAAGCAGCATAGATTCTTAATGACAAGTTGTGCCCACTATAAATTCGTGGGCGAAATAATAAAGTAGAGCATTTCAAGAATGATTATTCATCCTCCTTATCGCTCCAAGGCTATGCGGATAAGTAAACAAAGAGAGTAGTAAATTATTTCTTTGAGATATACATAGAGGGTTGCCTAGTTATAGGTACATGCGACTCTTGAAATCAAGGGAGGCGGTAAAAGACATCAGGAAATTTCTCAACTTTGAGTTTAATGAAGTAGGTAACTACTTGTACACAGCCTAAGGAGCAATCGTGCTTTCCTTAATATAAGACATGATGTTAATCATTTGTACATACACTTAGAATCAATGCAAATTGCTTTTAAAAGACATGAATTAGAGTCAGTATTTGTTGTAGAAAGAATTTACATACAATTAAGGTTGTGCTTTATATTTCTCCTCAACAAAGCCTATTCCTAGGTGCCCTAACCTCCTAACCCAATTATGGTAACCTACGAATAATGATTATAATGTTTGTTAAAGATTGATTAATAAACTCATGTAGATCGCAAGAAAGAATGACATAGAGTGTTAATTATGTACAAGCTTAAGTCAGATAAGTAATGGATAAGAGTAGATCTTGGCTATAGCTGCTCCTGAGCTTAAGGCATGAACAAATAAAAATAATCCCTTGCGAGGTATATGGTATCTTAGATTCACCACCTCAATCCTGAAATGACGATCTACATTATTATCAAGAAAAAATATTAAACGTAATGGGTCAAACGATATTGGATTTTAGTCAAAACACAGGGTTGCCAAATTTAATTGTCTGGGACAAATATATCACGTCATGGAAATTGTGGTTTGGTATCAGTTACTGCAGGTCAGAATTTTTGCATATTAGGGCATTCAAAGATGATTTACAAATGGTGTGTTCTATCAAAGAATCAATCCCTTTCTAATTTGAATGGTTTATTTACCCTTATACGTTGGGAGATAGTCTAATGTATAATTAGAAATCTTGATAAGATGACTTCTTGCCTTTAGAATATAATAATTATGTTTACTATGATTGTTATGATTTAATACTACCTTGTTGATCCTAAAAGACTGGGATTTTGTGAATTAAATACAAAGATGAATTATCATTACTATCAATGCTTGCCTAATATTGCCACATCACTTGATCATAATTGTGAACTATAACCTTTGAATGACTCTATTAAGTGAAAAGTACTATATTGTAAACAAAAGAATTGAAATATGGTAACATTATGATACATAAGATTAATTTGGTAGGACATGGCATTGGAAGTATAATACCCCAGGAAATTCGGAGATTTTGCAAACGATATATTAAAGATGTACACTTTATGTTAATTTTGATTCTGAGAGCATCAAGAACAAGAATAAATTTGATTGACGACATTATAATCACCATTATGAGGACTCATGACTGATATAAATTCTGACTATCAAAGGTGTATGATGGGCATGAAGCTCGACTTTTTTAATAGGTACGCTGTAGTCGAATTTCGAGGATGATTTTAGTTAAAAACAAGTTTTAACGAAAGGAGGCAAGTGCACCTATCGCGAGTAATACAGGATATTCGAGGGGGGGGGGGGAATATCGTGGTCGTATATTTCACGGGGCGTGTTGGTTATTTCTACTCCTCTAGGATATACTATTATTTTACCAAAAATAAGGTGTTGGATTTTTAACTAACTAGAGCGGTTATATAAAAGCTGAAAAGTGACTTAGAAAATCGATGAAGAAATAACGCTCAGTACCGAATTGAATTAGGACAAAAGTAACTTTTAATAACTATAGAACCTAGATTTCAATTTAATTAATGGAAACATGGCTGTGGAGGTTCCACAAATGTGAGCTCACCTATCTCTAGGAATATCGCTCACCTGAACATTTAGAGTATTCGACCGAGCTCTCGTTCGGCGAAGGATTCCTCTTAATGCCCGCTTTACGCTAAGGACCCCGCTATTCGATGGGGTACCTAATCCGGTAGAATTCTGCTCCTCCTCTCTCGAGGTTTAGTGCGTAATTCTCTTTACCCAAGGGTGATCAGTCCATACGCATGACCTCTCGGATAGCTAGTGTATGGATAATGGAAATAGAGCTCACACATAGATATTTGGTTCTGCACGTCGTACACTTGAGATAAATCTTAAGTTCTTTAATTAAAGGGAGAAACAGACCTTAAGTTATTATTGATGATTTTATATGTCTTAATGCTCCTCAATACCGAGGTCTAAGAGAGGTTAGACACTTATCGAAATGGGGACGGCTTATGAAATTGATGAGGCGTGAATTCGAAATGAAACACTAAAGGATTGTAAATAAAAACATAAAATAACAAAACATTAGAAATTATAACACTTACTAAAAAGAGAACTCACACACTCAGCAAAATCATAAAAGAAAAGCTAATTTACAAAAAAAAGGAAAGTAAGTTAACAAGTCCTACTCAAATGAGTAGGCGGGAAATGGCATAAATTGAAATAAAGCAAGTCCTCCTCGAATGAGTAGGCTGGAAATAAATACGAGTCCTACTCAAATGAGTAGGCGGGAAATGAAAGTAATAAAGGGCAAGTCCTACTTAAATGAGTAGGCAAAAAATAAAAACAATAAAAGCTATCTCTCTCTCTCTCACACACACACACACACACACTCTACATAAATGAAAGAAAGCAATAAAAACTATTGCATACACGCACACACTCTACATAAATGAAAGAAATCAATAAAAATTATCTCATACACGCACACTCTACCTAAAATTGAAGGAAGAAAATAAAGACAAAAACAAAATAAAACTTAACCTCATACACTCACCCACACAAAATAATGAGAAAAACAAGTCATATAAAATTTTAAATAACTACATTTCTATTCTTAAAACTTGCCAAAATGCATAAAAAATGAAATGAAAATTAAAGGAGCAAATGGGTTCAAAATAAAGAAAAAACAAAGTCTTCCAAAAATTAAAATAACTTGAAACTCATTCTTATAACATCATAAAAGTGATTAAAAAGTGGGGGAAAAATTTAAAGGAACAAAAAAATTACAAAATGGAAAAAAAAACTAAAATAAAAACACTTTAAAAACACCTTTATAAATCCATAGGAATGAATAAAAAGCAAGTAAAAAGCTAAAAGCAAAACAAGGCTAAAATAAACGTTAAAAAACATTAAGAATAAAATTATTCTCATACATGTACACACTCTACATAAAATGAAAACACGAGATAAAAAGATCACAAAAAGTGGGGCACTCACATGCATTCCATTACAACATAAGGATGAAAAAAACAAACATATTTTATTAAGGAAAAAGGTGGATTTCAAAAGCTAAAACAAACATTAAAGAGAGGGGGGGGGGGATTATCCTTACATTGAGCGAAAATGCATCCAAGCGGCCCACAAACTGCAAAATGGTCCCCAAAAAGTGAACCCTTGGCTCTTTCAGAAAACATCAATTTATAGACAAAATTTTCAGATTATACACCCTGGTCACGGTCGTGACCGGGGGGCGTGTAAGGGTGGTGTGACTGGACACCTAGCAGTAAATTGATGTCGGCAGCAACCAATTCTAGGTCGGACAAAAAAATCTTGACCGACATGAGCGTGTCGGGTCTAACACGGGCGTGTTCCACCCTTGTTTCATGGATTCACGGCAGGCAGCAGTTTTTCACTATCATCAAAGTGACACGCCCACATCACGGGCGTGATAGATAGGTCGCAGGCACGTACTTTGATTTTTTGACATTTTCGACAAAATTTTAGGAAAAGAAAATACAGCCAAGTTAGAAAAGAATATACAAAAACAAACATTTTACTGAATAAGAAAAGGTAAAGAACAATAAAAATAACCTAAAATGACCTTAAAAAACATAAAATGACCTATATTAAGTACTAAAAATACGTATATTTACAACTAATCAAATATCCCACACTTAAGCTTTTGCTTTTCCAGAGCAAAAGTTGGAGATAAACTTATAAGGAATTGAAATAATTCTAAATTTAGCTAACGTTTAAATTAATTGAAAGAGAGATCTAAATAAAATCAGGGTTATGAAGAATTAACTCTTAATTATGAAAATGATTTAAATAGAGGAAAATTTTTAGCCAAAAAGATTTCTTGATATAACCAAATATCAACCAAAATTTGTAATCGTTAGTTAACAGAAATTGATTGGAATTATAGAAACTTTAGCTTATAAGAATTTAAAGGAATTAATGCAATTTAAAAATTTTGCTCTCAAAAAAGGTTTATATTAAGTCTAGAATCATCGACTATGGCTAAGTGGGTTGTTTTGGTTTATGAAGAGTGTTTGGGTTTAGAGATGTGTTTTTTCTCAAACCTCTAATGATTTTTTTTCTTGGTTTCTCAAACCTCTAATGATTTTCTCAAACCTCTAATGTTTTTTCTCAAACCTCTAATGTATTTATTGTTATAGAACTAATGAATTTTATCATTTTACTCCGTACCATATAATCTTTTAAAAATATTGAATGTCTATGTTTTCCGAACAAAATCTTATTCTCATTGACATATGTCTTTTAAGGATGAAAATTTAATCATGCCAAGTAAGACATGAGAAATATGGGAAGATAGGTTTTTTTCAAAACGAAAACTAGATTTTAATAAAAAGTTTTGAGAGCAAACTTTAATAAATTGAATGTTCCTGTGTTTCTAAAAACGTATAGTAAAAATAATTTAAGACTAAAGTTGTTATTTCTAACATAACACAAGTGCCTCTATTTTAGATATATTAGAAGTATTGCTGAAACAAAGTCCCATATCTTAAGTAAAGATACATAAAAAATTCTTTAAAACTTAATCTCAGATATTTAAATATATTAATCTCCAATTAATAAACGATTACTAAATAAAGAACTAATAAAATTTGCTTATAAATAAACCCGAAACAAGATTTTTGGAGAGAAAAAAAAGTAAAAAATGGTTTATTTTATTTGTTTCATAATAAATTATTTTGGAAATATTTTTTTAGAGTTATTATCTATTTTGTATTTTGTGTTTATTTCTTTAATATATACATACTAAAAAAAGGAAAATGTGAAAAAGAATTTGTTTGGAAATTTTCGAGTTTTCTAAATTTTGTGTTTTATATTTTTTATCATATTATTTACAAGAAAGGAAAGAAAAAGAGAAATTATTTACAAAGATGAGAGAGGGAAAAGAGAAAAGAATATATACACAAATTATTTTCTTTAAATATTTACAAAGTAAAAAATATTTTTGGAATTTTTTTTTTTGATTTTTTTAATTTATTAATTTTTTTATAATAAAACAAAAAATATTTTTGGAGTTTAAATGTTTTGTATTTTTCATATATATTTTTAACGTGTGGAGAAAATAGAAGTGCAAGAAAAGAAAACATGAAAACACCCTCATACTTAATTCCAACATTGTCCCAAATGTTGCAAGGTAAGTATGATGAACGAAAAGAGATGAAATTGCACTATGTACAAAAATAAAGAGGGAGGGTAGAAACTTTCCTGGAACGTGTTCGGGGAGGTCCATTGAGAAACACTGCATTATTAAGAACAAATAGCAAACAAAATCAAGAAAGTGCGAAAAAGATAAATATGGGATGCCTCACAGGAGCGCTTTGTTTATAGTCGTATAGCTTCACTATATTGGCAGGGTTATATTTCGAGGAGGGTTATGGTTTCGTTTATATCACCCACGTGATCGCCCACAATATATAATTTTAAACGATGATTGTTTACTTTAAATGAGCCTCTTTTCGGGTGGGAGATGTGTACGGTTCCATATGGGCAAACCTCTTAAACTTTAAAGGGGCTGGACCATCGGGATTTTAATTTACCTGAAAAAAGTCTAAGACGGGAATTATAAAGAAGGACATGATTGCCCGAAGGAAAAAAATTTTGGGGATTGATTTTTCGATAAGGGTGCAAGCGGTTCGGTTTGGGTCGGTTTGGACCCAAACCGAAACCGAACCGATGTTTATCGGTTCGGTTCGGTTTTTTGGTCGGTTTACTCGGTTCGGTTTTCGGTTTTTTTTAGTTTATACTATTTAAAATAATTATGTACTTAAATATCTCAAGAAATTTTTAAAATTGTATGATAAGTAAAAAATAAATATCATCAAGATTTATTTACATATGATATATTACAGCTAATAGCTCATGTTACATTAAAAAAATTATGATTGAATATTTTTATTGGGAAATCGAGTAATAAATATAAAAAGATATAAATAAAATCACTTAAACAAAATGTTTAATTCTTCTTGATGCATAAATATGCATTACAAAAATTTATTTTTGTTCAAATAATATAAAAATTATTATTTGATATAATTTGTGTACATTATTTAGTTAATAAAAATAGTTCAAAGTTCATTATTGGTAATATTTTTTACATGTATTATTAGTCGGCGCGGTTCGGTTTTTCAGAGAGGAAAACCAAAACCGAACCGAGATGTTCGGTTCGGTGTAAAATCGGTTCGGTTTGGGCGGTTCGGAGCGGTTTGGTCGGTTTTCGGTTTTTCATGCACACCCCTATTTTTCGATCGTGATAGAACTTAGAATGCTCCTTATAGAATTTATTGCTCTCATAAGCATTTGCACGCCATTCATCGAGCTTATTTGGTTATAGTTTTCTATTTTGAGAGGCTAAGTTAGCGTCGAGATTTAAGAGTTTTAAAGCCCAAAGGGCGCAATGTTCTAGTTCTACGAGAAGATGACACGCCTTGCCATAGGCTAATCGATACAACATAAAACCAATTGCGGTTTTGTATGCCGTACGATACACCAATAACTCGTCGTTAAGTTTGACGGACCAATCTTTCCTATTAATTGAAACTATTTTTTCTAATATTCTCTTTATCTCTCGATTAACTACCTCAACTTGGTCACTTGTTTACGGGTGGTAGGGGGTGGCAAGTTTGTGTATGACTTCGTATTTAGCTAATGTCTTAGTCATTTGGGTGTTACAGAAATCCATTTCCCTATCGTTCATAATAGCGTGAGGCATTCCAAAGTGAGAAAATAGTTTTTTAAGAAAGTTAACGATGACTTATGCATTATTAGTGGGGAGAGCTTGCGCTTCCGCCCACATCGATACGTAGTCGACCTCCACTAAAATGTAATTATTTTTAAAATACGAAGGTAGGGGGCCAACAAAATCGATGCCCCACAATACGAAGACTTCACACTCTAAAAAAATTTTTTGGGGCATCTCGCCGTGATGAGAGATGTTCCCCGATCGTTGGCAACTATCACAGGAGCGCACAAAATTGTGAGCATATTTGAAGAGAGTTGGCCAAAAGAAGCCCGCCTCCAGCGCCTTTTGCGCGGTCCCGTTAGCTTGATAATGCCCACCGGCCGACCCCTCGTGGCAGTGCCTAAGTATTTGCATGCACTCCACAACCGCGATGCATTTTCGCACCATTTGATCTGCGTAGATACGAAAAAGATAATGGTCCTTCCAAAAGAAATTTTTCAAGTCAGAAAAGAATGTCTTCTTTTGCTGACTCAAAAAGTCTTTTGGGAGCACCCAGGCAACTAAATAGTTGGCGGAATCTACGAACCGAGGAGTGGAAGATGAAATATTATTTATGGCTAGGAGGATTTCCTCAGGGAATCTGTCATTTATTTCAGATTCGACAAGCGCTTCTGCACCCGGATTTTCTAAGAGGGAGAGGTGATCAGCCGCCAAATTTTCCGCGCCTTTCGTATCCCGGATCTCCAAATCAACCTCTTGTAGTAGGAGGATCCATCGAAGTAGGTGGGGTTTGCCGTCAATTTTAGCTAATAAATATTTTAAGGCAGAGTGGTCGGTAAAAACAATAACTTTAGACACCGTTATATACGAGTGAAACTTTTCGGCTGCAAAAATGATGGCTAGGAGTTCCTTTTCCGTTGTCGTGTAATTTACTTATACTGAAGTGAGCGTCTTGATAACGTAATAAATGGGATGAAAGTATTTGTTTATGCGTTGCCCGAGAACGACACCTAAGGAAATATCACTAGTGACGCACATTATTTCAAATGGAAGGGACCAATTCGGCGCCACTAAAATTGGCGAATTGATAAGTTTTTTTTATATAGAATTAAAAGTGGACTTGCATTCGCTACTAAAGACAAAAGGTGATTCCTTTTTCAGGAGGTGGGTAAGCATCTTTGTTATTTTTGAAAAAAAATTGAATAAAATTCCTATAAAATCACGCGTGGCCCAAGAAACGTCTAATAGATTTTACGTTAGTTAGTGGGGGAAGTTTTTCGATAATTTTTGCCTTGGCCGTATCAACCTCCATCCTCTTAAACGAAATCTTATGGTCGAGGACCAAACCCTCTCGAACCATAAAGTTACATTTTTTTCAATTTAATACGAGAATTGTGTCCTCGCACCGCTGAAAGACACGCTCTAAATTTTTAAGACAATTCAGGAATGAGCTTCCGAATACGGAGAAGTCATCCATAAAGACTTCCATATTGTATTCTACCAGCTCGCCAAAGATTACCAGCAAACAACTTTGGAATGTTGCTAGCACGTTTTAGAGGCCAACTGGCATCCTTCGGTATGTGAAGGTGCCAAACAGGCAATTAAAAATTATTTTCTCATTGTCATCGGGGGAATTGAGGATTTGGAAAAACCCCGATAAACCATCGAGAAAACAATAATTTGGATGACCGGATAGAAGCTTGAGAATTTGGTCTAAAAATGGTAGTGGGAAATGATCCTTGCGAGTGGCATAATTTAGTTTTATATAATCGATGCAAACCCGTGAACCCGTAATAGTACGAGTTGGGACGAGTTCGTTATTCTCATTTACCACTACGGTGAGACCGCCCTTTTTGGGCACGACATGAATGGGGATAATCCATGCACTGTCTGAAATAGGATAAATAATCCTCGCATCTAATATTTTAATATTTCTACTTTAACAACGCATTTCATGTTTGGATTAAGATGCCATTGCGCCTGAATCGTTTTGCGATTATTATCGTTTAAGAAAATTTTATGGGTGCAGAAAGAGGGGTTAATTCCCTTTAAATCAGAAATTTTCCATGCAATTGCGTGACGATGTTTAAGCAAAACTTCCAAAAAATAGGAAGTCTCTGAATCGCTCAAATGCGAGGAAATGATAACGGGAAGTGTTTCACCTTTTCCCAAAAATGCATATTTGAGAGATTCAGGTAGTGGTTTTAGTTCTAGGAAGGGTGGTTTTTCTAATGTGGTTTTAATTTTTATGTCTTTCGAACCAAATGGTTCAAAATACATATTTGTACAGTAATCCTCTACGCAATTAAATTTTTTGAGAGCAAAAATATCGACTTTCAAAAAGATAGACTCGAAAACATGAGAAGAACGGTCTCCAAAAAAGTATCCAGATTATAGCAAAAGTCATCGCTTGATGACGAGTCTCCCATCGAGGGATTAATAAAGAAAGTAAGCTCATCATCGCCTACCCAAAGGAGGAGATGACCGTTACTCACGTTTATTAATGCAGTGGAGGTTGCGAGAAAAGGGAAATCGAGTATAATTGGTACCTAGGCATCCTCCTCGATGTCCAAGATGATGAAGTCTACCGAAAAGATAAACTTGAAAACCCAGACAAGAACGTCCTCCACTACCCCGTTGGGCAATTTAACCAAGCTATCTACTAATTGGACACGCATTTTAGTAGGTCTAGGAGTGCCCAAACCTAATTTTTTGAAAAGCAAGAACCACATCAAATTAATGCTCGCGCCTAAATCTACTAAAGCATATTTTACTAATATATCATCAAAAAGGCACGAGATGGAAAACCTTCCCGGGTCATTTGATTTTAGGTGCAATTTATTAGTAACATCCGCCGAGCACTCTGCGTTGAGGGATATATGCGAAATATCCTCTAATTTTCGTTTATTAGAAAGAAGTTATATTAGATACTTCATATACTTAGGCATCTGCGATATTGTCTCGCAGAAGGGCACATTAATATGAATTTGATTTAATAATAAAATAAACTTTTTGTATTACTCTTCCTTACTCTCATTATTTAATTTATGCAGATACGGCAAGGGTGTATTTAAATTGGTTTTATCGTTTAAAATCGATAAAGGTTGCATAATCGAAGAAGAGGGAAGATGGGTTGGGGGGAATATGTACCCGTGGATTGATCCATTTTGGATCGACCACCCCCTTACTACTACGGAGGGTTATAACATTGATATTTTCCCGAAGGTTAGGCTCCATGCTCCCTGATAGCGCCCCGTGCGCATGTTCGGACATCATCCGCGCCTGCTGTCCAACCTATAGTTCGAGGTTTTTTAGCAATCCAGTGATGTTCAAGATTTTTGTCTCGTTGGACGCGATATATCTAGATACATTATCCTCCATCAGAGAAGGTTTCAGAGGAGGAGGTGGAAATCCGGGCGCAATAGGGTTAGGTGGGCACTGCGCGTTGTTCACATTACTCCATGAGAAATTGGGGTGGTTCCTCCAACCCGGATTATAGTTGTTAATATAAGGGTTGTTGTTGGGGTTGAAAGAAAGTCGACCCGAATTTCCCACGTAGTCGACGAACTCTTCGGCTACACAGACGTTATTAGCATTATTATTATTATTATTGGCCCAAGGTGAAGTGGAGGAGGAAGCAGACATCTCCGACACCTGCTTCGTTAGCCTTTCAACTTGAAGGGCTAAGTGAGCAGTGGCAACCACTTCGAAAAGGCCGGACACCTGCTTTGGACATCCCCGCGGGACATTCTACTGGTAGGCATTCACGGACATCTCTTCAATAAGAGCCTGAGCTTCTTTGGGGGTTTTGTTATTTAGAGTGCCCCCGGCCGCCGTGTCAATCATTTGAAGCATTTGATAATTTAATCCATTGCAAAAAATTTGGACCTGCAGCCACGCTGCCAGCGCATGGTGCGGACACCTGCGGAGAAATTCTTTAAACCGCTCCCAAGTCTCATATAGAGACTCGGGATCATTCTGAACGAATGAAGAAATATCTGCCCGCAACTTTGCAATTTTTTAGGGCTGAGAGTACTTTGTCAAGAAGCGATCCGCCAGTTGGGCCCAAGTGGTGATACATCCTCGCGAGAGGGAATTCAACCATGACTTATATTTGGATTTTAAGGAAAAAAGGAAATAGGCGCAAGCGAATGGCGTCATCAGTGACACCATTAATATTGAAAGTTTCGCAAATTTCCAAAAAACTAGGTAAGTGTACATTCTGGTCCTCATTCGGCTGTCCATCGAACTGCACAATAGGGCTGAGCATATTATTTGAAACTCGAAAGTTGCTCGAAAATCGTTCAAAAATTGAGTTGAATCAGAATCGGTTAATATTGATTTGACTCAATTTGAGTCGATTCAATTTGACTTGAATCTGACTTTGAGTCGATTTCGAGCCAGCCTTGAATCGCTCGAAATATAATTCGAATCAACTCGAATTAATTAAAAAAATTATGTATTTATTATTATATTCTTTTTTAGGATTACAAATAACAAAATTTAAACATAAATAAAAAGAATGAAGGCTTTAAATGTTTCAATTGCTAAATTTATACGTTGCCCAATTTAATTTTAAGCAAACTATAAATAAAATGAAAAATTGTTCAATTTCGAGCCGATTTGATTCGATTTCATGTCAACCCGATTCGATTTCGAGCTGACTTGATTCAATTTCGAGCTTACTCAGAATCGAGTCATTTCGAGTCGAGCCGACTCGACACGAAATCTATTTCAATCTCGAGTTGATTTCGAGAAGAGTTCGTGTCGAAAATTTCGATTTCAAGTCGAGCCAAAATCACTCGAAATCGACTCGATATCAGCCCTACTACACGAAATTTTGAACCATTTGAATGACACTAGATTTTATTTCAAAATTATTGTTCTCCACCGTTGTGCGAACGATACTAGACCCAATATCATCCGAGTTGGGCTGGGCGTAGTAAGACATAGTACGCTCTGCGGCTTCATTTGGGTTAGGGTCGGCCAAAGTAGCTGGCGTGGGTTCTTCGAAGGATTCTTTGAGGTCTAAAGAGAGATTCTGGTGTGGAGATCGAAGGCTGTCCACGGGTCATATACCCTTTTAAAAATATATATATTATATAATTAAATTTTCTTGGATTTTCGCAATAAAAAAGTTAAGACAAAGGGGGAAATTTTTTTTGGTTGTTTTTAAATAGTTTTTTTTGGGGTGGGGGTTTATATAAAAACAATAAAAATAATATTTTTCTAAACTCAAAATAACAACACAGACTCCCCGACAATAACACCAAAAATTGATGGGCACGAAGCTCGACTTTTATTTAATAGTACGTTGTAGTCGAATTTTGCGAATGATTTTAGTTAAAAACAAGTTTTAACGAAAGGATGCAAGTGCACATATCGCGAGTTGTACTGAATATTCGAGGGGAATATCAAGTTCGTATATTTAACGGGGCGTGTTGGTTATTTCTACTCCTCTAAGAGGTATTATTATTTTACCGAAAATAAGGTGTTGGATTTTTAACTAACTAGAGCGGTTATATAAAAGCTGAAATGAGACTTAGAAAATCGATATAGAAATAACGCTCGGTACCGAATTGAATTAGGACTAAAATAACTTTTAATAACTATATAACCTAGATTCCAATTTAATTAAGGGCAACTTGGTCGTGGAGGTCCATTAATGTGAGCATTCCATTACAACATAAGGATGAAAAAAACAAACTTATTTTATTAAGGAAAAAGTTGGATTGCAAAAGCTAAAACAAACATTAAAGAGAGGGGGGGGGGGTTGGAAATTATCCTTATATAGAGTGAAAATGCCCCCAAGCAACCCACAAACAGCAAAATGGTCCCAAAACGTGAACCCTTGGCTCTCACAAAAAAGTTCAACTTATAAACAAAATTTTCAGATTACACGCCCTGGCTCTAGTAGAGGGTACTTCTTCTTCTTCTTGAGTTCTTGGGAGGTGAAGAGTTTTCCTCAGGCTCTTCAAGTTAAGTTTAACTTTAGCTCCCTGAATTGTAGATTTGATCTTATGTCCAGTTGAATCTAAAGTAGCTACACCATAAAATTCCAGTATTTCTTTCTTCCATATCTTTGTAGGTTCAGATACTAGAAATTCCAAACCATTTTCTACAATTAGGGTTACTACTATTTTAATCTCCGATTCCGTATTGTCAAAAGCGTTGCGAATCAGCTCATAGCCTTCGTTGAAGTTATCTTCAAGCTTTGGCGCCATTGGGGTTGAGAGAAATCTTGAATGGAGAAGAGAGAGTTTGTCGACACAAGGTTTTGGTCTCAAAAATATGGAGAGTGTGTCGACAGAATATGTTGCTGACCTATTTATACCCTTCTAAATAATGAAGGTTAAAAGGCGCGTCAAAATTCTCTTAATGTGTCGACAAAAGTGTTGACTTCTATGTGTCGACACCAATTCTATTTGTCTTGGTCGCGTTCGACGAAGAGCCCGTGAAGTCGATGATTTGAGGTCGACGAAGTGTTGTTGAATCTGCGCTCGATGATATGTGTCGATTCTGTGCTCGACGATCAGTTGATTCTGCGCTCGACGAAATCTGTGTGTTGATTCTAAGTGTCGACACAACTTCTGGATGTGTCGATACAACTTCTCTGAAGAGTCAACACCTTTTTTCTAGATGTGTCGACACCACTTCCCTGGAGTGTCGACACCAATTTTCTAGATGTGTTGACATCACTTTCCTGGAATGTCGACACCAACTACTATGTGTCGACACAGACAACTTTTTGTCTCGACACAATTTTACTTAGCGAAATTTGTTAAACTAATTTATGTTCAACATACCTAATTCAATTTTGAAATTATTGAATTTAGTTTCATCTAATGGCTTAGTGAACATGTCAGCAATTTATAAATCTGTATTAACAAATTCTAAAGAAATATCTTGTTTCTCTACATGATCTCTAAGAAAATGGTATCTTATTTCTATATGCTTTGTTCTACTATGAGAAACTGGATTATGAGTAATAGAAATAACACTAGTAGAATCACATAATAAAGGAGTTCTACTTACCTGAATATCATAATCTTCTAACTGATGTTGTATCCACAATAGTTGTGCACATCAACTTCCTGCAGTAACATACTCAGACTCAGCTGTGGAAATTGCCACACTAGTCTGCTTCTAACAGCTCCATGACACCAGTCTTCCTCTTAAAAATTGACAGGTGCTTGTTGTGCTTTTCCTATCTACTTTGCATCCTGCACAGTCTGCATCTGAATAGCCCATTAGTAGAAAATCTCTATTCCTAGGATACCAAAGGCCTAGATTAGGTGTGCCCTTGAGATATCTCAAAATCCTTTTGACAGCAGTATAATGAGATTCTTTAGGGCAGGATTGGTACCTAGCACAAACACATGTAGCATACATAATGTTTGGTCTACTAGCAGTCAGATAAAGGAGTGAGCAAACTATCCCTCTATACAAAGACTCATCTACAGGTTTCCCAGCATCATCTTTGCTTAGAGACATACTTGTCCCCATTGGAGTTCTTATGGTAGTGGATGACTCCATACTATACTTCTTAATTAACTCTTGGGTGAAATTAGACTGGGATATGGACATGCCATCATCAGTCTGTCTTACTTGGAGTCCCAAGAAGAGCTTAAGTTCTCCCATGCTGATCAGCTCAAACTTCCCTTGCATAAGTTTTGCAAACTTTCTACAAAGGTTGTTTTTAGTAGAAACAAATATTATGTCATCAACATATATTTGGACTAGGATGATCTTTCCTTTGGATTCTCTAAGGAATAGAGTCTTGTCTATTTTACCCCTTGAGAATTTGTTCTCAATGAGGAAAGTAGACAGGGTTTCATACCAAGCCCTTGGGTCTTGTTTCAACCCACATAAATCTTTCCTAAGTCTATAAACATAATTAGGTTTGAGTGGATCAACAAAACCTGAGGGATGTTCTACATAGACCTCCTCTTTTATGTCTTCATTTAAGAATGCAGACTTAACATCCATTTGGAACACTTTGAAGCCTTGATATGCTGCATAGGCAAGGAATAGCCTGATTGCTTCCAACCTTGCCACTGGAGCAAAAGTCTGATCAAAGTCTATGCCCTCTTCCTGCATGGATCCTTTGGCAACTAATCTTGCCATGTTCTTCACTATGATCCCACTCTCATCAAGCTTGTTTCTATAAATCCACTTTGTCCCTATGACATTGTGGCCCTTTGGTTTTTGAACCAACTCCCAGACCTTGCACCTTCTGAATTGATTTAACTCCTCCTACATAGCATCAATCCAGTGTGGGTCTTGTATAGCTTCTTCAAATCTCTTGGGTTCCAGTTGAGATAAGAAGCTAGGGCAAAGAACTATATTTAAGTTCCTGATTCTTGTTTGTACTCCATGTCTTGGATCACCAATGATCTGGTATGCAGGATGATCCTTTAAATGTCTAACTGCTGGAGGTAATCTATCAATAGTTCGACCTTCTTCAATCTCTTCATTATGCTGCACCTCATGGTCTTCATCAGCCTCTTGAGTATCTTGTACTCCCCCTAGACAGCAACTACCATTTTCCTCACCCTACTTTACAGTTGGATCTTCTCTGATAGTAAGCTGGTCCATCTTCTGCTGTATACCTGGAGAGCTACAAGAACTACTAGGCAACTCACTGTTAATAAGTCTAGATTCATCAAATATGACATGAACTGACTCTTCTACAACTTAAGTAGCCAAATTGTAGACCCTATAAGTCTTACTATTGTTGCTGTACCGAACAAATGTCCCATCTTGGGATTTGGCAGCAAACTTAGTTAGGTAAGACTTGCCATTGTTAAGCACATAACACTTGCAACCAAAGATCCTAAAATAGGATAAGTTTGGTTTTCTGCCTTTTATAACCTCATAGCGTGTCTTTTTTTTGCTTTTGGTGATGGAAGCCCTATTGAGCACATGGCAAGCAGTGTTTACTGCCTCAGCCCAAAAATATTCTAGGAGAGTAGTGTCACTCGATAGTGTTCTTCCAGCCTCAATCAATGTCCCATTCTTTCTTTCAGCAATGCCATTTTTCTGAGGTGTTCTAGGTGAGGAGAATTCCTGATGAATCCCAAATTCTTCACACAATCTTGTCATACTTTCAGATTGGAATTCAGTTCCATGGTCACTTCTGATTTTGACCACTGAAATATCTAATTCATTCTGAATTTGTTTGACAAAATTGCAGAAGACATTTGGGGTTTCAGATTTCTGCCTCAGAAAGAATACCCATGAAAATCTAGAATAGTCATCTACAACCACAAAAGTGTAGACCTTCCTACCTAAACTATGAACTGGCATAGGACCAAATAAATCCATATGCAAGAGGTATAAATACCTCACTGAGTCTTTGATTTTTAGGCTATGAAAGTAGGATCTGGTCTACTTGCCTTTTTGACAAGCTGAGCATATACCATCCTTAAAGCACTTAACTTGAGGACCATTCCTCACTAACTCTCTACTATAGAGTTGGACAATTGTCTTGTAGTTAAGATGAGGTAGCCTCTTGTGCCATTTGACACAATGAGAGGCTTTCTCATCAGCCATAAGACAGATAGGAGAATTTTTATTCTCACACTCAAAATTTAGGCAATACACATTTCTATTTCTATAGCCAGTCAATATGACTTTTTGATCACTTGACCTCATGATATGATACCCATTCTTGACAAATGAAATGTCATATCCAAGATCACTCAGCTGGCTTATGTTTATTAAGTTGTGTTTCAAACCCTTCACATAAGCTACTTTAGTGATAGTGATTAAGTTGTTAGAAATGTTACCAAACCCTTTGATGACTCCTTTTTCAGAACCACCAAAGATTACTTTAGGCCCATTCAGTATTGGTGAGTAGTCCTTCAGCAATCCTATTGTTCCAGTCATTAGCCTGGAACATCCAATGTCCAAGTATCATATAGGAGCATTGCAACTTGGACTCACCTACAATAAAGATTACTTAACCTTAGAACCCAAATAACCTTTGGGTCCTTGGTTCAAGTTAGCTTGAAACTTGAAAAATCTGCATGCAGCTCTTCTAACAAGTAGACTGCTATCCGTCCTAACACTGATATTATGCCAACAGTTTAAGGCATAATGGCCTATCTTGCCACAACACCAACACTCATACTTATTATACCTCTTTTTAGGTATAATCTTAGCTGTATTATTTGCAGCAGATCTTTTGTTTTGTGTTGGGGCTTTGCCTTTATTATTGGACTGTGCAGCCCATGCAGTTCCCTTAAAGCCTGATCCTGCCTTACCATTTTGAGACACAAAGTCATCAATTAGGGGTAGGACAAATTTTGGCTTAGAGAAACTAGCCACTATCTCCTTCTCTTTCTGAAGTCTGTCTTCTAAACTTTTGATCTGATCATTTTTGAATCTGATTGTACCCATCTAAATAACAGTTATGTTTTTCAGCCTGACAACCTCATTCATGTTCTGATCCAGCAGGTTCTCTGAATCAGAGGCAGCCAACTTAAGAGCTGCAATTTCCTTGGCCTGATTTTTGGCCAGGTTTTTGCTTCTCTTGAGTGCCTGCAACAAATCCCAATATTCATCTATAAGCTGATGAATATCTCATTCAGATTCAGACCCATCCACATCTCTTGATGTAGATGCATCTGATTCTGACCCAGTAAAGTAATCAGAATCTACAGAAAAACTTTTTACCTTACTGAGGACAGGTTGATCCTGGTACTGGTCTTCTTCAGACATAGCCATCAGTCCCTTGTACAGATGGTCTTCTTGCTCATAGATAGAGTCCAGTAATTGCAGGAACTCATCCTCTTCTTCTGTTACAAACAAACCAATATAGGCCTCAGCCTCAGATTCAGATTCTGAAGTTGATTGATCTATCCAACTTTTCTCTTTCTTAGCTACCAATGATTTCTCCTTCTTGCTCTTGTGCTGAGACTTCTTTTTATCAGCAGACTCCTTCCTTTTGTCTGGACAGTCAGCCATAACATGTCTAGGTCTGTTGAAGCAATAGTAAATAATCTTTGATGTAGTGGACTTTCTAGGCTTTCTCCCACTCCTGTCCTTCCTGGATGATTTCCTCTTCTGATAATAGTCATCCTTGGACTGAGATGAGGATGGCTTAGATTTCCACTGCTTCTTCTTTAAGAATCTCTGAAATTGTGTTGTGAAAGCAGTAAAGTCTTCATCTGAACTACTACTGTCTGAACTGTGATTATCAGAATTTTCTGAGTTCACTTCTGCATCTTTCTTAGGAGAAGATGGAGACATCCTCCTATTATTCCTTGTGGATTCTACCTTAAAGACCACTGACTTTTCTCTATAGTCACCCTTTGTATTTTTCTCTTCCTCCTTTCTGGCCATCAACTGCATCTCATAAGACAGCAATTTGCCAAATAGTGTTGGAGGTGAAATTTCGGCTAGTCTGGCCACTTCCCTTATGGCACAAATCTTTGTATCCCAATCCTTAGTCAAAGACCTAAGGAATTTGTCATTCAGTTCATATGTACTGAAGATTCTTCCATAGGATATCAGTTCATTTACAATTCTGTTGAACTTCTTATAACATTCAGTGATACTATCAGATTTGGCCTGTCTGAAACTCTCATATTCTTGATTAAGCATAGACTTTCTATCTTGCCTAACCTCTTCAGAACCCTCCATGTAGACAACCAATGTGTCCCACATCTCCTTGGAGGTTTTGCAGTGAATCAGATTCTGGAATGTTGAATCATCTATGGCACTCACTATAATATTCTGTGCACTTTTTCCATTATAGCCAAGATGATCTCATCCTTAGTCATCTCTGAAAAATCCTTAGGAGTTCTTTGATTAGCATCAAGAACAGAAAGCTTCATTGGAATATATGGTCCTTCCTTAACTGTTATATAAATTCTGGGATCAGATGCCTCCATAAATAGTCTGACCCTTTCCTTCCATATTACAAAGATTTCCTTCCTGCAGATAGGCAACTTCATTGAACCAAGCTCTTTATGGTTTTCTCCTGAACCAATCTTCTTTAACTTAATTCTGCCTTATAGATCTACCTTAGACTGTTAAGTCTTTCTTTGAGGAACCTCCCTCTGATACAACTTGAAAGAATTGGTTCCTAAACACCTAGAGAGGGGGGGGGGGGTGAATAGGTGCAATTCCTTTTTCTTCTGAAGCAAAACTTTTAATTCAGTTAATTAACAAAACCAGACAGTTCTACAGCTATCACAACACAGAAAAATAATACCACACACAATCATAGATTGCACACTAGTTTATAGTGGTTCCCCAAGGTCTGGGTACATCCAATTCCCCGTTCGCCTATCTAGCAGTATGCTAAATTCGGCCTAACTTCTTTCCTTCTTCTCAGATATTACAGCTCAGAACCCAAACAAGGCTCCTACAACTCAGAGTGAGTCCACACTCCTACAGTTCAGGCAATCTGCCCTACCTCAGCCTTCAACAAGGCCTACCACTCAGAGTTCCAAATCTCCTACAACTCAGGCTCACAGCCCTACCTCAGCCTACAACAAGGCCTACCACTCAGAGAACTTAATCTCCTACAACTCAGCCTTTATAAATCAGTCTTACAGCTCAGATCTTAAAAAGATCCTACAGAAAATAGATGTTAATTTTAAATCTACCACCACCCTGGTTGAGAGAGAAAGGATGGATGGTTTCTTGATCAGTTCTTGAACAAATCTGATAATAGAGATCAACCTGTCTTAGCTTTCTTCAAAGCTTCTTGAATCTGAACACAGTAGGGTTGATCTCCTTTGAAGTCGATCTTCAATCAGCTTCTTACTTGAAATTCAGAAATCAATCTGAATTTTTCTTGGCAGACTGGTTCAGAACCTGCACTTAAGAGACTTGTTGATGTAAGTCCCTTTCTTTACTTGAATAGATGGAACTCTCTCTCTCCAAATTCTTCAGAAGATTCTTCTGAATTCTTCTTTAAATTCTCTTGACAAACTCTGAGTAGCTCACCACTTGAAAATGTCTTCTTAGATCTGATATTGAAAATCTTCTTCCGTTTTTCGTGTGTTGTTTATCTCCAATTATCTGTTGTTAATTCTTCTTCTGTTGATAGAGAATGTCTTTATATAGACTTTCTCCATGGTAACCGGCTGATCCGGTTTCTAACAAACTTCTGACAGCACTGACAGCTGCAGTAGACCGGTTGCTTATGGCAGCTGTCAAGTCTTCCAGTCACTTCTTGAAACTCTGTATCTGTCAGCAAAGTGTCGAGACTGAACTTCATCATGTGTCAACACAAGTAGACTAAGTGTCGACATAAGTCTTGGTGGTGTCGACACAGCTCCCTTGGTGTTAACACTTCTTCTCGACACAGCTTCTGTTGAATGTGTCGACACTAGTTCTGTGTGTCGACACAGTCACTTCTTTTCTTCACTAAAATTAACTTTGTTGAAACTCTGTTATGTGTCGACACAAGTCCTGTGTGTCGACACAGTTGATGTCGACAAAGTCTTCTGTGTGTCTGTTGGAACAATAATTCTGATTTGGGTAAGAAATACTTTTAGGAATATTAGATTGACCCAACATGTATAGTCATGGGTCATAGGATTATTTCTAGGCTTGGTCATTCAGAAGGTTTCTCCAGAATTGCTGAAAGAAGTCCAAGAAATGCGGTTAAGACAAAGTCAGAGAATCAGATCGACGATCGTCGAACGTAGTTCGACGAACGGCGATCTCCGGTTGACGAATTCTGAGTTGCTTCTCTGAACTCAGGTAGACGATCTCAAGACTCAAGCAAGGCTGTGTCGACACCATCAAAGTAACTGTGTCGACACTCAACAGTTCTCTCAGCTCGACGAACAAAAAAACTGAGCTCGACGAACTGCAAGCTCCGGTTGACGAACGTAGGCAAGATATTCAGCTCGACGAATCTAGCTGAGTTCGACGAATGTCGAACTCAGGTCGACGATTGATGAACTCGACGAAAGTTCAGGTCGACGATTTCTGAGCAATCAGCAACAGTTGGCAGAATTAATTGGGGATTAATTGCAGTCAACATTCCCAGTGAAAATAGCCGTTCAAACGGACAGTTACAGAGAAATTAAGTGAGGACCAGTTTCCAAAGCATCTTCACTCTCGAGAATGTTTCTTCCACCATCAAGTCTACGGAATTCAAATACAGGGAAGAAGACAGAAAACAAAGATGATAGACAGAAATAGTAGAAAAAATCACTGTAGAGAAACAAACAGACACAGAGAAAGAAAGAAACAGAAAGGGCAATATCACTACAGTAACTAGAAGCCCATGCCAGAGAACAACTTCATCAAGAAGAAGAAGAACAACCTATCACTATCAAGAGTCTTCTTCTTCCCTATCACTGCAGTATAACTTCAAGGACAATAAATCTCTATCTGTCAGAAGTTCCTGAAAAGTACTCTAGTCCAAGCCTGAAGATTGAAGGCCTATCACCCTGAAGCAGTGCTCCAGATTTCCCTGAACCATTCAATATCTCAGGGGGAGCATCTGCTAACAGCAATATCCACATAGTCTTCTCAGTTGCTATTGAGAAAGAGAACATTTCCATCACCTCTTTTCCCCTCATGTATAAAGGGTTGTCATCTCCCTTCAAAGGTGATTCCTGGTTGCAAGTCTCCTTCCAAAAGACATGAGTTGGTTTTTGGGGACCTGATCAAAACCCATTGGTGTCAGGCACCTGATCAAAAACCTGAGTGGATTCCTACCAGGGTGGTAGAAGAGTGGACTACCCAGATTTGGGGAACCACTATAATTTCCTTGTCTCTTATGTATTACTTGATTTCTTTCTGCATTTCTTATTTTATATTTATGCTGTGATATTTATAACTCTAATCATCTTAAGTTAAGATCTATCACTTTCAATTGGTATCAGAGCCAAGTTGGTTAAAATATCATACCTTAGTGGTTGTACAGGCTAACACCTGAACCAAAAGATCCTTTGATAGATCTTAAGAATCTTTTGAGTTTTATCATGGAACAAATTGCAGATGTTTCAAGCACCAGACTGCCCATATGCAATCTAGATAAGTTTGCATCATGGAAGACAAGGATTAGGTTTTATATGGACTCCATTGATGAAAGCATTTTTAATTCCATGTTGACAGGTCCTTATCCATCAGTGGAAACAACAAGCATCAATGATGTTCCATCATCTCAATGGACAGATGCCCAGAAAAAGATGAAGATTGCTGATGCACAAGCAATGAACATTCCGGCACAATCAATGTCTGATGACATTTTTGAAGAACTTGCTGAATGTTCATCTGCAAAAGAGATCTGGGACTCCATCACAACAATGGCTGCTGGATCAGCAAAAGAAAGAATATTTGATGCTGAATCTTGGAGTGACTCAGATTCTTCATCCTATACGACTGAAGATGAAGAAGAAGTAAGAGCAAAAGAATTTTGTCTAATGGTAATAGATGCTTCACGCAGCAGCTATGCTGCAGAATCTGAAGAATCAGAGTATGAATCAGATGAAGAAGATCAGGTTATTTCTTCCCTTGACTCTTCTTCAGCTAAACTTAACACTAATTTCCTATTATCACATGAAAATCATCAGAAAATCTTAGTTCAAAATATTTCGTCGAACGGAGATCGACGACATCAATACTATTCGTCGAACTCAGATCGACGAATTATGAACAAAGATTTTATTTTGAACTATTCAGGACTCTGTGCTCGATGAAACAAACTTAATTCGTCGAACAGAGATCGACGAAAATGGATCACAAAAAACAATTATTATCATTCTATGAATAGAGATCAACGATCTCAATATCATTCGTCGAACTCAGATCGACGAAAATATTTTTCGTCGAACTCAGAATTTCAAAACAGAAATTGTTATTCTTTTATTTCTGATTATTTTAAAAGAGAACCAAGACCAATGGTTATCTGGGTCCAGAACTCCTAAAATCTCCTTGCAGGAAAAGAATTCAGTCCAGCAAATATACATGATATCAAAGGCTGAATAATTTGTGTAAGGCTATGCATATAGGGGGAGATGCCTGTAAATAAAGCTGCAGAAAATCCAGCAGTAGCAGCAGTTTGTGGGGATTGTAGCAGCAGCAACAACAGATTATAATGCTGCAAATTTGGGCAAGGATCAACAAAAACTATAACAACAGCAACAACAACATTAGTAGTACTTGATCCAGATTTAGGGGGAGATTGTATTTAATTGCCTTGTATTTTACTTATATTTATGTAAATAGCGTCCTTACCCAAATAGGGGGGTATTGTTGGAACCCTAGTTCTGATTTGGGTAAGAAACACTATTAGGAATATTAGATTGACCCAACATGTATAGTCATGGGTCATATGATTATTTCTATGCTTGGTCATTCAGAAGGTTTCTCCAGAATTGCTGAAAGAAGTCCAAGAAATACAATTAAGACAAAGTCAGAGAATCAGATCGACGATCGTCGAACGCAGTTCGACGAACGGCGATCTCCGGTCGACGAATTCTGAGTTGCTTCTCTGAACTCAGGTCGATGATCTCAAGACTCAAGCAAGGCTGTGTCGATACCATCACAGCAACTGTATCGACACTCAACAGTTCTCTCAGCTCGACGAACACAGAAACTAAGCTCGACGAACTGCAAGCTCCGGTTGACGAATGCAGGCAAGATATTCAACCCGACGAATCTAGCTGAGTTCGACGAATGTCGAACTCATTTCGACGATTGATGAACTCGACGAAAGTTCAGGTCGACGATTTTTGAGCAATCAGCAACAGTTGGCAGAATTAATTGAGGATTAATTGCAGTCAACATTTCCAGTGAAAATAGCCGTTCAAACGGACAGTTACAGAGGAATTAAGTGAGGATCAATTTCCAAAGAATCTTCACTCTCGGGAATGTTTCTTCCACCATCAAGTCTACGGAATTCATATACAGGGAAGAAGACAGAAAACAAAGACAATAGACAGAAACAGTAGAAAAAATCACTATAGAGAAACAAACAGACACAGAGAAAGAACGAAACAGAAAGGGCAATATCACTATAGTAACTAGAAGCCCAGGCCAGAGAATAACTTCATCAAGAAGAAGAAGAACAACCTATCACTATCAAGAGTCTTCTTCTTCCCTGTCACTGCATGACAACTTCAAGGACAACAAATCTCTACCTGTCAGAAGTTCCTAAAAAGTACTCTGGTCCAGGCCTGAAGATTGAAGACCTATCACCCTGAGGCAGTGTCCAGATTTCCCTGAACTATTCAATATCTCAGGGGGAGCATATGCTAACATCAATATCCACATAGTCTTCTCAGTTGCTATTGAGAAAGAGAAGATTTCCATCACCTCTTTTCCCCTCCTGTATAAAGGGTTGTTATCACCCTTCAAAAGTGATTCCTGGTTGCAAGTCTCCTTCCAAAAGACATGAGTTGGTTTTTGGGGATCTGATCAAAACCCATTGGTGTCAGGCACCTGATCAAAAACTTGAGTGGATTCCTATCAGGGTGGTAGAAGAGTGGACTACCCAGATTTGGGGAACCACTATAATTTCCTAGTATCTTCTGTGTTGCTTGATTTCTTTATGCATTTATTATTTTATATTTGTGCTGTGATATTTATAACTCTAATCAGCTTAAGTTAAGATCTATCACTTTCAGTGTCGACACTGCCTCTATGTGTCGACACAGTTGCTGTCGACTAAGCTTTTTAGTGTGTCGACACTGCCTCTGTGTGTCGACACAGTTTCTCTTGGTGTCGACAAAGCCTTTCTCCAGTGTCGATACAATTGACTCCAGGTGTCAATACAGCTTTTCTCCAGTGTCGACACAAGCCTTCATAAGTGTCGACACAGCTTCTTCTGGTGTCGACTCATGGACTTAGAAACTTTTCCTGCATTCCTGCATTTTCTTAACCTGCACATATAAACTCAAAACAACATCAAATACACCTTGATGCATATCATTGAGTAAGGTGAGGTTTCTTCAAATCTGGTACACATTTTCCAATGTACCCAAGAAAGCCTATATAAAGATATGTTCTATCATAAGATAGAAGGAATCCAAGGATTGAACAAGAAGAGACAAACAACAACTAAGAGAAAGAAGATAAGTCTTCATCCAAAAAGAAACAAGTCTCTAAGGGCAGATTCTGAATAAGTCTGCCAGAAGAATTCAGAGTCACATCTGAAAAGGAGAAGTGCTGGAAGTATCCAAGAGAGAGGAACAACTAAGAAGAAGAAGAGAAGTCTTCATCCAGAAATCAAAAAGTATCTGGCAGATCCTGAACAAGTTTGTAAGAAGAATTCAAAGTCACATCTGAAAAGAAGAAGGAAGCTGGATTGAAGATCATCTCCAACTTCACAAGAAGATCAACCTTACTTTGTTCAAATTCAAGAAGCTTTGAAGAAGCTAAGATAGTTTGGATCTAAAGCATTCAGATCTATCAAGAACTGCCCAAGAAACCTTCTACCCATTCTCTCTCTACTTGGGTGAAGGAATTATTCTTTTTACTATCAATGTTTCTGTAGGATCTTTTACAGATGTGAGTGTAGGAGGGTTATCTCTCTTAGTTGTAAGCCTAAATCTATAAAGGATGAGGTAGGGCTGAGTGCCAGAAGTAGGAGAGTTTTCTCTCTGAGTTGTCGGCCTTGTGAAAGAGGCTGAGGTAGGGCTTGATTCCCTGAGTTGTAGCCTTGTGGAAGAGGCTGAGGTAGGGCTTGATTGCCTGAGTTATAGGCCTGGTGAAAGAGGATGATGTGGGGCTTGATTGCCTGAGTTGTAGGAGTGTGGACTCACTCTGAAGGTAGGATTCTCTGAGAGGATCTGAGCTGTAGGACTTGCTGAAGTCTGAGTTGTAGGAACCATTCTAAGTTCTGAGTTGTAAGATCTAAGGATGTGAAGGAAGAAGAAGGAAGTTGTGCCGAATCTAGTATACTGCTAGATAGGCGAAGGGGGAAAGTGGATGTACCCATCACTTGGGAACCACTATGAATCTGTGTGCACTCTGTGATTGGCTGTGATTTCTTTGAACTATACTATGTTAATTGTTGAATAATCTATGTTAGCAGTAAATATACTGTCTGCCTTAAGGAGAAAAAAATTGAACCTATTCACCCCCCTCTAGGTCTTTAGGATATCTTGAAACCAATTCTTTCAAACTCCATCAGTCTGAGGCATTTATCACAAGCCCCACCATGGTCCAGAATATAACATCTAATCATATCCTCTATGATCTGATTCACTCTCTGCGTCTGACCATTCGTACGAGGATGATAGGCACTAGAATACCTAAGGTCAGTACCTAGATCTCCTTGCAAGCTTTGCCAGAAACAAGACATGAACCTGGAATCTCTATCTAACACGATACCTGTAGGCACACCATGCAACCTGATGACTTCGTCCAGATAAAGTTCAGCTATCTTTTCCATAGAATAATCAATTTTGGAAGGCATAAAGTAGGAACACTTGGTTAGTCTGTCCACGATAACACACACTGCATCATGCCCTCAGGGAGATCTCGGCAAGCCGGTTATGAAATCCATGGATAAACTCTCCCATTTCCAACTTGGTATATCTAAAGGCATTAACTTACCACCCGACCTTCTATGATAAGTTTTGACACGCCAACAGGTATAACATTCAGATATAAATCTTGCGATGTCGTTCTTCATACCTGACCACCAAACAATCTGCTTCAAATCTATGTACATTTTCATGGAACCTAGATGATAAGAAACACTTGAACCATGTGCTTCACAGTGCATATTCTTGCTCGGATGTCCCCAACATTGGGAATACAATATCTGTCGCGGTACTTTAGGGTACCAATGTATCATCAATTGAAAAGTCAAGTAATTCCCCTTTCTCAGTCCTACTGTGGAGGTGCTGCAAATTATGATCGTCTTTCTGATGTAGCCTACTGAGAGTAATCCACGAAGGCTCTTCCACCTCTATGCTACTCGGCGAAGCGCTATTCCTTACGGTTATGTCCATGAGGAAAAAATCCTCTACAAGGGATTGCACTGAGAGGTTAAAGATATGTGTGGGCTTTCGGCTTAAGGCATCTGCTACTACATTAGCCTTGTCGGGATGATAAAAGATATCGACTTTGTAGTCCGCAAAATATTCTAACCATCTATGTTGGAGTAAATTGAACTCCTTCTTAGTGAAGACATATTTCAAACTTTTGTAGTCAGTGTAGATTTTGCATGACACATCATACAAGACATAAATGACGACAACAAATTCCATGTCGTGCGTAGGATAATTTCTTTCATAGACCTTTAGTTGTCTCGATCCATACGCAATCACCTTATTGTCCTATATCAACACGCAACCGAGTAAAACTCGCGAGGCATTCACATAAGCAGCATACTCTACTCCGTCCATCGGCAATGCCAAAACTGGAGCAGAACACAGTCTTATCTTGAGCTCTTGAAAAGCTTCCTCACAGGAATCACTCCAAACAAAAGCTGCGCTCTTTTTCGTAAGCCTGATCAACGACGCAGAAAGCAAGGAGAATCCTTTCACAAATCTTTTGTAGTAACATGCCAACCCTAAGAATCTCCTTATCTCCTTAGGTGATGTAGTTCTCTTCCAATCCAATAGTGTGGCTATCTTTGTTGGATCCACTGAGATACCATCCTTGCTTATGATGTGTCCTAGGAATGGCGCCTGAGACAACCAGAAGTAGCACTTTCTAAGCTTCACATACAACTTGTGCTCCGTCAAAGTAGTCAAGACCAAACGCAAGTGCAAGGCATGCTCTTCTGCATTTCTAGAATATACCAGGACATCGTCAATGAATACAACCACAAACTAATCCAGAAAGTCCTTGAACACCTTGTTCATCATGTCCATAAAACCTGAGGGTGTGTTCGTTAATCCAAATGACATTACCAGAAATTCAAAGTGACCATATCGGGAACGAATAGCAGTTCGCAGAACGACTGACTCACGGATTCTTAACTGATGGTTGCCTGAATGATGGTCGATCGTAGAAAACACAGAGCTACCCCGCAACTAGTCAAACAAGTCATCGATCCTAGGCAACAGATATCTATTCTTGATAGTTACCTTGTTCAGTTCTCGATAATCTGTGCACTGCCTCATCGCTTCCATCCTTTTTCTTCACGAAGAGGATTGGTGCACCCCAGGGGAAGAACTGGGTCTAAAAAAACCATACTGCAATAACTCATCCAGTTGAGTACGCAGCTCCTCTAACTCACGCGGCACCATGGGGTATGGTGCTTTTGCAATATGGCGAGTGCCTGGCTCGAGATCTATAACAAACTCCACCTCTCTCTCAGGAGGAAGTCCATAAAGACTAACAAAAAAGACATCCAGAAACGCACGCACCATAGAAACGTCCTCAACCCAAGGAACAATAGGTGCAGCTTCTAGAACAGAAATGGAAACAAGGAAAGAATCACATCCCGACTCTAGAAATTTACGAGCACGTAGCGCAGAAATGATCGGAGATTCCTGACGCGACAAACCATACACACTCATGGGCTAGCCTTTGTCGCCTTTGAAATCCAAGTTCTTGTGCTTGCACTGAATTACGACATCATAGCTGGAACAGCCAGTCCATGCCCAAAATCACGTCGAATTATTCCAATTTTAACACATTCAGATCCGCAACAAAAAGGGAGGACGTGCCGTTGTCTACCTGGCCAAACAACAAAAAGAGGCCAAAACTCAAATAGATGATATAGCAATGAAACAAATCTATGTTTTGGAAAATCAAATAAGAATGAATGACAATCTAACAGAATACCACAATGTTATTGTCACAGAACTTAAGAATACATCAACAACTTTCACTACAAACATTGTTAAAGAAAAGTCTGAGTTTGATAAATAACTCAAAGCAAATTTGACTGATATTAGTATTGCTATCCAAGCTTCCCAAAAGGTAATTGCTGATCAGCTGCTGAAGTTCAGATCATTATACCAAGGAGGAACAAATTATCTAGCTAATCTGATAAGGTTTCAAAAGGATGATCTAAGAGAACCCTATTGAACGATAAGTCATAAAGGGGGAGAGAGTGTTAGTCAATGCAGGTTTTGAACATGCTACTTCTATGGAGCCTAGCAAGTACTTTCCAAAGCCTTATCACTATTTTGAAAGGTAAAAGGTTAAGGCTGAAGAACTCAAGAAAAGGATCTTAAAGGAAAGACGCCATCTGAAGACACTGAAGCTAATGTACAAGCAAGGATTCAGTCTGGCAAAGGCATTGTCAATCAAGGAGCCTAATCAGTCCTAAAACAGATTGACTAGATTTTAGAACTATAAAATCTTGTGTTTTAAAATCTATGTAATCTGTTGATCAAAAACTTCATGTACTTCAACAAAACATTGATTCATGTTCATTATATTTTATCATATTTTATGATAATATAATATGCTGGTTTTGTTTTTGTGTTACTCTGTCAAATAATGTTTTATACATCATATTCTGTGTTTTATTATAACGTGATGTATATCATTGACTGAGGGTTATGACTTCTCCAAATAGGGGAAGATTGTTGAGTACATTGGAAAATATGTACCAGATTTGGAGAAGCCTCACCTGAACTCAATGATATTCATCAAGATGTATTTGATGTTGTGTTGAGTTTGAATGTGCAGGTTAAGGAAATGCAAAAAAAGTTTCTAAGTACAAGTATCGACACTTGAGAAGAATTATGTCGACACATGGGAAAAGCTGTGTCGACACCAAGAGCCATATTGTGTCGACACACAAGACTTATGTCGACACACAGAAAATCTGTCGACAACAACTGTGTCGACACCAGGAGCCAGATTGTGTCGGCACACAGGACTTGTGTCGACACACAGAAAATCTGTCGACAACAACTTTGTCGACACACATGGATTTGTGTCGACACATTCCAGAATTCTGTCGACAACAACTGTGTCGACACACAGGACTTGTGTCGACACACACCAGAATTCTGTCGACACCAACTTTGTCGAGAATAGAAGTTATTGTGTCGACACACAGACTTGTTTCGACACATGCCACTGAAGCTATGTCAAGAAAGTTAAAGAGAAGCTGTGTCGAACATTGTGAAAGCTGTGTCGACATCATCAAGAGCTGTGTCGACACATGGACTATTGTGTCGACACATTTGAAGTATTGTCTCGACACTTTGCTGCTGAGTTGAAGTTCAATGAAGGATCAAGTATCACGATTGAAGACTTGACAGCTGTCATAACTAATAATGTTGTTGCATCTATCAGAGCTGTTAGAAGGCCGTTAGGAACCGGATCAGCTGGTAACCTCGGATGAAGCCTATATAAAGACATGTTCTATTACAAGATAGAAGGAATCCAAGTATTGAACAAGAAGAGACAAACAACAACTAAGATGAAGAAGAGAAGTCTTCATCCAGAAAGGAACAAGTCTCTAAGGGCAGATTCTGAATAAGTCTACCAGAAGAATTCAGAGTCACATCTGAAAAGGAGAAGTGCTGGAAGTATCCAAGAGAGAGGAACAACTAATAAGAAGAGAAGTCTTCATCCAGAAATCAAAAAGTATCTGGCAGATCCTAAACAAGTTTATAAGAAGAATTCAGAGTCACATCTGAAAAGGATAAGGAAGCTGGATTGAAGATCATCTCCAACTTCACAAGAAGATCTACCTTACTTTGCTCAAATTCAAGAAGCTTTGAAGAAGATAAGACAGGTTGGATCTAAAGCAGTCAGATCTATCAAGAACTGACCAAAAAACCTTCGACCCACTCTCTCTCTACTTGGGTGAAGGAATTATTCTTTTTACTATCAATTTTTCTATAGGATCTTTTACAGATCTGAGTGTTGGAGGGTTATCTCTCTTAGATGTAAGTCTAAATCTATAAAGGCTAAGGTAGGGCTGAGTGCCTGAGGTAAGAGAGTTTTCTCTCTAAGTTGTAGGACTTGTGAAAGAGGCTGAGGTAGGGCTTGATTGTCTGAGTTGTAGGCCTTCTGTAAGAGGCTGAGGTAGGGATTGATTGCCTGAGTTGTAGGCCTGGTGAAAGAGGATGAGGTAGGGATTGATTGGCTGAGTTGTAGGAGTGTGGACTCACTCTGAGGTAGGATTATCTGAGAGGATCTGAGCTGTACGACTTGCTGAAGTTTGAGTTGTATGAACCATTCTAAGTTCTGAGTTGTAAGATCTGAGGATCTGAGGAAGAAGCAGGAAGTTAGGTCGAATCTAGTATACTGCTAGATAGGCGATTGGGGAAAATGGATGTACCCATCACTTGGGGAACCACTATAAATCTATGTGCACTCTGTGATTTGCTGTGATTTCTTTGAACTGTGCTGTGTTAATTGATGAATAATCTGTGTTAACAGTAAATATATTGTCTGCCTTAAGAAAAAAAGAATTGAACCTATTCACCCCCCTCTAGGTGTTTAGGATATCTTGAAACCAATTCTTTCAAACTCCATCAGTCTGAGGCATTTATCCCAAGCCCCACCCTAGTCCAGAACATAACATCTAATTATATCCTCCAAGATCTGATTCACTCTCTCTGTCTGACCATTCGTACGAGGATGATAGGCAGTAGAATACCTAAGGTCAGTACTTAGAGCTCCTTGCAAGCTTTGCCAGAAACAAGACATGAACCTGGAATCTCTATCTAACACGATACCTGTAAGCACACCATGCAACCTGATGACTTCATCCAGATAAAGTTCAGCTATCTTCTCCATAGAATAATCAATTTTGAAAGGCATAAAGTGGGAACACTTTGTTAGTCTGTCCACGATAACACACACTGCATCATGCCCTCAGGGAGATCTCGGCAAGCCGGTTATAAAATCCATGTATAAACTCTCCCATTTCCAACTCGGTATATCTAAAGTCATTAACTTACCACCCGGCCTTCTATGATAAGCTTTGACACGGTAGCAGGTATAACATTCAGATATAAATCTTGCGATGTCATTCTTCATACCTGACCACCAAACAATTTGCTTCAAATCTCTGTATATTTTCATGAAACCAGGATGATAAGCAACACTTGAATCATGTGCTTCACTGTATATTCTTGCTCGATGTCCCCAACAGTGGGAATACAATTATCTGTCGCGGTACTTTAGGGTACCAATGTCATCAATTGAAAAGTCAAGTAATTCCCCTTTCTCAGTCCTACTATGGAGGTGCTGCAAATCCTGATCATCTTTCTGATGTAGCCTAGTGAGAGTAATCCACGAAGGCTCTTCTACCTCTAGGCTACTCGGCGAAGCGCTATTCCCTACGGTTATGACCATGAGGAAAAAATCCTCTACAAGGGATTGCGCCGCGAGGTTAAAGATATGTGTGGGCTGTTGGCTTAAGGCATCCGCTACTACATTAGCCTTGTCGGGATGATAAAAGATATCGACTTCGTAGTCCGCAACATATTCTAACCATCTACGCTAGGAGTAAATTCAACTCCTTCTGAGTGAAGACATATTTCAAACTTTTGTAGTCAGTGTAGATTTTGCATGACACACCATACATAAGATGTCTCCACAACTTCAAGGCATAAATGACGGTAGCAAATTCCAAGTCATGTGTAGGATAATTTCTTTCATGGACCTTCAGTTGTCTCGATCCATACGCAATCACCTTATTGTCCTACATCAACACGCAACCGAGTCCAACTCGCGAGGCATTCACATAAGCAGCATACTCTACTCCTTCCATCGGCAATGCCAAAACTGGAGCAGAACACAGTCTTATCTTGAGCTCTTGAAAAGTTTCCTCACAGGAATCACTCCAAACAAAAGTTGCGCTCTTTTGCATAAGCCTGGTCAACGGCGCAGAAAGCATGGAGAATCCTTTCACAAATCTTTTGTAGTAACCTGCTAAACCTAAGAAGCTCCTTATCTCCTTAGGGGATGTAGTTCTCTTCCAATCCAAGACTATGGATATCTTTGCAGGATCGACTGAGATACCATCCTTGCTTACGATGTGTCCTAGGAATGACACCTATGACAACCAGAACTAGCACTTGCTAAGCTTCACATACAACTTGTGCTCCCTTAGAGTAAGTTAAGACCAAACGCAAGTGCAAGGCATGCTTTTCTGCATTTCTGGAATTTACCAGGAGATCATCAATGTATACAGCCACAAACTAATCCAGAAAGTCCTTGAACACCTTGTTCATCATGTCTATAAAACCAGAGGGTGTGTTCGTTAATCCAAACGACATTACCAGAAATTCAAAGTGACCATATCGGGAACGAATAGTAGTTCGCGGAACGTCTGACTCACGGATTCTTAACTGATGGTAGCCCGAATGATGGTCGATCGTAGAGAATACAGAGCTACCCCTCAACTGGTCAAACAAGTCATCGATCCTAGGAAACAGATATCTGTTCTTGATAGTCACCTTGTTCAATTCTCGATAATCTATGCACTGCCTCATCGTTCCATCCTTTTTCTTCACGAAGAGGACTGGTGCACCCCAGGGGGAAGAACTGGGTCTAAAAAAACCACACTGCAATAACTCATCCAATTGAGTACACAGCTCTTCTAACTCACGCGGTGCCATGGGGTACGGTGCTTTTGCAATAGGGCGAGTGCCTGGCTCGAGATCTATAACGAACTCCACCTCTCTCTCAGGAGGAATTCCATAAAGACTAACAGAAAAGACTTCCAGAAACGCACGCACCATAGAAACGTCCTCAACTCGAGGAACAACGGGTGCAGCTTCTAGAACAGAAATTGAAACAAGGAAAGAATCGCATCCCAACTCTAGAAATTTACGGGCACGTAGCGCATAAATGATCGGAGATTCCTGATGCGACAAACCATACACACTCATGGGCTAGCCTTTGTCGCCTTTGAAATCTAAGTGCTTGTGCTTGCACTGAATTACGACATCATTCATAACTGGACAGCCAGTCAGTGCCCAAAATCACATCGAAGTCTTCCAAGTCTAACACATTCAGATCCGCAAAGGCTAGAATACCACCTAGGAGGATAGGGCATTTTTGGATACCCTGACATGACATCACCAGCTCTCCTGAAGGGAATTTGACGTTCATGGAAGTGTCTAACGGGTCGAGAAGCCAGCGAATGTCAGTCTACAAATCTCCTTGCCACAAAGGAGTGAGTAGCACCCGAATCAAACAGAATGCATGCCCACTTATTCTTCACCTTAAATTCACATAAACATATTGCGCATGCAACTATAATGCAGAAACTATAAATCTACCATCTGCCTTGTCAGGGCCTCATTACCCTGTCGTAGCCCATCAATCACCGCTTCACTCTGGGGACTAGATGACTCACCCTCTGACTGGGGAGTCGACCTCGTCGCTACACGCTTAGCCGGCATTTCTACAGAAACAAACAGATTTCTAGTCAAAACCTTGTCTAAGACATCACAAACTGTGAAGATATTCCCTTAGCAAAAATATTTCGGGGTCATATTCTACAGATACGAGCAAACGACTTATCAAGCACCTAGCCTAATACACATAAGCTAGTAAACTCGAATATTGATGGAGCCCGCGAACAGACTCTTATGTGGGTGGTTGGTTCGATGAGTCGATCGCCGCGGGCTTGCTTATGTATGCAAGTGCACTTATCGCAAGTAATACAGAATATTCGGGGGAATATCCAGATCGTAAATTTCCCGGGAATGGGTTGATTATCCTTAATGCTCCGAAAGCACTATTATTTTACCGGAATAGAAAGTTGTTGATTTTAACTAAAATAGAATGAAAATAGATTAATATTAAAGATGATGAAGAGATAACACTCGGTATCGAATTACGTTAGGATTAAAAATAGATATAAATAACTAGAGATCTAAAGTTTCAATTTAATTAAAGCGGAAACTTGGCCGTGGAGGTTCCAAAAGAATGAGCTCACCTGTCTCTATGAATATCGGTCACCTGGACATTAAGACTATTCGACCGGGCTCTCATCCGACGAAGGATTCCTCTTAATGCCCGCAGTATGCTAAGAACTCCGCTATTGGGTGGGGAACCCAATCCGGTAGAGTTAGCGCGCCTCCTCTCTCGAGGGTTAGTGCGGAACTCTCTTTACCCAGGGGTGATCAGTCCATACGCACGGCCTCTCGGCTAGCTAGCATATGGATAACGGAAATAGAGCCACACATCGATATGTGGTTCTACGCGTCGTTAACCCAGGGTAAACCTTAAGTTTTAATTAAATAGAAAAATAAGACCTTTCGTTATTTAAAACATTTTTTATATCCTAATGCCCTTCGATACCGAGGGCTAAAAGCGATTAGCCACTCATCGGAATGGGGATAGCTTATGAGTTTAGTTAGGCGAGCGTTCTAAACTATTCGTTGAAGGGTTATAAAGAAAATAAGAAGAAAAGCAAGATAACCTAATTTTAGAAACGTTACTACAAATAAAAACACCCGCACTCATCTAAACACATAATGAAGAGACAGAAATAAACTAAGTTACAAGTAAGCGAAAATTGCATAATTGAAATTGCAAGTCTCACTCAAACAAGTGGGCGGGAAATGTAAGCTGAAAATTTGCAAGTCCTACTCAAACGAGTAGGAATGAAATGAAAGCAAGTCCTACTCAAACGAGTAAGCGGAAATAAATGCGATTACAAGTTCATCTCAAATATTTATAGGGAAATAAATTTCGTCCTTTTAACTCCTAGCGAGTAGGTGGAAGATAAAAACCTGTCATTTAACTCAAATGAGTAGGCGGTAAATAAAAATTGAAAATGACATGTCCTACTCAAACGAGAAGAAGGAAAATGAAGTCCGGCCATTTAACTCCTAGCGAGTAGGCGGAAGTAAAAAACAAGTCCTACTTAAATAAAATCCAGCCATTTAACTCAAATGAGTATGCGGAAAAATAAAACACACAAGTCCTACTTGAATAAAATCCAGCCATTTAACTCAAATGAGTAGGCGGAAAATAAAAACACACACACACACGACAGAAAATGAAATACTCACACTACACAAAGTAAATACACACACTTGTAAATCCTACTCAAATGAGTAGGTGAAAAATTAAAGACACGTCATTTAACTCTTAACGAGTAGGCGAAAATAAATGAGCACACGCACACACTCTACATAATTGGAGAGAGCAATAAACTTATCTCATACACGCACGCACGCAGGCGAAAAAATTAAGAAAAATAAAGTTATTGAAAAATTAAAACAACTTCATTTTTACCGCTAGAATGTAGTAGAAATGCATAAAAAGTTGAAATAAAAAATGTTTGAGCAAAGAGTTTTCAAAATAAGGTGAGAAAAACAAGTGCTTGAAAAATTAAACATTTGCATTTTTATCGTTAGATTTTGACAGAAATGCATAAAAAGTTGAAATAAAATTTTTTTTAGCAAAAATCTTTTTACGTATTTGCTAAAATCAAAGTTGTTGAAAAACTAAAATAACTCTTGATTGATTCTTATATATTTGTAAAAGAGTTTAAAAAGTAGCAGAAATTGAAAATAAAAATCATAAGTCTAACCAATTTTGATAAGAAAAACGGCTATAATAACGGCTAGAAATTTTGATAAAAATGAAAATTAGGCAAACAGTTTTTCATTTTAAAGAATAAGTTTCACAATTTTAACTCATACACGCACACACGCAATATGAAAATGAAAACATAAATACATAAGATTGATTTAAACGAGGTCTTCAAAGCCATTCCAAAGCTTTGTAATGATAAGAAAAATAACGATTTTATTAACAAAACAGGTTGATTACAAAAGCTTAAACAAATAAACTTCAAAAGGAGGGGGGAGAATCCTTATATAGCACTACAATAGCTCCAAACAGTAGCCCTTACTCATTAAAATGGTTCAAAAATTTGGAACCCTTAACTCATACAGCAGCTGCCCTTTTATAGGCAAAAATTTCCAAGTACACGCCCTCCGACACGGGCGTGTCGGGGGGCATGTCAGCACTATTCAACAGCTGATTTCGGTGATCTGACGGCGATTTGATGTTGCGGTGGAAAATGCGGCAGTCATGCCGCAGGTCACGAGCGTTACGGTGGGTGTGTCGGGGAGGTGAACGGGTCATCTGCGTCAAAGTCGTCGGCGACAGTTTGTCAGGACCAGGTGGAGGAGTCACGCCCTAGGGCACGGGCGTGACTGGGGGAGTGTTGGCTTGGTCGACGATCGTCGAGCGAATTGTGTCGAGACTGAATTTGTCGAGTGGAAAATGTCGAGAGCAAGTGACACGGGCATGTCAGGTTGGCTGACACGGTCGTGTCATGTTGGTCGACGAACGTCGAGAGAATTTCGTCGAGCGGGATGGACACGGGCTCGGGACACGGGGTGTGTCATCCGACATGGGTGTGTGGCCGGGCGTGCCCATCAATTTCGTCCAAAAATTGCTGATTTCCACAGTTTTGACGTGTCACGCTCTTGTCATGGGCGTGACCAACAGTACACGGGCGTGACACATGATTTTTCTGTCAAAATTCTGAAAATTTCTGAAAAATTAAATAACCTAGGTTAGCAAAATATATATAATAAAAGGAGCATTTTATTAAAGAAATTTAACCTAAAACAACAAAAGAAAACAAAAACTACTTAACTAATTAACATAAAAATATGTATATTTACAACTCATCAAATATCCTAACCCAGATCAGATCAAAAATAAACAGCCTCAAATCAGATCAGGAACGAACAGATACTTGCTCTTGTTGTTACCTTGCTCTTGGAAATTAATGAAATGATGTTATGCTTCTAACTTGTGCCTATAATATGAATGCATGAATGTTTAGATTTCATTTCAAATCATGTGTGTACATATGTCATCATGCAAATCTTTAACTTGGCATTTGTGCTTGTGTGATGATATGTTATGCATGTAGTGTTATGCATTCTATAAAGGCCTTAGTGCATGTTATGAGCGGCGTACAAATATAATGTTACGCATCGCATACTACATAATATTGTATGTAACAAAAAAAACATCCGAATGGGCGGCCATGTGATGATGGTCATGCATCCCATACTACATAACCGTCACATGTTGCCTCCTATGGTGGATCCATATACAAACACATATTATGTATCTCATACAACATAATATGCCTCATATACTTCTTATCATGCTATGAGTGTAGTGTTCATGCTTCCATCAAGATCTAATGATGACATATCGGTATGTGTATGCAATGAATTGATATGATTAGAGTTTTGCTTAAGGAAAAGTTGTTCGACTGCTTTGCCAAACCAACCAACCCTCTTGCAAAACCTCCCTCTGATTCCAACTATCACAACCCGTATTTTCTCCGTATAAAATAATACGTCAGAGTAAGAGAAAATACATGTCGTGCAGGGGACAACTGCAGACGCTCAGGCTGAAAGATAGGGGTTAGATCTAATTTACTCTAGAGGGAGGGGGTCAATAGAGTAATAAAACTTTTTAGCTGTTTAAAATATTATCAGAATATATTAGTGAAACCAGTAGTAGGAATAGAAAGAAGAGATAATCTAATCTAATCTACCACAGCACAACAAACTAATCTATCACAGCCCCAACAAGAACAACAAGAAAAAGGGCAGCCAGACAACACAAGAAATTTTATAGTGGTTCCCCAACCTGGGTACATCCACTCTTCTAGTACCCTGGTAGGAATACACTAGTAGGTTTTTGATCAGGTGACTGCCACCACAATATCTATTTCCCAGGAGACCTCACAACCCTTTGAGCTTTTGATCAGGTGCCCAAAAACCAAAATAAACTTTTGAAGGGAGTTATTAAACCCTTTTACAAGTGGGGAGAGAGATATTTGATGGTGTCTTCTCTTTCTCTATTCAATAGAGAAGACAAGTGGATTTGTTGTTGTTAAGACTCCTTCAGAAATCACTTGAAGCCTTGCTCACGGTGTAGGTCTTCTGTCTTGACTTGAAGTAATCCAGGAACTTCTGACTGATAGAATGATTGTTGTCCTTGAAAGCTCCTGGAGATGAAGTTGAAGAAGACTTTTGACTTTGTGTTTGTTGTTGTTGTTATTCTTCAGAAAGGTCAAGGTGAAAACAGTATGTTTTCTACACAGAGAATGTCAGAGACTGTTTTCGCTATAGCTGTTTATCTCTATTGCTTGCTGTCAGACTGAAAAGAGAAAAATCTTGTTTATATTCTCTGTATTAATTCTCCATTGAATTTTGAATTCTCTGCATTGAATGTTGATTTCCTGGAGAATGAAAATCGACTGGAGAATAATGTCTTTAATGAGTTCCCCCAACTGTCGCAATAAATTAAGCAAGTAATTAATTCCCGATGAAGACCATAATCAATGCTGCAATTAACGGCTATATTCAAGAGAATATGTGCATTAATTACTCAGAGAAATCACTGCTAAATAATGTAGAGAGTAAGGACAAAAAGGGGGAAAGACTCTAAGTCAGGCTTGGAAAGAATTCATCGACCTCTAAACAGATTTCGTCGACCAGAGATCCACATTCGTCGAGCTGAGAAATCCTGTTCGTCGACCTGAGAAAAACTATTTGTCAACTTGAGCACAGTGAGCTACATTCTAGAGATAACTTGCCTAATCTGTGATCCAAGTTCGTCGAGCTGATAATCTGCCTTCGTTGAGCTGAGTTCAGCGAAATTAATCTGGAAAGAATGTGTTGAAGGCTGAACTCCAGAATTTGTCGACCTGAGCTCGAATATCATCGAGCTCAACTCAGAGAATTAACTCTGAGTTCGTTGAGGAGAGCATGACTATCGTCGAGCTGAGTTCGCCGAACGTCGAACTTAAATTCTTAACATGATTTCCTCTAAGTCTTGCGTCAATCTGAGGTCTTCTGCTGGCTGGTCAATGTAAGGTTGAACCTAATGACTTAGCCTAAACTATAGGACTTAAAGACATGACCATGGCTATACATTGTGGGTCAGATATACTAATTAGTGAACCTAGCCCAAATCCAACTAGGGATCCAACAATCTCCCCCTATTTGGGTGAGGTCACTAGTACAAATGAAAGAAAACAATCACAAAGCAAAATAAATATATCTGGCAGAAAATTTAAATGATATCTAGCAGCTATGTACATAACATGCTTTGTGACAGATTAAACAAGTATAGTTCAGAATATCAAAACTAAACAAGATATTAATTTCTTTTTCTGCTTTTCCTTGTCAGCTTTGTCTTGCTTAGAAGACTGTATGAACTTGATTTCTCTATTAGGATTAGCTGCTTCTCTTTTGGACATGGTCATGTCTGCAGCTCCAATTACATTGAGAGAGATTGCTCAAGGTACAATAGCCTCTGGATGCAAGTTCATATAGGCATCTACATTAAAAAATTTGTTAGTCTTCTCATTCCTTTTCAGCTCTTCTTTCCTGTAGGTTGACATGGTAGAGTATTGTGATGGATCTCTGCCTTTAGCTTTGGCTTTATTAATCATAGAGAGTCCAACTATCTCTTGAAATCTGGCCATTCTTGTTATTGTATCCTGTTCAGGATCCACTTAGGGAATAGGTGGAGAATCTGGCCTTTTTGGACTATTAGCTTTTTTAGTTTCAGATGCTTTCTGTTGTTATTGTTGCAGCTGTTGCTATCTGCTGCTTGAGGAATATCTTTGTTGACTGCTTCCTTGAGATTTGGAAGATCTACCTTGATGTCTTTGGTAAGTTTGAGCATAAGAGGTAGATCTCTGAGAACTTCTTCCTAAAGCACCAGCTGCTGGAGGAGGAGAACCACTCCAGTTCCTTTGAGAAGGAGGTGGAGGAGAGTACCTTCTACTCTTCTTCCTGGCTTTTTACACATTCTTGGATTGCCACATCCAGGCAGACATCCCTGGATATGTAGTAATCTTCTGAAGAATATATTATGGAGTATCATGAGTGGGATTTGATTTGGGAGCAGCTTTAGGGATAGCCTTTCTCTTCTTAACAGCTTTCTTCTTTGCTTTAGTATTATCAGAATCATCATAGTCATCATCATCATCTTCATCATTAAAAGATCCCTGAGGATTGTCATATAAGGTATCAATGGCCTTCAGAATATCTTTAGATATTGTTTTTCAGTCTGAGGCTATACTGGAGGTTCTGATACTTCAACTTCTAGAACAACATTTCAGCAACTTTTTCAGAAATTAACTTATTTTCTTCTTTAATATCAACCATAAAAATTTCATCTAAATCTGGAATGGGACTGTCATCCATTACATAGGTAGGAGGAGAGATAGCCTTTGAGGAGAAATAGCATTGGGAGGGGATGATACTTTTGTAGGATTTGTTCTTACAAAACATTCCTTAAGTTGCTTAGCAACTATAGTACTTATTGGAGAAGTATATGGTATAATAGCCATAGAAGGATTTGGGCAGACTACTGGAAGAAAATTCAAATGAACTGTATCAAAAGAATTTAATAAATTGAATAAATCAACTGTGGGATTAACAAAGCAATCACCCACAACCCAAACTTCTGGAATTTCTATAGTTGTATCTATACATAATGTATCAACTGTTACTGACTCAGCCTCTGTAAGCATATGTACATCAATCTCTGCATCTGCAAACAAAATTTCTACTACTACTGCTACTACTAGAGCTTGAGCTGCTTTTTCATTGAGCGTCTCCCCCTGCCTTATTTCAGTGTAAACTGGGATCAGGCCCCTAGAAGAAGAAGGGACAGGGGAGGCAGCAAGGAGAGCAGCAAAAGAAGAAATGGAGGCAACAGGAGGTGTAATAGCCTCTACTAAGAGTTGCTTGAGGACTGGAGTGATGTGCTCCAGGATGGTGGAAAGGGAGGGAGAATCTATATCCATAAACTCTGGAGGAGTTTGAGTGGATACAGATGGATGAGGGGGAGGAATAACATCAGATGGAGTGACTGTGATGTCATCCTTTGAAGGTGAGGCAACATGAGATGGTATGGGAGTGGAATTGTCATATACAGGTGAAGTAGGTGTAGATAGTAGGGAGGTGAGAAGATTGAAAGTAGGGGATGACATGAATGTATCAGGATGTATGTTATGAAGATGAGGTGGAAGTGGAGATGGAGGTGGAGTGATGTGCTCAGGAGATGGAACTAGAGTTGGAAGATGTATTGGTGAGGCAGGTGGTTGTTGAGGAGGAGTTGGTGAAGGAATTTTGGTGGAGGGAAGAACAACTTCAGGAGGTGGAGGAGTTGTTGATGGAAGAGATGTTGTTGAAGGAGGAAGTGGAATGGGAACTTCTTCAACACTAGGGTGGGGAGTGGCTGTTACAGCCCTGGTGCCCTCAGAAGTTGTGGAAGAGGAGGAAGCCATAGATGGCTTAGGGATGGTCCTCTCCCACCTTACAAATAAGGCACAAGTTAGCCTCTTGGAAGCATTTATGAATATGGTCGGGGAGACCAGTGATTCAGATGCCTTTTCCTAAAGGAATATGCCCAGTATTCTTCCAAAACAGACCTCTTTCTTATTATTCTTTTTCTTTATCAAATCAAATAATAATTTCCCCCAGTTTACTCCTTTCTTTTCAACCAGAGCACTCATCACAAGAAATTGGTGCCTGGTGATGTAATCATGGGCGGTATGCTTGCCCAATAAAACCTTGCCGACAACATCAGCCAAAAATTTATACTCAACAGATAAAGTTTTATTTAGAAGATTATTTGGGTTTTCTCCAGAATGACCCATCTTTATCAGCATATTATCATAGTCATCACTATCCATTTCTATATCTTGTTTCCATTCATCAAACCAAAAATATCAATCAAAATGGCGGTGGAAAGAGAAATTGGATTACCAAAAATGGTCCCGGCCATGGTATCTGCGTCTGGTGTTGTGGAAGAGAATACCCATTCTCTAATCTCGGTTGCTGCGATCTTGATTCTGTGGGTCATGAATTGCTTCAGATTTTGTTCTTCAAACAATTGCAGTATGTCCAGGAAGATTTGGTCTGAGTGCTGGAAGGAATCAAAATCAATATCAAAGCCCATGTCGAACTTCATTGCAGCAAGAGAGGTCGCCAAAATTGCCATTAGTTTGCCTGCAAAAGAAAAACAGAGGTCAAGTGCAAGGGAACAGAAAGCGCGGGACGGAGCTCGAAAAAAACCTAGATTTATGGTTTTCAGAATATGAAGCGACAGACTCCATCTGACGAAAAATAATGATTCTTCGATCTCAGTTCGAAGAAATATTTTATTGACAAAAGAATTCGTGGATCTCAGTCAGAAGAAGTGAAAACATTTCGTCGATCTTAGTTCGATGAAAATTTTCTGAAGCAATATCGTTTATCTCCGTTCGATGAAAAGAGCTTTACCCACAAAGAAATCGTCGATCTCCGTTCGATGAATTTTCTCAAGAACTTTTCTCAGTTCGTCGATCTCTGTTCGGCGAATTGAGTCAAATTCTTCGACCGCAGACAAAAATTTAAATTAAGGACTCTCCATTGATCATACCTAGCTGATTTATAAAGAACACATGATTCCTTTCATCCAATGGTTTGATGAAGATGTCTGCTCTTTACAAATCAGTATAGATATAGAAAAGCTTAATTTTATTTTTGTCCGCACACTCTCTAATAAAATGTTGCCTGATATATATATGCTTAGTTCTACTATGATTCACTGGATTTTGTGCAATGGAAATTGCACTTGAGTTAATACATAGTAAGGTTGAATTATTTAAGTTGAAGCCATAATCTAGGAGTTGGTTCTGAATCCACAGCATTTGGGAACAGCAACTAACAGTTGCTATGTATTCTACTTCAGTAGTTGAAGTAGACACAGTTGACTATGGTTTTTGCAAAACCAAGACACTAGTCTCATACCAAGGAACTGGCATATCCCTGAGGTACTTTTTCTGTCTACTCTACATCCAGTAAAGTCAGCATCTGAGTATCCAGTTAACTCAAACTCTGACTCAGTTGGATATCAGAGTCCTAGACTAAGACAACTCTTTATATATCTTAAAATCCTTTTTTAAGAAAATAAGGTGAGATTCTTTAGGGTTCACCTGCAACCTAGTACAAAGACATGTAGCAAAAATGATGTCTGGTCTACTTGATGTAAGATATAACAGGGACCCCACAATGGCCCTATATAATTTCTGATCAACAGTTTTCCCATGTTCATCAGAATCAATTACAGCATTTGTAGTCATAGGTGTTTTCTTGGTTGAGGCATCTGACATCCTAAACTTTTTGATTAGCTCCTTAACATACTTAGATTGGGATATGAAGATGTCATCAGGTAGCTGCTTCACTAGGAGACCAAGGAAGTAGGAGAGCTCACCCATACTACTCATTTCAAACTTTGAAGGCATGAGGTCAGAAAACCTGTTACATAGTTTGGAATCTGTAGATCCAAAAATAATGTCATCTATATAGATTTGTACTAATAAGATTTGATCCTTATGGTGCCTAGTGAATAATTTCCTATCTACAATGCCCCTAGAAAATTATGCTCTAGAAGAAAGCTAGCCAAGGTTTCATACCAAGCTCTTGGAGTTTGGTTTAAACCATAGAGAGCTTTTTGCAATTTAAAGACAACAGAAGGGTGAGTTGGAGAGATAAAACCTAGTGGTTGCTCCACATAAACTTCTTCTTTAAGTTCACCATTCAAGAATGCACTCTTTACATCCATTTGGAATACCTTGAAGTTTTTGTAGGCAGTATATGCAAGAAAGATTCTGATTGCTTCCAGCCTTGCAACAGGTGCAAATGTCTGGTCATAGTCAATCCATTCCTCTTGCCTGTAGTCTTGAGCAAACAGCCATGCTTTGTTCCTTATGATAATACCTTGGGCATCTAGTTTGTTTCTGAATACCCATTTAGTACTAATGAATGGGTAGTCTTTTGGTCTTGGAACTAAATCTCAAACTCTGCATCTCTTAAATTGGTCGAGCTCCTCTTGCAATGTAATAATCCAGTGGGGATCTTGCTCTACATCTTTGGGGCTCAATTTGAGATATGGAGCAGGCATGCATCAAGTCTTGGTTGAGTTGATGCCAGGTCTGCACACCAACTAAAATGTCTCCAATCACTTGAGATACAAGGTGATCTTTAAGTGTGATAAATTCAGTAGGTGGTGTTGTTTGAGCAACAGCTTGGGGAATAAATTCCTCTTGTGGAATTATGGTAGTTGTTGTTGACACTTCACTGATTTCAGTGTTTTCATCTTCACTGTTTTCATCTTCATTGTCTTCAATAATTTGTGGAGAAGGATGGCTAACAGCCTCATTGGTGAGGGTTAATTCATTCAGCTTCTCACACAAATGTGGTTCCTGCAAAGAATTACTGGTAGAAATTTCTTTCTTCTTGTAAAACATGTTAGTCTCATCAAATGAAATATGTACAGATTCTTCAATTTTCATGGTAGATTTATTATAGACCCTATAAGCCTTGCTTACTTGGGAATATCCAAGTAAAATTCCCATTTCATCCTTGGCTTCAAATTTTCTAATGTGTTTCTTATTATTATTGTGAATGTAACATAGGCAACCAAATATTTTAAAATAAACAACTTTAGGTTTTTTTTTCTTTTAAGTAGCTCATAAGGAGTCTTCTTTTTAAGATTTTATATAAGACTTCTATTCAGTACATAATTTGTTGTGCTCACAGCCTCTACCCAAAAGGAGAGGGGCAAATGAGCATCTGCAAGTAATGTGCCTGCAAATTCAATTACGGTTCTATTCTTCATTTCAGCAACCTCATTTTGTTGAGGTGTTCTAGGTGCTGAGAAGCAGTGCCTGATACCTTAATTCTCACAAAACTCTTGCATAAGAAGAGACTCAAACTCAGTACCATGATCACTTCTGATCAATACAACAGAGTAGAGTACTCAATCTATATGTTCTTGAGAAAATCTGTAAGAACCTTGAAGTTATCAGACTTAGATCTCAGAAATAATACCCAAGTGAATCTAGAGAAGTCATCTACAATCACTAAAGTATAAGATTTCCTTCCTAGACTTTGTACATCAATAGGGCCAAAAAGGTCCATATGTAGCAAGTACAATATTCTAGGTGAGTCACTTTTATCTACTGATTTAAAACTACTTTTAGTTTCCTTTCCTAACAGACAAGCCTTGCAAAGGCTTTCCTTCTTGTAGGGGCAAGAAGGTAATCCTCTAACAAGGTTGTCCCTAGAGAGTTTGGCAATGTTTTTCAAATTAACATGACCTAATCTCCTATGCCAAAGGTCATTATTATTGCTAGATTGATTAAATAAACATATTTCAGATTTAGCTGACTGGAAATTAACTATGTAAATGTTTCCTACTCTAGTGTCAGTCAATACTACAAGGTTATCTAAAGAAGTAATAATACATGAAGTTTTATTGAAGGATACCTGAAACCTATCATCACATAACTGATATATGGAGATGAGGTTGTGCTTCAATCCACTTACATAAGCTACCTTCCTGAAGGTGACAGCTCCAATCTTGACCTTTCCATAGCCTTCAGTCTGGCCACAATTATAGTCACCAAATATTACTTTGGGTCCTTGCTTTGACTTGTAATTGATTAGGTTGTCCTTATTTCCAGTCATGTGTTTATAACAGGCAATATCCAGATACTACTGTTGCTCTTTGGTGGGATAGTCTTTCACCTGCAAGGAAATAGATTAGCTATTCTTGACCCAGGTTACCTTGGGTCCTTCTTTCTTCACATAATTAAAGCTGGAGATGCAAAAATATTCAGTTTAGCATTTATAACCTAAAGGGTGATATCTTCTAGGTGTTATAATCCATTGATTAAATTGGTTTATGGATGATCTTGATTGATTCTAAGTTTTAGAAAAATTAAAATTTATGTTAACTTGAACTGGGTTTGACGAATTTAAGTGAGTTCGTCGATATAAGTTCGACGAATGGGGATGAGTCGTCGAACTCCACTCAGAGAATGAGAATATTCATTCTCTGGGCCCCAAAATCGTCGATCTCGGTTCGACGAACCAAACTAATTTCGTCGATCGTAGTTCAACGAGTAACTATAGTGAAAGTTTGCGTTCGGAGTTCGTCGACTTGAGTTCGACGAACTGTACGCATTTCGTCGATCTGAGTTCGACGAAATCTATTGAACATAGTTATAATTTGGATTTTTCTTATTCTTTTTCTTTTCTTATTCTTTTGTTTTTATTCAGTTTGTTTAACATTATTATCATTTTATATTTTCTCTTTTTATTTTTCCAGAAACAAATTTAATTGGAGTTGTCCGAATATTTTTCTGAATTAGTGGTGGTTGGCTTGATGAAGTACCTAAGCCCAGCTTGTCATTTAGCCTGACATTTACTATGCTTGTGATGTCCATCAACTTGATGCTTCTCCCTTTTAGGGATTCTTCAAGTTTCCTGACCTCAGCTAACTCAGAATTTAGTGATATAATCTGTTCTTGAGCTAAAGTTAATTAATCTTTTAACTTAATATTTTCAGAAATAAAGTTTTCATGATCTGTTAATTTTTCCCTAAGTATTTTAATTTCTTTTTCAAAATTTATTAGATCAATACATAAAGATTTAAATTCAGTTTTGAAACTATCTGAATTATAGTCAAGGGAAGATAATACCTGAACTTCCTCTGATTCAGATTCTTCATTGGTTTGACTCTTCTGCCTTATCCTCAGCATCAGATGGGTTGCAAGAGGCATTGATAGCCATAAGGAAAACTTCCCTTGCCTTAGCTTATTCTTCCTCTTCACTGGAGCTAGAAGATGAGGATTCATCTTCAGTATCACTCCAGGTTTTAACTACAAAGCCCTTCTCTCTTTTTTTGTGCTTGCTGTAGTGATGATTCCTGGTTTCCTTTTCCCTTCTTTTCTCCTTCTTTTGATTCTCAGGACACTCTGAGATAAAGTGTCCTTGCTTCCTGCACCCAAAACAAATAATTTCTTTAGTGGGTGTTTTGTCATGCCTTGGTTTGTCATCCGCCTGCATGACTTTCTTCTCAAGTCCTTCCTTGTCATCTTGTAGAATCTCTTTGCTAAGAGACTCAGGACTTCTTCACAAGCAGTTGGGGCTTCTAATTCCTCTGAATCTTTGAAGTATATGTTCCGCTCCTTTATTGTTGTTGTAGGAGTCTTCTGCTCTGCAACTTCTCTGGACTTGATCAGCTGCTCATAAGATTTGAGCTTTCCAAGAAGAGTTTCTGTAGAAATCTCATTCAAACTTCTGGGCTCCTTTATTGGCCATATCCTGGAATCCCAAGTGTTGGGGAAGCACATTAGGATTTTTCCATTCACCTCAGTGAGAGTGATATCCTATCCAGGGTCTTTAGCTCACTAATAATTGAACTTAATCTATTATACATGTTAGTAATAGATTCTGATTCATCCTTCTTGAAGTTCTCATATTGGGAGATGAGAGTTGATCTCCTGTCCTTTCTCTCATCTGCTGATCCAGCAACCATTTGGTTGAGGGAGTCCCAGATTGATTTGGCAGATGTGCATTTAGCCACTTTTGGGAAGATGTCATCTGACATAGTTTGGGCCAGTATATTCATGGCCTTTGCAACTGCTATCTTTGCCTTTTTCTGAGCATCTGTCCACTCAGGTGGTGAAACAGCATGAGTGCTTGAAGTAGAGGTAGTTGTAGCAGCTGTAGGTTGAGGAGGACCTGTCAAAATAGAATTATATATGTCCTCATCAATTGAATTCATATAAAGTCTGATTCTTGCCTTTAAGATGACAAACTTATTTAAGTTGCACACTGGAGGTCTGGTGTTTGCATAATCCTTATTCTGTGCCATACTGTGAAAATAATCAGAAAACCTTAGGGACAAATCTAACAAGGATCTTTTATTCAAGTGTTAGCTTGTACAATCAAAGGAACCTCCTCTAATACCAATTGAAAGATAGGGGTTAGAACTGATTTACTCTAGAGGGGTGGGGTGGGGTAAATAGAGTAATAAAACTTTTTGGCTGTTTAAAATATTATCAGAATAAATTAGTGAAACCAGTAGTAGGAATAGAAAGAAGAGATAATCTAATCTAATCAACCACAGCACATCAAACTAATCTATCATAGCCACAGCAAGAACAACAAGAAAAAGGGCAAACAGACAACACAAGAAATTTTATAGTGGTTCCCCAACCTGGGTACATCCACTCTTCTACCACCATGGTAGGAATCCACTACCAGGTTTTTGATCATGTGACTGCCACCACAAGATCTATTTCCAGGGAGATCGCATAACCCTTTGAGTTTTTGATCAGGTGCCCAAAACAAAAGTAAACTTTTGAAGGGAGTTAATAAACCCTTTTATAAGTTGGGAGAGAGAGATTTGACGGTGTCTTCTCTTTCTCTATTCAACAGAGAAGACAAGTGGATTTGTTGTTGTCAAGGCTCCTTCAGAAACCACTTGAAGCCTTGCTCAGGTTGTATGTCTTTTGCCTTGACTTGAAGTAATCCAGGAACCTCTGACTGATAGAATGATTGTTGTCCTTGAAAGCTCCTGGAGATGAAGTTAAAGAAGACTCTTGACTTTGTGTTTGTTGTTGTTGTTCTTCTTCAAAAAGGTCAAGGTGAAAACAAGATGTTTTCTGCACAGAGAATGTCTGAGACTATTTTCTGTATATCTGTTTATCTCTATTGCTTGCTGTCAAACTGAAAAGAGAAAAATCTCTTTTATATTCTATGTCGTAATTCTCCTTTGAATTTTGAATTCTCTGCATTGAATGCTGATTTCCTGGAGAATTAAAATCGGTTGGAGAATAATGTCTTTAATGAGTTTCCCCAATTATCTCAATAAATTAAGCAAGTAATTTATCCCTGATGAAGACCATAATCAATGCTGCCAATAATGTCTATATTCAAGAGAATATGCGCATTAATTACTCAGAGAAATCACTGCTAAATAATGTTGAGAGTAAGGACAGAAAGGATGGAAAGACTCTAAGTCAGGCTTGGACAGAATTCGTCGACCTCTGAACAGATTTTGTAGACCGGAGATCCACATTCGTCGAGCTGAGAAATCCTGTTCGTCGACCAGAGAAAACTGTTTGTCGACTTGAGCTCAGCGGACTGCATTCTGGAGATAACTTGCCTAATCTGCGCTCCAAGTTCGTTGAGCTGATAATCTGCCTTCGTCGAGATGAATTCAGCGAAATTAATCTGGAAAGAATGTGTTGAAGGTGAACTCCAGAATTCGTTGACCTGAGCTTGAATATCGTTGAGCTCAACTCAGAGAATTAACTCTGAGTTCGTTGAGTAGAGCACGACTATCGTCGAGCTGAGTTCGATGAACATCGAACTTAAATTCTTAACTTGATTTCCTTTAAGTCTTGAGTCAATCTGAGGTCTTCTGCTGGCTGGTCCATGTAAGGTTGAACCTAATGACTTAGCGTAAACTCTAAGACTCAAAGACATGCCCCTGGATATACATTGTAGGTCAGATATCCTAATTAGTGAACCTAGCCCAAATCCAACTAGGGATTCAACACAGTCTTCTCGTCCTCATATTTACTTTATGCAAAATACTTATGAAATTAAGTTTAGAAAAATACATATAAGTTCTTTGAGTTTACTGACCGTGTCACTCGGTAGAGTGGATCACTAGTCCATAGGTGAAAAAATATATAAGTTTACGTAGCGGAAAATACTTAGTTTTATTCTTTTGTTATCCTATATGAGAATGAAAGCCTAACATATTGTAATGATGATGTGACTTCTACATTTAATATAAATAAAAACACTTTTATAGGGCTTAAAAGTAGTAAGTTTTGTAGTTAAAAGTTGTGTCATGTCAATATTCCAAAATGCAGTTTTGTATACCTAAAAGTAACTATATGCATCATAACATAAATCTTTCCCAGAGAGCAAGTATAGACAAACCATAAGTAACAGTAGTAAAGTAACAAGTAAACTGTCATAAGAAGTCTAAGTATATGGGCGCAAACAACTCACACGAACCCATAGGAAAATCTGACTAGTCTAAACAAAGATAAATAACTCAATGCTCTGAGATGGAAACAAATGGCTGTAGTAACTCGCAGCACCAGAAGCACAAATCTGTCAGCTAAACCTGTTGCTGCTCTGTACCTGAGACATTCAAAAGAAAAACACCTTAGAAGCAAGTTACAAGTGGTGCAAAAATTAAAGGTAGAACAAACAAACCTCAAGGTGAATGATGTGTTGGTAAGTGTATCGATCGTAGTCAAGTAATAAAGTTGAGGAGTTAAATCCCCGGATATCGATCTCTCGAGGAGTGCAAGTTGAAAGTGAAGGTTAGATCTGAAATACTCTAGAGGGGGGGGGGGTGAATAGAGTATTGTGGTCTCTTAAAAAAATCTTTACAGCTTTTGCTGTAATCCTAGGTGAACAGGTTAACACACAAAGTAATAAAAACAGCAACCTAGCAAATCACAGAACACAGCCAAAAACAAAAGAAAAGGGGCAACCAGATGACATAAGAAATTATAGTGGTTCCCCAACCTGGGTACATCCACTCTTCTACCACCCTGGTAGGAATCCACTCATGTTTTTGATCAGGTGCCTGACACCAATGAGCTTTTGTTCAGGTGCTCAAAAACCAAAACCTCAAGACTTTTAGTAGGAGACTTGTAACCAGTAATAATTTTGAAGGGACTTAAAACCCTGTACAAAGGATGAAAAAGGTGATGGTGTCTTCTCTTTCTCATAACAACTGAGAAGACTAGTGGATTGATTTCAGCAGATTGCTCCCCCTGAGATCTTGAATGGATCAGGAAATCTGGAGCACTGCTTCAGGGTGACAGGTCTTCAAAAACTTGATTGTCTTGACCAGAGATTGCTTCAGGAACTTCTTTGATAGATAGAGTTATTGTTGTCCTTCTGAAGTTGTCCTGTAGGGTTGAAAGAAGATGACTCTTGATAGAGATTGATTGTTCTTCTTCTTCTTGATGATGATGATGTTCTCTGGCCTAGGCTGATTGCAGTGTGTCACTTTTTGATTTTTGTAAGATTTCTTGAATGTCATCTCTGTATCAGCAAGATTGCTTGATCTGTTCTTTTCTGAAAACTCTGACTAAAAAACAAAGCACACTCGAAATTTGAATCTTTGAGCAGTAAATGCAGTCGGCCTGGGAAGGAAGCGATAATGAATGAATTCCCTAACTGTCCCATGGAAAAATGGCATGTAATAATCCTTGATCAATGCTCGTTCTAACGGTAACAATCCGAGAAGATTTAGCATTAATTACTCAGGAATCATCGCCAAGAAAAGGGACGGAAAACTGGAGAAGACCTAGTCTGGAATCGTCGAACGAAGAACACAAATCATCGAGGTGAGTTCACAGTTCGTCGAGCTGAGCTGATGAGTTCGTCGAGCTGAGCTGATGAGTTCGTCGAGCTGAGCTGATGAGTTCGTCGAACAGACAATAGCAATTAGTCTTCAAGGGAAACTTGTCAATTCTGCTACAATTTTTGTCGAACTGACAATTATCATTCGTCGAACAGAGATCCAAATTCGTCGAACGAAGAATGATTGTGGACTTAGAATCTGAGAAGTCTCTGGCTGAGAAGGATTCAAATCGTAGACCAGAAATCGTCGACCAAGGCATGTGGTTCGTTGATCTGAGATCGACGAACGTCGAACACTTTTCCTTGAGCTGAAAATATCTCTAAGTCTAATAGTAGATCAGAGTTTGTCGAGCAAGGAATATGATTCGTTGAGCTAAGATCGACGAACGTCGAACACTTTTCCTTGAGCTGAGGATATCTCTAAGTCTTGAGTTTCTCTGGCAGTCTGGAGGATGGATGGTCCACAGGATGATGTTCTAAGGACAAACCCTAGACTCTAGGACACAACCATCCTAACTCAGTGAACCTAGCCCAAATCCAAACTAAGGATCCAACAATCTCCCCCTATTTGGGTGAGGTCACTAAGTGAAGACACAGACTGAAAAAAACAAAGTAGTAAAAGCATATATTTGACAGAGAATTTGTAACACATGTAGCAGATATAGAAAAGCTTTGTTCAGAAACATAACCCGAGAGTTGTAAAAAAAACAGGAAAAGAAAGAAAAAGCTTAGATCATATCTTGCACTTCTTGAATTGGTCTTTGTCCTTCCCTTTGTTGCTGCTGCTGCTAGCTCCAGGCTTTGAGAATTTGATCTCTCTATTTGGATTAGCTGCCTGAGCTATAGTCATTTTCATATCAGCTATACCAAGCATCTTCTGACTAGAGGCTCTGGGAACAATAGCCTTTGGATGGAGTTCATATAGTCATCAACATTAAAAAGTTTGTTTGCTTTGTCAAAACTTTTTAGTTCTTCTTTTCTATATTTTGACATAGTTGAGTATCCTAAAATGTCCTTTCCCTCAGCTTTTGCTTTGTTAATCAATGAGAGGCCAATCAGCTCCTAGAATCTGGCCATTTTAGCAGTATTAGCTGTTTCAGGATCTTCAAAAGAGATAGGAGGGGAATAAGGTCTTTCAGGACTGTTTGCCTTCTGTTTTACAGATTCATTTTGTTGATGCTGCTGAGGTTGTTGTCTGCCTGAAGATTGTTGCCACTGTTGGTAACCTCCTGAAGACTTGGCCTGATGCCTTTGGTAGGTTTGTACAGGAGCAGGCTTTGGAATTGAGGAACTGGAAGTACCAGCAACTGGAGGAGGAGGATCTCTTCTGTATTTGTAAACTGGTGAAGAAGAATATCTCCTGCTTTTATTTCTTTCCTTTTGTTGATTCTTTGACAGCCACATCCAAGCAGGCATTCCCTCATAGGGAGTGATGTTATGCAAGATGTAGTTGGGAGTGTCAGCTGTTGGATTAGGCTTAGGAGCAGGAGGAGGAGGAGCCTTTATCTTCTTTGACTTGACTCTCTTCTGGGCTTCTTCATCTGAATCTTCATCTTCCTCTTCCTCATTTGAGCTAGACCCTTGAGGATTGGCATATAGAGCATCAATTGCTCTTAGGGTAACTGTAGAGATTTGGGGCTTGGCAGGTTGAACTGGAACTGGAGAACTAATTAAGACTGAGCTCTCTTCTAGAGCTTTATTCTCTTCCTCAATGTCTGCCAGAATCAATGCATCCAGGTCAGTCATTGGGGAATCATCCATAACAATAATAGGGGCAGAAATCTCTTTTAGGGGGGGGAGAGATGGCTTGCTATGGAACAGCAAAACTGGCACTAAGTTGCTTAGCAACTGTAGGACTTATTGGAGGGGTGACAGCAATAATAGCCAAGGATGGCTTAGTAGAAGGGAATTGTACATAAATTGTATCAAAAAGTCTCAACAAAATAGTCAAATCAACTGTGCGAGTCAAATAGAAATCACCAACAGTGTGTATCTGCTCTAGAACTGACTCATCTAATTCAATGTCAGTATCCATGAAATGGATCAATTCAGTCAAATCTGAATCAAATTCTGTCAAAATTGTTGATGTATCTAAAAATGCTGCTATATCTGCTGCTGCAACTGAAACTACTATAGGAGGAACAGTTGTAGGAGGAACTGCTGCTGCATCTAAAACTGCTACTATATCTGCTGCTGCTTCATCACAGAGCATCTCCCCCTGCCTGGTTTCAGGAGAACCTGGAGCTAGGCCCCTGAATGAAGAGGGGGCAGTAGAAAGAAGAGATACTTGGGCAGATAAAGAATTGATAGAATTTACAAGAGGTGTAATGGCCTCTGTAATTAGGGATTTGATGAGGGGAGTGAGCAGGGTTATGATGGTAGATACAGTGGGGTGGTCCAAAGATGAAGAAGTAGGTGGTGATGGCAGAGAAGTAGATAAAGTGAGGGGAACAGATGGATGAGATATAGGAGGAATAGAATCTGTCATGGTGGTGTCTGGTGGAGGTGGAGAAAGGGATGATATATCAAAATATGGAATGTTAGACAGATGAGGTGGAGGGGGTGATGGTGGAGGAGACATAGGAGGGGATGCATGAGTTGATGGAGAAACATGAATGGGGGAAACTGAAGGAATTGGAAGACTGGTTGAAGATGGAAGATAGGTTGCTGGAGGAGGTTGTTGAGATGGGATTACCTCTCCTACAGGGTGGGGAGTGGCCTGCACGGCCCTTGTGCTCTCAGAAGCTGGGATGAAAGAGGAGGAAGCCTTGGATGGCTTGGAGATCATCCTCTCCCATCTGCCAAACAAAGCGCATGTGAGGCACTTGCTGGCATTGATGAATATGGTCGAGGAGACCATGAATTCACCAGCTTTTGCTTGAAGGAAAATCCCCAGGATTCTTCCAAAGCATACCAATTTCTTACTGTTTTTCTTCTTTATCAAACCAAAGAAGATCTTGCCCCAATCAACGTGACTTTTGTTGACCACCGCGCACATGACAAGGAATTGGTATCTAATTATGTAATCGTGCGCGGTGTGCTTTCCCATCAATACTTTTCCCACAATATCCGCTAAGAACTGGTACGCGGCAGAAAGCTGTTTCTTTAATAGCTTGTTAGGGTTACTCCCAGTAAACCCCATCAGTTTCAGCATCGAACTATACTCGTCAGAATCTATATCCAAATCTTCTTCTCCATTCACCAACTCAAAAATTTCAGAAATAACGGTGGGGTATAAAGAAACAACATTGCTCCCGATATTCCCTGTCAAGATATTACCCTCAAAAGCAGAAGAAGTATATACCCATTCTTTAATCTCTGTTGCATGCAGTTTGATTCTCCTGGTCATAAAATCTTTAAGACCCAGTTCTTCTAGAAGTTCCAGAATGTAAAGAAATATAGGATCTGAATGCTGAAATGAATCAAAATCCATATCAAATCCTGTATCGAATTTCATTGCAGCCAGGGTGCTCGCTGGAACCGCCATTGATTACCTGCAAGAAAGGCAAACAATGATCAAGTGCAATAGGAACTGAAAGCGCGGGATAGAGGTCGAAGAAAACCTAGATATAGGGTTGTCCTGAATATGAATCGACAAACTCCGTTCCACAAAAATGAAAACAGTTCTCCGAACTGAGGTCGACGAAATAAATTATAGATAAATAATTCGTCGATCTCATCCAGAAGAAACGAAAACAGTTCGTCGAACTCCGTTCGACGAAATTTCTTCTGAAGCAAAGTTCGTCGATCTCCGGTCGACGAAAATTGTTTCCACACAGAGAATTCATCGATCGCCGTTCGACGAGCATCTCTCAAACTTTCCCTAATTCGTCGAACTCCGTTCGACAAACTCTGGAAAATTCGTCGAATGCAGACAGAAACTAATTTAACTCTTCTCCATTGATCATTCCCAGTTGGTTTATAAAGAACAGATGATTTTTATCATCCAAGGGTTTGGTGAAAATGTCTGCTCTCTATAAATCAGGAGGAATATGGATTAGGTTAATTTTCTTTTTGTCTACACTATCTCTAATGAAATGATGTCTTATATCAATATGTTTAGTCCTACTATGGTGAACTGGATTCTGTGCTATAGCAATAGCACTAGTGTTATCACAAAATAATATTGAATTATTTAAGTTGACACCATAGTCTAGGAGTTGGTTTTGTATCCATAACATTTGCGAACAGCAGCTGCCAGCAGCCATATATTCTGCTTCTGCAGTTGATGTAGACACAGATGTTTGCTTTTTACAAAACCAAGAGACAAGTCTCATAACCAGGAACTGGCAAGTTCCAGAGGTACCTTTCATGTCCACTCTACATCCAGCATAGTCAGCATCTGAGTATCCAGTTAACTCAAACTCTGACTCTATAGGATACCAGAGTCCTAAATTTGGACAACTCTTTATATATCTCAAAATAGTATATGTCAGAGTCCAGAAAAGTGTATATGCCCTAATTTGTGGAGCCGAGCTTAAATACTGCAGCAGAAAAACAGAGTGCACGATCAGTGGCACACGACCAACGGTCGTGCAGACTGACGTTGAATATCGTTCGCTCAGCTCCGAAAGAAACGTATAGCAGTAAAGAAAAATTAATATATATACGTACGACCAGTGGTGCATGACCGATGGTCGTGCGCACTGGATCCCCTGATCGTGCGATAGACAATGGCAGAACTTTAGAAAAACTGGAATAACGCGCACGAGTAGTGGCGCACCACCAGCGGTCGTGCGCACTATGTCCAATGGTCGTGAGGTTGCCTAGGTAGAACTTGAAAAATGGAGAATATAGTGTGCACGAGCAGTGGCGCACGACTAGTGGTAATGCTCAATAGATCCACTGATCGTGCGTAGTGTTCATGTACCGTTTGGAATTTCCCGAACAATCCCGGAACATGCACATGACCCCTGGACTTGCAGTAGAAACAAAAAATCCACCAGAAATTGCACAATACATTCTCCAGACACAGAAAACACCAAGTATGGCAAAAGTACAAAACTATAAAATCACATTGAAAATTGGACTAAAGTGCACTTAACATTAAATGGACAGAGAAACAAATTTGAATAATTATGGCTCTCAAGTGTAGTGCATTAATGAGAAAACTGACCCAAATGAGTCCAAAAATATGTATATAACTTGGACTCATCACACCCCCAGACTAATACATTTGCGTGTCCCGAGCAAATCATCACTCCATGGACTTGAAAACAGTTAGCTGGCTCAGTAATTTCAAAATAAAGTTTTGCGAGAAATCAAATACATCATGGGCATAGAAAATAGAATAAAAAAACTTTTTAATTATACTATAGAATTTAAACTATTCGACAGGCGTAAATAAATATTGTATCAACTCAAAATTGGAATTCTGGGGAATCGTTTGGTCATGTTTAGGAAGAAAGTAGGTAGGCCACTAAGATGAGCATTGCCAAAGACCGGGGCTCATGATCACCTCCAAAGAAATCCATCAATGTCGGGGACCATATGCTTGCCCATTCACACACTCTCCACGGTGCTAGCTAGACTCAAGCGAAGAATTGGTAGGACTTGTAGGATCCAATGGGGCTTAGGCTAAGGTTTGGTGGTCAAAGATAAACATGGGGGCTACACGCAACTAAAGAGAGCGAACAATAAGCTAAACCCAAAACAGCCACTCAGAAATGCATGTGTGACACACCCCTGACTTAGCTTGAAAACCTAGTGTGTACACGGCCTAACCCAGCCAAAATCAAGATAAACATGATGGGGATTCAATTTCTCATTGTAATTCTTTAGGTTTTCTTTTTCAATTTTTGTTGTTTTTCTTTTTTTTTTCTTTTTGCAATCCCCAATTTTAGCAAGTAGAATTATTTGTATTCATCACCACATCTCATGAATTCCACGTATCACAACATCATAAAAATATTAAATTCAATCAAGCTCCTGGATTTGGTTGTGATAGTAGGATTGGCTTTAGGCTTTGGTGAATGAAGGTGGAGCTGAATCAAAGTAGGGGTAGGCACAAACATGGCATGCAACAGTTGGCAGCTAGGACCTGATAAGCAAAGCTCAAACTAGACAAAATGATAGCCTACGTCACGCTCATGCTTGACTGACCATGCACCAATGATTCGAGAGTAGTTTGGGGCAAGTTCTTAGCCACCGAGAAAGATGATCCTTCCTCCCGACTCGAGCAACACGAGTCTAGTGATGGCTACACACATTCCTACACTACTGTTTGATTACTCCAGATTCACATTTTTGAGTAGTACAAACAATATTTACATCTGAAGAAAAATATAAATCTACGAGCATAAAGAAAAATTAAATCTATACAATTTCTACACAGACAATGAGTACTCGATTAGGAGCACTGCACGAGTTTCGAACTACTATATCCTAAAATCCTAAGCAAGAACCACGATTTTAAAGTTTACACAAAAATAGTACATTTGACTCGAGTTGCCCGCGTGGTTAAGATCGCGCTCAAGTCGGTGATTCAATGTGTGTTATAGTGATTATGAAATACATAAATAACAGATTGTTATGCAATAAAATGTGTCGTGTAGTGACCACAGGCATGCTCTCCCCCAGACTTAAACTAAGCAACCTAACCAAGATTTGCAATAAAATCAAATAAATAAGAGTTGGGAGAGAGGTTACCCATGCTTAACAAATGAGCATACCAGAAGATTGACGTCAAATTTAGCAGAAAGTCCACGGCCCAAGCAAACAACACCTGGAAAAGAGAACATCTCCAAGCACAAAAACTATAAACATAAAATCACAAAAAAACTTAATTGAAAGCAGAGAAATTGGGTTGTATCCCATAAGCCATTTTTCTTTACCGTCCTTAAGGTGGACCAAAAACATGTATTAAGCATAATATATAATGTTCAGAGCATAAGTTTAATACGCAACAAATAGGTCTAGATTTACACACATCATTAAGCAAAAAAAAAACCAGAGAAGGCAGAAAAGGGCCAACGGAGATCCTTCACTTCTCAGCCAAATGCTGACTTGTGATAGATCCCCGCAGTCATGCGAGATGAGAGAGAGGCGAAAGCTTTAGGGCCCAGGGAAGACAAATCTCCCCTGATCATAACCTCGTCCTTCTCATGTCGGCATGCAAAATTCTGCGACATGCGCATGAGCAGTTCTTTTCTTTTCAAATCCATGGATGGGGATCGCCAGAGACGTATAACCACTCCATGCAAATCAGCAACAGGTCTAGGCTTTCCATCCACGAGCATCCCTTCCTCACCCGCGACGGGTGATAGATCAGCCCAAGTGACCTGTTATAGTCTTACAGAATTTGTTCAGATCAATAGAAGTTTTTAGTTCTATCTTCTGCACGCTCTCTACAGCCGTGCTCAACTCACATTCCTTCTTATCCGAGTCTTGTTTCATTTCAAGCAATTCCATCTTCGTATCTCCATCAGCTAACATCCACAGCTCTGTCACTTTCTTAACTTGGTCTTCCTCAATCAGGAGAACACCTATCTCGGTAACACTAGATAAATCATCAAATAACAAACCATTCAACTCCTACATTTTTCTGGGTTCAATCGAAGTAATAGGGGGAAGGGACGGCGATGAAGGCAAATCAACCTTGGGAACCAAGGTGATGTCGTTCGCATTAAACTGCAATGTAACCTCGCTAGATTTTAGGAATGGGACCCCCAAGATGGGTTTTGATGCATTTCCTATGGGTCCCAACACCTGGAAGTCAGTGACTACAATAGCCCCATTCAGTTTCACTTCCACCTCCTTAATTTCCCCGTCAGTCTTTACTACCGACCCATCAGCAAGCACTAGTGACTTCCGGACATTTGATTCGATGTTTAAATTCAGTTTCTCAACATCTTGCAAAGCAAGAATGTTGCACGACGATCCAGAATCACATAAAGCTACCGTCTCCATCTTATTAATCTCACACTTAACAGCCATTTAATTTTTATTGCACTCCTCTGCCTCCCCAGCACTCTTCCCTTGCTCACGGGGATTTTTCTCTGTATCACTTGGGAGGGTGCCACGAGTACGCTCGGAGAACAACTGGGCCAGTTTCCCCAGTTGTGTTTTCAAGTTCCTCAGGGAAGCGGTTAGAGTGGCCATATTAGATTGGGCCATATCCACAAATTTTCCATCATTTCCTCCAATGCACTCTTACACGCCACCTTCACATTCTGATCATAACCCGTAAGCGGTGGTCGCGTCTGGCCACTAGATGCTTGAGCATCAAATTGATGTTGGCCTCCCTGCCACCTTTGACCGGGAGAATTTTGATTCCACGAGAAATTAGGATGATTTCTCTCATTGGGGTTATACGTATTATTATAAGGAGCAGTGCGGTTTTGATTATTTATAAAATTTACGCTCTCGTTAGAAGTTATACTTGGCGGCTCAGCATAGGTCTCTCTAGCAGTGCACTCATAAGAATGATGGTCGGGGTTACCATAACCCTGGCATAAAATATCCATAAACCAAGCTGGAGGAGGGGCCGATCTGTCCAACATCGTCCTTCCATCCAAAGTATGATGGCTCGCCTCCGCTTGCTGCACACAGCATTCACTTCAAACAGATTCCTCGCCCCTCTAGGGGTATTTCTTCAGTGGTCCAGTATGTGATATAGGATGCAGTGTCGCGAAGTAACCTCAATGCCTTGTCAGGAGATAGGTTCATTATTGTGCCTCCAACTGCTGCATCGATCATAGCCCTGAAATTAGGCTCAATAGCAAAGTAGAATATTTCAACTAAATTCCACAGCTCACAGCCGTGCTGAGGGCATCAACGCTGCAGGTCACCGAATCTCTCCCATGCCTCAGACAACGTTTCATGGTCCAGCTGTCGAAAGATTGCAATATCCCTACGGGCATTCACAAACTTATCCACTGAGTGGAACTTATCCAAGAACATAGAGGACATGGCCTTCCATATAGTAGAGGTCCCATGAATAATAGTATGGAGCCAGGTTTTGGCCTTGTCCCTTAGCAAAAACGGGAATAGCCTCATCTTTACTACGTCATCAGAAATACCGGCATAGCAGAATGTGCCGCAAATCTCCGAGAACTCCGCCAGATGGAGCTGCAGATCCTCCCTCGGCAAGCCCGAGAACTGAGTTTTTTTTGATTCATATTCAGGATGGCGGGTTTAATCTCGAAGCGGTTGTTTATGATGGCCGGTCCGAAGCCACGGTAAACACTTCCCGCAGTAGGGGTTGTGAAATCATGCATTGTCCTAATGCGTGGTTGGACCACCTCTTGGCCCTTAACAACCCGTTCACCATGGACATTTCCACCTCGGCCTAAATCTTCCATCCTTTCTTCAACAGTAGCAGCACGCAGGCGAGCTCGCCTCGCACGTGTGGTTTCAAGCTCACACAAGATCTTAAACCCTATCACTGGAGTTGGGATCTGTCACACAACCCAAAAAATCCTTTCAAAAATACCAAAAGCACTTACAAAATTTTTCAAAAGAAAAATACACGCAATGGTTGCACTCCACGGCAACGGCACCAAAAACATGATGTGTCGGTAAGTGTACCGACCGTAGTCAAGTAATAAAGTTGAGGAGTTGAATCCCCGTATATCGATCTCTCGAGGAGTGCAAGTAGGGAATGTGATTTCGCTACTGAAAAAGTAATTTCAGGTGCTAACGCAAACAAAGGGGGTTTTGGTTTGGAGTTTCCTAAGTTTAACACTAATAAACCTATTGCGGGTCGCCGTCACCGCGTCTCTTTGGTGGATTACTAAGAAGAGTAATATGAAAGATGGATGAGCCAATGAGGGTCGCAATCACCTCTTCACCACGCACGCTTCTAGCAATCTCTAAAATGACACTATCTCAACATGAACACGAAAAATTGAAGCTCAGCAACACAATCATGATCTAATATATAACAACACATAGACATGTGAAATACTTAAACTAAACAGTGTTCTTAAGCAACAATCAAACAACTACAAGTTCAAAACAAAGTAACTACAAAAGGAGGGGGAGAAATACAGGCAAACGCACGAAGGCTTTCTGAGATTCGTGGTCGGAGTCAAGGGTTGTCGGGTCTTGTCCGAGCTCGGTCTACGGATGACGTCCAGGGTCTAGAAGGTCTGTCACCTCCTTCAAAAAAACCTGTCTTCTTCGTGAATAGTCGCTGGGCTAAATCTATCCGGAGAACTCCACGGATGCAACACCTTATGAGCTTGAAACGGAGCTTAGAGTTTGGAAAAGAAAATGGTGGCCAAAGATGAAGCTATTACAAGCTTTTGGATGGAGAATGGTAGCCGAATCAACTCTCCAAGGAGTTGAAGATGACTTCGGATGGCCTGAAAAGGCTTCCCAGAGGATGGATATGAGTGGAGGACCAGTGGGGGCGATGGAAGGCACTTCGTGCGCAGCAGCGGGGCGAAAATGAAAAGTGTATATGCCCTAATTCGCGGAGCCGAGCTTAAATACTGCAGCAGAAAAACAAAGCATGCGATCAGTAGCGCATGACCAGTGGCCGTACGCACTGACGGTTGATGATCATGCGCTCAGCTCCCAGAGAAACCTGTAGCTGCAAAGAAAAATTAATATATATGCGCACGACCAATGGAGCACGATCGATGGTCGTGGCACTGGATCCCCTGATCGTGCGATAGGCAATGGCAGAACTTCAGAAAAACTAGAATAATGCGCACGAGCAGCGGCGCACGACTAGTGGTCGTGCGCACTATGTCCAATGGTCATGCGGTTGACCAGGCAGAACATGGAAAATGAAGAATATAGTGCGCATGATCAGTGGCACACGACCAGTGGTCATGCGCAATAGATCCATTGATAGTGTGCAATGTTCCTATACAGTTTGGGATTTCCCGAACAATCCCGGAACATGCACACGACCCCTGGACCTGCAGTAGAAACAGAAAAGCCACCAGAAAGGGCACACCACATTCTCTAGACACAAAAAAACACCAAGTATGGCAAAAGTACAAAACTATAAAATCACATTGAAAACGGGCCTAAAGTGCACTTAACATGAAATGGACAGAGAAACGAATATGAACAATTATGGCTCTCAAGTGTAGTGCATTAACGAGAAAACTAGCTCAGATGAGTCCATAAATATATATATAACTTGGACTCATCAGTGAACAAAAATCTACAAGACGACTGCAATAAAAGGTCAGTAGCAGAACAACAGAAACAAAATAGTAAATCTAGCTGAGCAAGAAAGGCTAATCACAACAGCTGGACAAAACAGAGTGTCAAACATCAGAAGTTCATACATTTATCTTTCTTTATTATTCATGTTATTCATCATATTAAATGAGACTGATCAGCTCAACAGGAAAAAAGTACTATGCCGGGAAAAAGGTCCACAATATGCACAAACCTGGCCAAAAGGGCACTATGCCGTGGGAGAAACCCCAAAGCGCACAGACCAATAGCTATGTTAATGTACCGAGTATGAAAGTCCACAACGCGCATACACTCAACCATAAGGCACTGTGTCGAGGGAGAAACCCCAATGCGCACAAACCATCAGAGTTTTCTTTAGTTACATATTTATACACACAAAGTTTCTTTTATTCATGATAGACTAACAGTCAACAAATTATAAATCGACTCTTAATGAGACCGACACATCGAAAGGACACTTACCAACTAGAACTTACCCGACGAGATTTCAAAGAGGGTCCACAAATGACTTGGACTGTATAAGGACATTGAAAGGGTTAAGCAAGGTGCGGCGCGATCAAAACAACGGGACGCACAAGGTGTCGCAACAATCAAAAATGACTCGATAGTTAAAGTGACATGACCACTACATTTGTTTACCAAATCTACGGGATAAAAATTGAGAGTAATGGTTTTAGGTGAAACACATGTCACAATCCAAGAAAATAAATTAAAAATTCAAAGATAAGTTTCTAGGAAATTTAAACATGTCAAACCCACAAAATATGTCAAAAATTTAGAAGAAAAGGAGCAAGAGCTAGAGCAAGAACACCACTTGCCTCGGTTTCTACTCCAATCGGTCTTCCAATTTACTCCACGTCGTGGATCTAGCCAAAAGAAGGCGCGGGGAAGCGGAATCTACAAGAATTTGGCCAAAAGAGAGGTTAAGGCCGAAAACCCTAACGAAAAACTTCCACGAAACAAGAAATACTTACCACGATCGTGAAGGTCTCGACGAGAGCTTTCCAGATCTATGCTCGGTTTGAGATTCCGAGCACCGTTGCTCCGACGGCAGCGATCCGAAGCTTCACAAACTTAGAACTCTGTCGTTACTCTCGCACTCTGATTCGGTCAAGACTTAAGGAAGAAGATGAAGTTAATCTATTTATCCTTAAGTATAAGAATATATATATATATATATATATATATATATATATATATATATATATATATATATATATATATATATATATATATATATATATATATTTTTGTCTAAACAGGAAAGATGCAAGCAATTTATGTGTGGGTGTGCGGAAAATGCAAATAGAGGCTAAAGATGGCTCCAAATCGAAAAGTGATCAACACAGAAGCTGTAGATCTCGTCGAGATGAACAAAATCCATGTTAACTCTTTTTCCATATGACGGCGTTTTGACTGTCAAAATGGCGCCCGAATGCAGGCTGAAACTGATTTCTCGGGAGCAACACATGATTTCTCGAGAGAGAGAGAGCAACTACTCGAGAGGAAGAGCAGATTACTCGAGAGGATGTGCCGATTACTCCAGAGGAATAGTAGATTACTCAAGAGGAAGAGTAGATTACTCGAGAGAAAGTGCAGATTACTCGAGAGGAACAGTAGATTACTAGAGAGGCAGATAACATTGCTCGAGAAGAACTCGCCATTACTCCAGAAGAAAAAATGAACTAATTGCATGAACAGTGCTTTTTACAAATGTATCCAAAAAGTTAAAGTATAAAGATGAATATTAAATGACATGTTTGAATAGTGCTTTAATATTATAATAATCATATTTATATTTTTGAACAAGAAAATACGAGATCAAAACAGAGGCATAAGCGAGCGCCGAAATAAACGAAATTCGCACTGTAGGCGAATACTGATGCTATGAATCCAACGGCGAAGACGGAACCAAAATTCGGCATGCTGTTCTCGAGATATAAATTTTCAAAGTTTACAGCGATCATAAATTATACAAAACTTCAGAAATTCGGCGAGTCTCGAATATCGCTCGGAACGCGATGAAACTTGACGAGCATGTCAAAAATTAATTAATTTAATTTCCCAACGTGAAATTTTCCATTTTCGATAAGAATTCACGAATTTGGCCGACTCGACCGAATAGACGCGAAAACGCACTAACGGCGACGCGTTGTGAACTCCACGATAACGTAACGCGCCTTACGTCATTATGACGTCACCAAGAGGATTAAATAATTGTCGAAAAATTATGGGCGTTACAAAAGAGGAGCATCCAAGGCATGGCCGAAATCCTCCTAGTCAAAACTCCACAACCAGCCACCCCCACCCCCATTTGACTTCACCATTAGCATCAGAAGGCCCAGAGGAGTGGAAATCGACTACTGCAGCAAAGCTTTAGCCGGAGAATCGAGCTTCGGAGCTAACTCGCCGGAGTAAGGATCGGCGATGGCGCACAACCACCAAACTCATCGCCAAGCACGATCAAGGGTCTGTTTCTCCTCCCTTCCCACTGCGCTAGAAATCTAGATCAAATAGGAGAGATATCGGGTTCAATTGAGCCCAATTCCATGGGAAAAAATTGAGTTTTACCAAGCTTTTCTCCTTGCCCTGGTTCACCGGAGGAGCCGCTTCCGGCTGCCATATCACTGGGAAACGCTAGCCACCACCTAAACGGAGGTGGTGGTAATAATCGTCGGCAGTGGCAAAGGTTCTGGTGGCCAGAATCAAAAGATCAATATGCTACATGCGGGATCAAACATAGACATTGGCCGTCGGGGAAGATAACCAGATGTCGTCCAATTAATACAGTATAAAACTATAGTTTAATTATTTACATTGTATATTTCTGTCACATTTATATATAGACTTTGCATGTTAAATATAGGGCTTTTAGATGCAAATTCGGAAATGGTAACTAACATGAAATATGTAGATATAATTCTTATCGTTAATTTGACACTCTAAACATGCAATTTGGAGCAGTGTAGCTCCTTGTAGGGTCATTCTCCTAAGATTGCTCCTAGGCTAAGAAATTCAAATGGATGCCTAGGTTAATCCACAAGTTCACATGCATTGAAATTTTTGTCATAAATGTGTACACTGGACTTAGACTATGCCCAAAAAATAGAATTTTTGGAGTAAAAATTTCTATTGTTTTTATAGAAATATGATTATTTAAATAAATGGAATTTAGGCTGATTCCCTATTCCAAATGCTCCCAATTTTGTGTGGCGTTGCTTTAAGGTAATCTAAAGGCCTTGGTAAAAATTTGGAGCAATTTGGACTACTGCATGTTAGAGGATTCAACATGCATGGTGAAGGTAGAGTAGTGAATGGTGTGCAAATAACAAAAATGAGAAAAAATTGGAATTTAGCCTGTTTGGCACAATGCATGTCCATGAAATTTTGGACAGAGTGTTATGGAGGTCGAATACTTCTTTCATGAAAAAATGGGGATTTTTGGAATAAAAAATCCCCTAAGTTAGAATTAGTTCAAAAATAGCACATTTATGTGTTAAAATGGAAAAGTAGGGCTACTGAATTTAGGAAATTCCGAATTGTTGACCAAAGACCTAGAAGGTCATTTCCTACCTATGGAAAATTCTATGAGAATATTTGAGAATTATTCCTTGTGTAAATAGTGTAATTACAATTTTGCCCTTATGAGATTTATTAAAAACGTGAATGATTATGCTTGGAAAATTATGAGAAAATGTCTAGACTCTTATTTCTATATTATGAACCCTTGTAAAGTTTTTTAATATTTTTGGATGAATATTTATGGTGATTATATTAATAATGGCATTTTTGTAGATATTTTAAATTGTGGATAACTTAGGTCAAATCACTGGATAGAAGTATGAAAATTTGTTTTGAGTATTATCCTGTCAATATTTGTGAGTAGAAATTTTCCCTGAATTTTAACATGATTATCTCTAGTATTGCATTTGAAAATGGAAGATATTGTAATTTCAATCATAAATAGAAAACAAGGGTCACATCAAGTTGAAATATTAGGCTATTTGGTTCAGAGATATTTTTAACCTATATGAACATCAGATAATTTATTTAGACATAAAGGACCAATGGATATAGTAGCTCATGTTCAAAGTGACATAGGTCATTTAATTAAATATTTTAAATGATGGTCCAAAATAGTTAAAAAATTACGGAATTCTGAATGATCGATAATATATACAAGATAAACTCATTATAAAACTTTAGTGGCCTTTGGCCCAAGGAATTCGAAGTCATCTCATATGGGTTAGAATTAGGTCATGAGCTGCATTTTGTAAAAGTGACAAGTAGCTTTAAAGTACACAGGGTGATGGGATAGAAAATTGGAATGACTGGTGTAATGGGAAGTTAAACCCTGGTTGGTATCACAAGCAGGTTACTACTTAGTACCGAGTGTTAGAGTGCAAGTCACCAAAGAGAATAACTAGGGAGGGGTCCGGCGAAAGATCGTCGTTTCCGAATAAGTACTTTAAATCATTAGGTCTACTCAAGAGCGACAACGAGATTAGGGTATTAACAATGGGTAAACAATAATAAAAGTAAGTGTCCTTGAGAAAGGGAGCCTTGGGCTTCAGCCCATCATAGTTCCTACTGCCTTCGAGTGCCCTTCATCGGGCATGCCCTGGGTAGTCCAAGGATTAACCCTAAATTGATTTGTATAAAAAGAATTAGACAAGAGTACTCTAATAGCTTAAGGGAACGATGTGACAAACTCACTCGCATATGGTTGGAGGGATACAGGACATGTTTAGTCCTGCGAGCTGGAGGCTCGGGTGTTTGATACAGGATGTGTTTAGTGCTACGAGATGGAGGCTCGGATGTTTGATACAGCACATGTTTAGTCATGCGAGATGGAGGCTCGGGTGTTTGATACAGGACGAGTTTAGTCCCATGAGCTGGAGGCTCGTGTGTTTGATCGTACTAGCTGACAAGATGGACATCGTACGGTGGAGACTAACCCGTGAGTTAGTTTCACCGTAAGGCAGTGGTTCTAGGCATAAGACCAGGTAACCTCCTTGGTAAGGAGAGGGGTCTTTCACACAACAGTTTGGTTCCATCTGTGAGAAGTGTGTTCCCAAACTCAACAAAGATTCCTGGAAAATAGTATGACTTTGCAGTAATACTTGTGATTAATAGTATGGAAATAAGAGGTGCTTGCATTATTGAGTCGTCAATCCCTCTAGGGCACGTGGATCTACCTCCTTCTCACTCTCTTATCAACGTGCCTAAATGGAAGATATAACGTCACATTTCATGGTAGACCCCTCACGCTCATTTTGAGTCAAGAAAGCTGACTCAAACTCGGGGTGCACTGGTAACAGGCGTCGAGTGATACTAAACAAATTGGGCAAATATGACTTAGAATAATTCTGGAGTCGACGAAGAGTCGAGTGCGTTGAGTGGTCTCAACTCCACTCGACAAATTTTGAATTACAATTATTCTAGATTCTATAGGCATTGAGTGAACTCGACGCCATTCCACAAAGCGTCTAGTGCATTGAGTGGTCTCAACGCTACTCGACAAATTTTGACTTGAAATTATTCTGGATTCTATAAGCGTTGAGTGAACTCGACGCCATTCAGAGAAGCGTCGAGTGTGTTGAGTGGTCTTAATGCCCCTCGACGAATTCTGACTTAGAATAAATATGGACTCGACAAAGCATTGAGTGCGTTGAGTGGTCTCAACGCCACTCAATGAATTTTGACTTAGAATTATTGTAGATTCTATATGCATCGAGTGAACATGACGAATCTCGACGATTCGTCGAGTGAGTATATGTATACTCGACGATTTCACTTGAAATTATCCATGACTGGTAGGCGTTGAGTGTGACGCCACTGGACGAAGCGTCGAGTCTATTGAGTAAACTCGATGCCATTCGACGAATTATCAAGTAATACTCGACAAATGACAAATTGACTTAGAAAATTGTGCTGGACTTTATAAGCGTCGAGTGGTCACGACGAATCTCAACGATTCGTTGAGTTAGTGTATGTATACTCGAAGATTTTGACTTAGATGATTTTTCCATCCCAGACTGTTTGTTGGTTTATGTAAATGGGCTGAACCGGGTTTTTGGGAAATGCGCCAATTGACTTGTTTTGGACCCAGTCTTTTCAACAAGACTTAATTTAAATAATAATGGGTAGTCCAATACTAGGGTGACACGTGACAGGCGGTCTAACCCTAATTCCTCTTATAAAAGGAGATTTAGGGGAAAACCCTAACCGTCACTTCTTCACCTTACCGAGCCATTACCTGTGCCAAAATCGTCGGAAGTGAAGAAGTAGTCGGAGTCAATCTTTTAGAAGAAGTGTCGATCTACCTTTCCGGGAAGAACAATACCAACGCGGAGGAAGATACTGAGAAGGATAACGAGATCCATGACTTGAAATGAGGTGAGCTTCCTACCCTCTCCCTTGGTGCTAGATCTTTAGTTATAATCTAGTAGAGATGTCGACTCAAGAGAGTTGGACTTGTGCGAGATGAAGATCTCATGGGAAGAGACCATGCTAGGGCTTTGTCTTAGAGATTTGATGTCTTCAACCTCTCCTCTCTTCGTGTGAAGATGACGGACTTGGTTTTGTGAAGATAAATGGTCTATTGAGAGTGAATAAAGGAGGAGGAAGTGTTGTGTGTGGTTTTGAATAAATAGCTAGGGGAAGAAGATGAACCGATGTATTCATCTTGCTTTAAGATGCGTGCAGAAATCTATTTTCTGCACGTAGCAGTCTTTGAGTATGTTATGGCAAGATCTTGGTTTTTTACTAAGCACGAAAGCCATAGTCCTTGGAAATACCCTTCCAACGGATGGTTATACATTTTCATACGAGTCCAGTAGCCCCAAGAAAGTCCAGTCAAAGTCGCTGCAAACTATCTCTTAAGTGCAAATTGTTTTCAGGATCGTGTATCATCGGATCTGGACTCGGTAAAGGGTTGTAATTGGAAGGTGTTGAGCTTTTGGTGAACTTAGTTTATTTGTGATCATGATAAACAAGTGTTTGATAGGATTCAGTTGTTAGATCCTTAAGTAAACAAATGGTTTTGTGAAACATGTTTGTATAAACAGTTTGAAGGAGTTTAATAAACAAATGGTTTGGGAAAATTTGGTGAACAAATGATTTCATACGATTTGGTTGTACAAGTGATATTCTTGAGAAATCCGGTAAGGATGTGCATGATTATAATCAGGAGCATGAAACAGGTTCTGGAAGAGGGTGTGACGCCCGATAATTGCATGTGTAACATATAGCTATGTTATCTTGTTTGATGGATATGTGAAGTATCGTTATACTATTGTGGTTATCATATGGATTTATACTTATTGTGAATGCCTGATCATGTGGAAAGGAATTGGATGAGGTTAATGCATGACCATGGGATGTGATTATTTATTGAATGTGTATAATAGTCCACTACTTAGAGTCGAATCTCCCTACAGGTAGCAGTGTGGGATTGGTATGCCGTATAAGGTGGCTTGCCACCTTTTTAAATGATGAACACTTGTGTGGAATGGAAATGTGGAAGGGTTGGAGGTGCATGTGTGTTTGCCATACTAGAATGATGTGTTGAGCATGGGATGTGAATAATAAAAAGGGACTAAGTGTGGAGCCTTAAATGTGAAATTGCATGCAGTGTGGGATATGTTCTTCGTGCACATCTACCCCTCTGTGCCACGATGATAAGCCAATGTTGGGATATGTTCTTCGTGAACATCTACCCCTCTAAGCCGTAGTACGCATGTGAGCTCCATTGTTGTGTTCTTAGCAAGAAGGTGTGCGTAGGACTTGGCTTGGTAGTGTGGATGCCCTCCTAGTAGTGGAAAGCTCGTTTCACTATCACCGTCTGGCCACGACGGATGATGCCAGAGAGGTTAACGACCTGCTTGAAAAGTGGGAACTACAAGTCTGTGTCGACATAACAATGTGTGTGTGTGCATGGGTGAGTCATTGCAAAGCATTCAAAACATTTCATTACATTACATACACAAGATCCTTATCATATAAGATTGCATGGGCGCTCTTATATGATGAGTTACTTTATTGTTAAGCCGTTCCTTAACTTATTTGTCTATATGGGCATTCATATAAGTTAAGTTACTTTCATGTTGTAGACCTATTTACTTTGATGGATGGATATGTTTTGAGTAGAACTGCTAGAATATAATGTTAATAATACTGTTATACCTTTATTGTTGTTATTACTCATGTTTTATACATTCCCCACCCACTTGTACTACTGCTTACAGGCGTGGAGAGGGATTGGGGTGCATGGCCTGCAGACTTGAATGTGATAGGCTGACTTCCAGCAGTGGGCCCGGGTCTGGACTCTGGTAGGCCGGCGGTTCCAGTTGGGTCCCATGTTGATGGGCCTGGACCGTTATATATTGTACCCTTATTCCTTTTCTCCGCCAGGTGCTTAAGAGTCACTGGGAGAGCGGATGTGATAGCCACTTAGTCTTTATGACTAACAGTTTCTATGTCTTTCATTTTCGGAGGAAACCCACAAATCGAGCAGCAATAGGTTGTGCAGGAGCGCAACCTGGATAGGCTGAAAGGGCCTGATGTGATGTTACCATTGTTGTCATCAGTTACAGATGTGAGTCTTTGAGAGATCCTAGTGATTACCATTTTGGCAAAGTTTTTATGTTCTCTGATATTATAGAATCATGTTGATGCTTCTTATTATTGATGTACTTGTGGACTTTTATACTTATGTGGATTTTGACTTCTGTTTGTTCTTTATGTTGGGTTGCCATAGATGATATTGGTTTTAGCCGACAGGATAGGCATCTTGTAGTATCAGTTAACCCATGTGTTGGCATTACCGCAAGGCGACTGTTCTGGGCATAGGACTCCCCTTGGCTGCGTCTTGAGTTCCAGGAGTGGGGTCTTACAAATGGTATCTGCTTACAATGATTCTCAATTAAAGAAGTCATTTAACAATGGTGCCACCCCCGTTCGATTGGTTAGTTTGTGGACAAACTAAAAAAGCGGATGCAGTGGCATGCCCATGTGTAATTCACATTAAGTCTGTCCAATTGTTAACCTATGATTAGCCAACCTGACCTTAGGTTCGTACGTTTATGTGTAGATCCCGACACGTGTACAGCCAGTAGCAGGCACTCCCTCCCCTTCTGTCCCTGCCTAGTTCCAGTAGTTGGAGTTGGGACAGACGCTTACAACAATTCTGGATGATTTTAGGTCTCAACAGGACCCGGTGCAGCAACAAGCCCCGAGCTCCAACTGGTTGAGCACCTTTCGAGCCCTCTCACCACCAGCCTATCTTGGGACAAAGTCGACTGTGCATAATGAAGAATGGCTAGAGAAAGTGCAAGAGCTAATGGCCGGAATCAGATGTTCAGCCAATATGGTTGTGACCCTAGTGGTGTCAGTCTTGGAAATGCATGAGAAGAGGTGGTGGAAGTACCACATGGGTTCCACTTTCCAAGGCAGAGTGTAAACAGAGATCAGTTGGAATGAGGTGTCTGGAGCTTTCTTGGAGCATATCATTCCCTTGACTGCTTGAGACAAGCTTGAAGAAATATTCCTGCAGCTGAAGCAAGGTGCTAAGTCCGTGATGGAATATCAAAGGGAGTTTCAGCACCTCGCTAGGTTCGTTGACGCCTACAAATTGGATGACCATTGTTATGCAAAGCAATTTTACAAAGACTTACGAGATCCCCTAAGGCAAGCCATTTTGTTTATAACAAACTCGAGCTTGGCAGAGATAATAGATATGGTGAAAAGGTTGGAAGCGGATCATTTGGGAGTCCAAGATAGAGGTAAGAGGCCCACTAAGGGAGTAATGGAAGCAGGCCCTAGTTATAGAAGGAGGCAGGACAATAGAGGAGGACGAAACAATAGAGGCAGAGGTTGTTCCGCCAGAAGTTTAGAATGGAGTGTCCGGCACCGCAGCCAGCACTACCTCTAATGCAACAAATGTACCTTCAACCATGGAGCCACGAGTTTGCTTCCAGTGCAACCGGTCGGGCCACATCTGATGTCACTGCCCACAACTAGGTGGAGATGCTCCCCCTGATCTTCCTCCGGTAGCTCCACGAGGACGGGGACATGTGTATGGTCGAGGACGAGGACCACAAGGAAGGAATCCTGGACCTGCTTGGTAGCAAATATTTGTGTTGGATATGGCGTAGGAGCGGAATCCTCGGGATGTGATTGCAGGTATGTCGTGATTTTATTAATACATTATAAGCATTTCTCTTCAATTGCCTAAGATATGCTTGGAATCTAGCCTTGAGTATTTATAATTGACACTTAGGCACCGTGATGGTTAGCGGGAAACCAGCTCACACACTATTTGATATCAGAGCCACTCACTCATTTGTTTCAGCGGACTTTGTTAAAGACCTAGAAGGAGTGCAATACTTCATTAGAATCACTCGGAGAGTACGCCTCCCCGATGGCTCCGAGATGACGTAGTCCGCCAAGTGAGACTTGGAAGCCTTACGACAGTATTGAGAATGCCAGAATTCGACATTATTCTCGGCATGACCTGGTTGGACTGACACAATGCCAGAATTGATTGTGCGGCGAAGCAAATCACTATGAGGCACGGAGATTCTGAAGTCATCTTCCAAGGTATTAAATTCGTGACATGAATGATATTTTCTTCAATCCAGGCCCTTAAGGCCCATATGAAAAGGGACAAAGTATATACGATATGTTTGGAGTTGAAAGAGGTGGCGACAAGTATGAAGGATGTACGGGTGGTATGGGATATCCCTGAGGTGTTTCCCGAGAAGCTACCAGGCTTACCCCCATGTAGAGAAGTAGACTTTCAAATTAAACTAGTACCGAGAGCCAAGCCTATCTCTCGGACCATTACCAAATGGCTCTAAAGGAACTCGCCAAGTTTAAAGTTCAACCGTAGGAGTTAGTAGAATCAGATTTTGTTCGTCCCAGTTAATCACCCTGGGGATCCCCTATCTTATTTGTCAAGAAGGATGGAACACTACAGTTGTGCATAGATTATCAGGAGCTCAACCATCTGACGGTGCAGAACACCTATCCTCTACCCCGGATCAACGAACTGTTCAATCAGTTAGTGGGGGCACATTAGTTTTCCAAATTGGATATGCGCTCGCGGAACTATCAATTGAGGATATAAGAGGAAGATATCTCGAAGACAGCTTTTAGCTAGAGATATGGTTTATACGAGTTCACAGTGATGTTGTTTGGGTTGACAAACGCCCATTCGATATTCATGAGTCTGATGAACAGGGTGTTTGAACCGTGCTTAGATGTCTTCGTCATCATCTTCATCGATGACATTTTTGTCTATTCGAAGATAGAGGAAGAGCATGCAGAGCACTTAGCCATGGTTTTGAATAAGTTAAAAGAGCATGCCATGTTTGTTAAGTTCAGCAAGTGTGAATTTTAGCTCCGAGAAGTTTCCTTCTTTGGGCTATGTTATTAGTGGAGCTAGACTGGCCGTGCATCTGGCCAAAGTGTGTGTCATGAAGTAACGGTTGCCTTTGAAGTCAGTGGCCGATGTGCGGAGTTTCCTTGGACTTACTAGGTACTATCATAAGTTTGCGAAAGGATTCTTAAAGATAGCCCTTCCCCTCACTGCCCTAACAAAGAAAGATGTGCCATACAAGTGGACACCTCAGTGTGAAGCTGCGTTTCAAGAGTCGAAGGATCGACTTACCAGCACACCCACTCTACCTCTTCCATTAGGGAAGGAAGAATTTCAAGTTTACACTGATCCGTCCTATCAAGGGATTGGAGCAGTGTTTATGCAGCGTGGGCATGTGATCTCTTACGCTTCAAGGCAGTTGAAGAAACATGAAGTTGATTATCCGGTACATGATTTGGAGTTGGGAGCAGTGGTGTTCGCCTTAAAAGTTTGGAGGCATTATTTTCATGGCGTGCACTCCGAGATATTTTCGGATCATAAAAATTTGAAGTACATCCACACTCAGAAGGAGTTGAACTTGAGGCAACGGTGGTGGTTAGAATTTTTGTGTGATTACGAGTTTACATTAAACTACCACCCCGGGATAGCAAACTCGGTAGCTGATGCATTGAGAAGATAAGTACCAGAGTCGAGCCCTAAGTCTTGGTTTATGAGTGTGGAATTGACTCAAGTGCTCGAGAATATGGAAATCATGTTAGTATGTAAGGAACATTCTGAGAAGTATACTGAGTACTTAACTGCTATGAGTATTGTAAGACCCCCTTTTTTTCCTTTTAAAACCACGGGGTCTTAGGCCCAGAACCGCCATTTTACGGTGACACCTCCACTCCCGAGAAGATCATCACTACAAAATGTCGATCCTGCTGGCCAAGTCGATCTCAAAAGTATCAAAGAATTAAAAGACAAGTCCACATAAAATCACATATAAAGTAAATAAAATCTCCACGAAGGTAGTGTCCACAGATATAATCAGAAATACTAAGAATCTCGGGCTCATGCCCAGTACATCAGTGTCCTCACTATAAATCTCTCATCACGGAAGGACAACTAATATAACTAGTAGGGGTCAGGACTCACAGTCCCTGCCGTGTGAACACCGGTACTAGACCGCCCCATCTCCAAGCGCGTCGACCTTTGGGGTTGCTCCACCATGCTGGGGTCCACGGTTCCCTAAAATGATGTGGTTCGAAAACCGCTAGTCTAAAAGACTAAGTCCTATCATCCACCGCCCCTTCCCCCATGGCACCTAGGCACCGAGCGGGGAGGAGGAAAGGAGAGGACAAGAAGGTGGAGAATAACAAATGATCAGATGGCGGCGGAACTAAACTAGCAGTCCAATGGTATATAAGGCAGTAATAAAAGCATGAGAAATTAAGTAGGAAAAATAACCTTAACCTGTGCGAAAAGACATAAGCCGAGAGATCTTTTGCAGGGCTACTATCGTATAAAGAGTCCCATACCTATTTATATGAAAGGGTGTCAGTTTTCTACAAAGCATACATATAAATATTTCTGAATTAAATCTTAACTTATAAGTACGCTCGCATGAACTTATAAACCAAGGGGTTGTTTTGCAAGGCCTATTGTATAAGGCGTCCCATACCACTTTATACAATAGGTGTCATGGTCAAATGCAATGGTTATGCTATGAAATACAAATATGCCATGCTGTGAACATGCAAGTGCAACACACTCACTCGACTCACACAGACCTTTAGTTCCCCCTTTATGGAGTCGAACCTCCCAGGATACCTCCGTAGTGGCAAACAGAAGCGGTGGTTTGGGCCTCTCCCACCTCTAAAATGGTAATTGCACTACCAGTCAGACCTATCGTACGCCTCAATGCTAGTGCACTAAGCGGAGCTCCTGCGTACTCTTGTCGGCTGGCGCACCGGACTTTACTTGGCCAAGTACTAAACCACACTTGCCGAGTCAATGTATAGACGTCGGTGCATCAACTCTCCAATACCGAAGACCCACCACCTTTACTTTATGCACATGCAACCTTGACGTAAACCACCGAGCCAAAGCTCGCCAGACCAACCTGTCCGTCACCAACTGTAACCAAGCGAAAGCTCGCCGGGCTAATTGCCCATCTCCAAATCCACCGGGCCTAGTGCCCGAGTGACTTAACCTAAGTCCCACAACTCCGGGGAGTGTGAGTGCAACCCTATATTACTTCTACTTACTCTTGCATTTTAGTTTCACCTACTATTTAGGTTAGCCCAGGACTGCCTAAGGTATACCCTGTGAAGGGCTCTCGAAGGCACTAGGAACTACGATGAGATTATGCCCAAAGCTCCCTTTCGCAAGTCACTTACTATTATTGGTGGCTATCAGATTTTCTCAACCCTTATTTAATTTACTGGATCTAACCCTAGTGCATTAGACACTTCCTCCCTACGGGAAGGACGATCTTTCGCCGATCCCGAGCACCACTGGACACTGGCCATTCCAACCCCTTACTCACCCCAAATTCCAACGACGAACTCTTTTTCATTCATACAAATCAGCAAACATCTAACCCCAACTCGTGTGCCCCAAATTATTACTCCAACACAATTTCTGTGATTTTACTAAATGCAGACAAACCTAAGCTATATGAAGTGTATAAAGTAAGGTACACAAAGTATTCACCTAGTACCCCTATAATAATTATTGGAGGGATATAATGACATTTTTAGACTAAACACAGAAATTCATACTTTTCCTAAATTATCAGATAATTTATTTATTTGTTCTAGTAAACCAATAATCCAAGTTTGAACATGAAGTACCCATTTAATTCAAGCAAATGCTCTACAAAATTTATGATAAATTCAAAATGACTATTAAACTTAAAATACGGTGTCTCCCAATTTTCCAGCAGAAAATAAGCTCTGAATAAAATAATCATCAAATCCCCAAAATTATCGGTTTGTAAAGTACATATTACAAATAATCATCTAAAAATCATGAATTAATTTCTTCAAGTGTATATTGACCTAAAAATTATCAGAGCCCCAATTTCACAATTTTGCAACAAGTAAATACCTTTAAATAATTTATTGACCATAATTACTATTTTAAAAACTTGTGAAGGAAATACTAAAGTTTTTCAACAAAAATTTATAACAAAATTCAGGAACAACCATTTGAACGTAAAACAGCTCTTGCCCAAGTTTTATGAATCTAGAATGAATAGTGTGATCATAATAAATAAAATACCATTTAGGGCCACATCATGCATAACAAAGGGGGTACTAGTAATATTTCTCATAAAATTCCAATAAATTCACCAGAGGTCCTAACTAACTTAAAATTCGTGCTACCTAAGTTTCACACCTTTTTAGTAAGTTTTGGTGGCTTATTCTACACAAAAAGTGTTTGTGCCCTAAACTAGGATTAGAGATTTGAGAGGTTCATCCATCTCCAAATCCTCTAAGATTCATATCAGATGGCTTTGGCTACCCTAGCATCATTTCTACCAAGTTGCAAGATCCCACAAGTGTATTTGACCCCATGCCCTTTAACACACTCAAATGCCCCTCATTAGTGTTTGAGTTTGGATCCTAGGGCAAAGCTAACCTAGACCACCCCATAATCCCTTTGAGGGTGTTAAAGGTCATTTCAAGTCAGTGGTCAAAATCTCAGCCTCTGTTGAGGTGATTTGACCACTCATCCTCAAGGTGCACTTTTCACTTAAGAACCCCTCATTAAGGCAAAATTAGGGTTAGTTCATTCCCTATCCAAAACACATCCAAATGAGGTGAAAATTTATACAGACACATATCATGAGGACATGGACCACTCACCAAAATTTGGGATGGTTTGGAGGTAATTAGACCACTTAATTAAATTACCCTAATGTTATTAAATAGAAACTAAAACTATAGCCAACGTATCTCCAAAAATTCCCATTTTTGTGTCAGCCCTAGGTATAGCTAAGGATGGCCCCCTTCCCAAATTTCAGGTCATTTGGACAAGGGATGAAGAGTAGGCACCCTTTTAAACCTCAGGATAGCCCTAGGTATTGGCCCCACCAAAATGAGTGCCCTGGTCAAACTAAGGACCCAAATGGGTTCAAAAATTTTTTGTTGTACACTAGGCTCTCCAGGCTACAATATTCATGTTGACCCCATTCTATGAAATAGCCTCTAAGTATTTTTAAAATTAAAAACATTAAATACTAAATGTGTGACATAATTTAAATAACAGAAATTATTTCCTATTGTTTAATATCTCCCCTGCACGAATCTTGTGTAACAACCCCATACGTTCATATAATATAGACTAGAAGGTCCGGCCGGGGCCCCACAGCATATACCACAAAATAGACGATGAAGCTACGGAGTGATACCAGAGTAGCGCAGCGCACCTAACACATTGCATTCTAGCGGAAGCCTATACACTTGAACTCCTCTCTTGAATGTCCACAATATAAAACTCCACATTTTATAGATTATAGGAATATCTTACAACATGTAACAGCGATGGCCTTATGGCCTTACAGGGCTTTCAAACAGTGGCCCAAACATTGGCACGCAGGTCGGCCACATCAAAGAAAACATAACATGTACATTCACAATAGCCTTTGAGGGCTAACAGCGGAAGCAGCAAAAGTAGTAGGGACTTCAACCCTTATGTGTCCCGCTCGGTTCTCCAGCACCTGCACAGGGACATTCCACCCAAGGGTGGCAAACAGAGGCAACGGTCAGCATTCAGCTGACTAAATTATAACAACCCTACCCCTTTTCCGGGGCAGCAGTAATCTTCCCTGCAGGCATAGTATATCACAAGCATGGCTATATATCTCATATAATATGCTATCACGCACACATGCCATCATAACCGTTAGCCACCCGGCCCAACGGTCAGTACACTCAGGGCACATTCTTGGTGTACTAGCAAATCAGTTGCCCACCACTGTATCAGCGTCACAGCCCAACGACAACTCACTTGAGCATTTACTCCATGGCGTGCAACCGGAGTTTTATAATCTTATTGAACCGGGATTGGCCCGTAGCCCCCCATTGTCTCACGGCGCGTAGGCCTAAGATTCTTGCTATGCGATCCAACAGACCGCACCTTCTGGTCTCACGTCGGACGGACATAACGTAGATCGTATCCTCCACCCCCCGTTGCTCAAATCGCCTTGCCATCACCGAGCACGGCGTACTCGTGGCTAAATAAAGGCGCGGGTAGGTCTCACCGATCCTATTTTGGCATTCAAGCCTGGGTATTTCTATTACACCCATTCATCTCACAATATTAGCAGGTCTTTCCTGGCTACCCGTACTTCCTGCTACTCTCTTCGCAGGTGGACACCGCAAATATTACAAATGTCAGGGGTATTTCCTGGCTACCATGCCAGTACTTCCTGTTACTCGCTTCACAGGTGGACTCCCCATGAACATTAAGCATTCCAAAGGGTATTTCCTAGAATTCCAATCCAGTACTTCCTGCTACTTCCTTTCACAGGTCAAACCCATCAGCACAAGCAGCACAAGCATTCTACGAGTATTTTCCTGTACTACCACTCCAGTACTTCCTACTACTTTCTTTCACAGGTCCAACCCGTCGACTCCTAAAATACACATTTATCACGGAGTCTTCTTCGGTTCGTATGCAACATTGTCAATCCAGACCAACATGTCCAGATGAGCTTCACACAGCATGCCTATTCCGTACTCCATTTCCAACAAAGGGGATTCCATGAATCAACCCAAAGACTCCCAAAATCAGCCACCTTTTGGTGGGGGAATCACATACATATGCCAAAAGGAAGCCTTCGCATGGCTAGGAAGAAAAGTCGTTACCCTTGAAGACCTCTTTGGTTCCATGATCTCTAAATTGGCTAGGAAGATCCTCAATAGCTTTTCCTCCGCAACACCGGCCTCAGATCTCTTGTCAGAAAACCGCAGCACAACCGGTGATCAGCCCCCTCTCCTCCCCCTCCTTCTTCCTCTCTCTTTCTCTCTCTAGAAGTGTAGAAAGAGAAGACCAAAAGCCAAATGAGTTTCCCTAACCCATTCTCGGCCTTAAGAAAATAGGGAGGCCTCTCAGCCCTTGGATCCAGGCTGAAGGAATGGATGGCCATGATTTCACCAAAAAGCATAAATTTTGCCTGACACAGTCTGTGACATGCCCGTGTCCATGGCCGTGTTCCCCTAAGCGGTGCTCAACCGACTCACCCAATCCAGTGATACGGCCATGTGACACGCCCGTGTTATGGGTCGTGTCACCCGACACGCCTTCAGACATGCCCATGTCTGCGGCCGTGTTCATCAGGCTGAAAAATCTCAAAATCACCGGAGACTCACACGGCCTATGACACGCCCGTGTCCCAGGCCGTGAGCCCTTACAGGGCACTAGACACGCCCCAGCTCAAACTCATCTGGTTGAGTTTGTCGATCGTGCTGACACGCCCTATGACACGCCCGTCTCACAAGACGTGTACGAAGCACTCGACGATCGTCGACCAAATTATGTCGACCACTCGTCGACTGTTCCTCCCGAACACTCGTCGAACACAGGACACTCCCTAGGACACACTCGTGTCCCAGGTCATGTCACCCTAAAAATGAGCCTGCTGAAAAATGGGCTGTTACAACCCTCCCCTCCTATAAGAAATTTCGTCCTCGAAATTTGTATACAGGAAGGCAAGCAGCAACTAAACAGTTTTATAACATGAAACGTTTATGTTACAATAAAATTTTCACTATGCAATCGCTACAAAAATAGCTCGGGAAACTCCGCTCGCAAGGTCTGCTCTCGCTCCCATGTAAGCTCTTCACGACCGCAGTTGTCCCACCGGACTTTAACCATGCCGACCGTCTTGTTCTGCAACTATTTCTCGGCTCGATCCTCGATCTGAATGGGTCTAACCCTCGTTGTTAGCCCATACTCCACCGACACACGATCATCCACGATCACTTGAGCTGGAACTTTAACGGCCTTCCGCAGCACCGAGATGTGAAATACATCATGTAGTCCACTCAAGTCTGCCGAAAGAGCTTGCCGATACGCAGCTTCTCCTATTCGCTCAACTACTTAAAATGGACCCAAATATCTTGGACTCAACTTTTTCAAACGTCAAATCTGGGATACGCCTTTGAAGGGCTTGATCTTCAAGTAGACCCAATCGCCTATCGCGAACTCCACATTCCGGTGCTTGGCGTTGTAGTACTTCGCTTGACGATCTTGGGCTATGAGTAGCTTCTCTCGAATAGCACGAATGGTTTTGTTTGCTTCATCGACTTCATTACGCTTATAAACTCTTTCTTCGCCCGCATCTACCCAAGCCTAGGGAGTACGACACTTCCTTCCATATAGAGCTTCATACGGTGCCATCCCAATGCTCGCCTGGTAGCTGTTATTATAAGCAAACTCCACCATGTAGAGATGATCTTCCCATCTCTTTCCGAAGACTAGGGTGCACATCCTGAGCATGTCCTCCATCGTTCTGTTGGTTCGTTCAGTTTGGCCATCCGTTTGGGGATGAAAGGCCGTACTGAAAGTCAACTTCGTGCCCAATAGCTGGTGAACTAGCCTCCAATCCTTTGACGTGAATCGCCCATCTCGATCACTTACGATGCTCCGAGGAACACTGTGAAGCCGTACAATCTGTTCCACGTACAGCTTTGCCAAACTTTCTACCAAATCATCTCGCTTGTTTGGTAGAAAATGTGCCACTTTTGTCAGCCGATCAACAATCACCCAGATGGAATCGTTCCCTCTTTGAGATCTCGGCAACCTGTGCACGAAATCCATAGAAATATCGTCAAATTTCCACTCTGGAATTGGCAACGACTTCAAATAACCGACCGGTTTTTGGCATTCTGCCTTCACCATAGCACCGGTTTGGCATTTGGCCACATAAAGAGCAACATCTTTCTTTAGCCCTGGCCACCAAAATAGCTTTTTCATATCATCGAACATCTTCGTGTTCCCTGGGTGTATTGAGTACTTCATATAATGTGCTTCATACATTAGTTCTTCCCTCAATTTACCCACATTTGGGACGCACAAACGGCCCTCTTTCCTCAAAAGACCGTTATTCCAGGAGAACTTCCCTTCTGGCCCAACTTTTGCATAGCGTAGGAGATCTTCATCCAACTCCGTTGCCCGTCAAACTCGGTCCGCAAGGTCACATTGCACCTCCGTCCAGTTCAAACATGCATTGGCAGTGGCATTCTTGTCAACACAAGAAATCTCTAATGCTTTCAGCTCCTAGATGAGACGTTCATTATGCCTTTGCAACCAAGCTGCTCTTGCCGGAGTCCGCCGACTCAAGGCATCCGCGACAACATTCCCCTTCCCGGGAGTATAGTGAATCTCAAAGGTGTAGTCCCCGAGGAACTCTAACCACCTTCGTTGTCGCATATTCAAGTCCTTCTGCTCCAATATGTACTTCAGGCTCTTGTGATCTGTATATATCTCTATCTTCACACCATAAAGATAGTTTCGCCACAGCTTTAGTGCAAAGATCACCGCCGCCAACTCAAGATCATGGACGGGATAGTTCCGCTCGTGCACTTTCAGCTGGCGTGAGCCATAAGCAATCACCTTTCCATTTTGCAGAAGTACGCAGCCTAAGCCTCTCCCTGAGGCATCATTGTAGATTACAAATCCATCGGTACCACATGACGATGACAACACATGAGCCGTGGTCAACCGAATCTTTAGCTCTTCCAAAGCTCGCGTGCACTCTGGTGACCAAACAAACTTTTGCTCTTTTCACGTCAACGTGGTTAGCGGCAAAGCAATCCGCGAGAAGTTTTCAACAAATCTTCGGTAGTAGCCTGCTAGTCCAAGGAAGCTCCTGACCTCGGCCACTGAAGACAACACCAGCCATTCTTGTATGGCCCTTATCTTCGTTGGATCCATAGCTATGCCCGCTCCACTCACCACATGGCCCATAAAATCCACTGACGATAGCCAAAACTTGGACTTCGAGAACTTGGCATAGAGCTGATTTTGCCTCAATGTATTCAACACCAACCGCAAATGTTTCTCATGATCGGCTTCCGATCTCGAGTACACCAGGATATCATCAATAAACACTATCACGAACAAATCCAGGTACTCGCGGAATATTCGGTGCATCAAGTCCATAAATACCGAAGGCGCATTGCACAGTCCAAACGACATGACCGTGAACTCGTAGTGCCCGTACCTTATTCCAAATGCGGTTTTGGGAATATCTTCTTCCCGGATCCTCAATTGGTAATAACCGGATTTCAAGTCCAACTTCGAGTAGACGGACGATCCCACTAGCTGATCAATCAGCTCATCAATCCGCAGAATCGGATATTTATTCTTCTCGGTTAGCTTATTCAATTCGCGGTAATCAATACATAACCGTAAGCCACCGTCTTTTTTCTTCACAAAAAGTACAGGGGCGCTCCAAGGAGACATGCTTGGGCGTATATACCCCTGCTCCATCAATTCCTGCAGTTGGACTTTCAACTCCGCCATTTCTTTTGGCACGATGTGATATGGCGAGCGGGCCACAGGTTTCGCACCTGGAACCAACTCGATCGTGAAGTCAATCTCATGCTGGGGTGGTAGCCCAGGGAGATCCTTGGGAAACACATCTGCAAATTCCGACACAATCGGAACATCATCCACACTTGTCTTAGGCTCAACAGCCTGAATCAAGGCGAAGTAGCACTCCGCACCCTTCCGAACAGCCTGTAAGACTTGGAGTGCAGACAACAACGTCCCGCCCACTCCTCGCATACCCGCGAACTTTGTCTCCTGTTCGGTATTCTGGCCCAACGTGATTTCTTTGGACTGGCAATCAATCAAGGAATGTTGCTCCGCAATCCAATCTATACCAAATATCACGTCGAATTTCGGGCCATACAGATGCAGTCAAACTGAAATCCCGACTTCCTATTTGGACCGCCACATCGCAAGCTTGATCCGCAAGCATCCAACAGCCATTCGGCAACACCACTCTAACTCTATCTGTCTTCACACGACTAGGTATCCCAAGCCGCGCTATAAACTTGCGAGACAGAAAAGAATGCGATGCACCTGTATCAAATAATGCTCGTGCCAGCGTGTCCCGAGTCATCACAAAACCTGTGACAATCATGTCACACACACAATCCGCATCCACAGAGGCATTAAGCAAAACATACAAACAATAACATACTCAAAACTAAACTCGTACCTGTGACGACGTCACTTTGCTTGATGGCCTTCTGCAGGCCAAGATTGTAGACCCGAGGCTGTGCCTGAGAGGTAGAGGAGTCCACCACCGCCTTTCCTTTTTCCGCATATGACGCTCCCGCCTTCTTTTCACTCTTTGGCGGCACCCGACAATCTCGAGCTATATGCCCCGCCCGTCCACAATTGAAGCATGTACGAGTATCCGGCTTGGAGGTGGCCCCTGGCATTGCTCCCGATGCAACTGAAGAAGGATCTTGTCCCGCCATCTTGGGCCTCTTGCCCCATTTCTTCTTATAAAATGACTTCGTCGGTCGGGGTAACTTAAACTCTGGCTGTAAAACAGCCAATGCCCTCTTCCCTTGCACTCTCTTCATGTCTTTTTCCAGCATGCTTGCAGTGTCGACCAACGCTTGGAAGCCTTGGTTCACCGAACTAGAAAGTAGGAACCTCAGCTCGTCCCACAATCCTTCGTAGAACCGATTTGTCTTCCTCTGCTCATCAGCAAAGATCGAACCCGCATACCGCCCTAAGCGTATAAACTCATGCAGGTAAGCTTCCACACTGCCATCACCTTGCGTCAGCCTTCGGAATTCATTATCCATGGCAATCCGTTGCGCCGCAGGAAGGTGCTTTGTTAGGAAGAGTCGAGAGATTTCTTTCCATCTGTACTTGTGTTAAGGGACGACCCGCCAAGTGATGCAGCTCCATCTCGTCCCACCACATTCTAGCCTCTCATTCAAGAAGGAAGGTCGCTAAGGTGAATTTCTGATGCTCCTCCATTCCAATTGCCGTCATGATCTGCTTGAAGCACGATAACCAAACCTCGGCCTATGCAACAGCTCCCACTCCCGAGAATGTCGGCGGGTGAAAACTCATAAACCGTGTCAACTGCTTCTCAGCGACTCGAGGATTCACAACCACAACAGGTTCCTGCCTCGCCTCCACCTATTTTGGCCTCACGGTCGGCTGTGCCTGCCCTTACGTCTGCCCAACCGGCTGTCCTTGAACCATGGAAAACAAAGCCTCAGCAATTTGTCGCACGGTTTCTGCAGATGGCGGAGGTGTAGGCACCTCAGTTGGTGTCTTACTTTCAGCCGAACGCTGGGGCTCCGATTGCCCCGCACCACTCCGAGTCACCTAAAGGGGATAAGACACACACATTAGAAGCCTTACACAAGCAAACAACACCAAATAGGAATACACGGGTTCCTCAAACACAAGAATTTGCATTCCTATCATGGACATTCAGGAGTTCAAACGTATTACTGTGGTTCTCACAGACACGTGCTCGCCACCCCACAAAATAAGTCGACCACGAATTCGAGAGGGAAAGACCAAGACAGTTGATACCAAAAATGTAACAACCCCATCTGTTCATATAATATATACTAGAAGGTCCGGTCGGGGCCCCACAGCATATACCACAAAATAGACGATGAAGCTAGGGAGTGATACCAGAGTAGCGCAGCACACCTAACACATTGCATTCTAGCGGAAGCCTATACACTTAAACTCCTCTCTTGAATGTCCACAATATAAAATTCCACATTTTATAGATTATAGGAATGTCTTACAAAATGTAACAGCGATGTCCTTATGTCCCTATAGGTCTTTCAAACAGTGGCCCAAACATTGGCACGCAGGCCAGCCACATCAAAGAAAACATAACATGTACATTCACAGTAGCCTTCGATGGCTAGCAGCGACAGCAGCAAAAGCAGTAGGGACTTCAACCCTTATGTGTCCCGCTCGGTTCTCCAGCACCTGCATAGGGACATTCCACCCAAGGGTGGCAAACAGAGGCAACGGTCAGCATTCAGCTAACCAAATTATAACGACCCTACCCCTTTTCCGGGGCAGCAGTAATCTTCCCTGCAAGCATAGCATATCACAAGCATGGCCATATATCTCATATAATGTGCTATCACGCACACATGCCATCACAACCGTTAGCCACCCGGCCCAACGGTCTGTGCACTCAGGGCACATTCTTGGTGTACTGGCAAATCAGTTGCCCACCACCGTATCAGGATCACAGCCCAACGGCAACTCACTTGAGCATTTACTCCATGGCGTGCAGCCGGAGTTCTATAGTCTTAGTGAATCGGGATTGGCCCGTAGCCCCCCATTGTCTCACGGCACTTAGGCCTAAGACTCTTGCTATGCACTCCAACAGACCGCGCCTTCTGGTCTCACGTCGAACGGACATAACGCAGGTCGGATCCTCCACCCCCCGTTGCTCAAATCGCCTTGCCATCACCGAGCATGGCGTACTCCCGGCTAAATAAAGGCACGGGTAGGTCTCACCGATCCTATTCTGGCATTCAAGCCTGGGTATTTCTATTACACTCATTCATCTCACAACATTAGCGGGTCTTTCCTGGCTACCAGTACTTCCTGCTACTCTCTTCGCAGGTGGACACCACAAATATTACAAATGTCAGGGGTCATTCCTGGCTACCATGCCAGTACTTCCTTTTACTCGCTTCACAGGTGGACTCCCCATGAACATTAAGCATTCCAAAGGGTATTTCCTAGAATTCCAATCCAGTACTTCCTGCTACTTCCTTTCACAGGTCAAACCCATCAGCACAAGTAGCACAAGCATTCTACCGATATTTTCCTGAACTACCACTCCAGTACTTCCTGCAACTTTCTTTCACAGGTCCAACCCGTCGACTCCTAAACTACACGTTTATCACGGAGTCTTCTCCAGTTCGTATGATACATCACCAATCCAGGTCAACCTGTCCAGATGGGCTTCACACAGCATGTCTATTCCGTACTCCATTTCTGGATTTATATGCCAACAAAAGGGATTCCATGAATCAACCCAAAGACTCCCAAAATCAGCCACCTTTTGGTGGGGGAATCACATACATATGCCAAAAGGAAGCCTTCACATGGCTAGGAAGAAAAGTCGTTACCCTTGAAGACCTCTTTGGTGCCATGAGCTCTAAATTGGCTAGGAAGATCTGCAACATCTTTTCCTCCGCAATGCCGGCCTCGGATCTCTTGTCGGAAAACCGCAGCACCACCGGTGATCAGCCCCCTCTCCTCCCCTCCTTCTTCCTCTCTCTTTCTCTCTCTAGAAGTGTAGAAAGAGAATACCAAAAGCCAAATGAGTTTCCCCAACCCATTCTCGGCCTTAAGAAGACAGGGAAGCCTCTCAGCCCTTGGATCCAGGCTGAAGGAATGGATGGCCACGATTTCACCAAAAAGCATAAATTTTTCCTGACACGGCCTGTGACACGCCCGTGTCCATGGCCGTGTTCCCCTAAGCAGTGCTCAACCGACTCACCCAATCCAGTGACACGCCCATGTGACACGCCCGTGTCATGAGCCATGTCACCCGACACGCCTTCAGACATGCTGATGCCTGCGGCCGTGTTCATTAGGCTGAAAAACCTCAAAATCACATGAGACTCACACGGACTGTGACACGCCCGTGTCCCAGGCCCTGTGCCCATACACAGCAATAGACACTCCCCAGCTCAAACTCGTCAGGCTGAGTTCGTCGAATGTGCTGACACGCCCTGTGACACGCCTGTGTCACAGGCCGTGTCCGAAGCACTCGACGATCGTCGACCAAATTGTGTCGACCACTCGTCGACTGTTCCTCCCGAACACTCGTCGAACGCAGGACACGGCCTGGGACACGCATGTGTCCCAGGCCGTGTCACCACAAAAATGATCCTGCTGAAAAATGGGCTGTTACATCTTGGCGCACCATTGCACGACATCATGTCGTCTTCAAGCTCCAGCTGACGGCCTGGATTCATCCCGCCTGGAGCTCCTTCCAAATGCTACCACCGGCGATCCGGCCACTTCCCCGTCCGGCCACCGCCACCACCACATCCGTTGAGGTGGTGGTTGTCGCCAAGCAGCGGCACAGCCGACGGAGAGGCGGATTCCGGCAGTTCTACGAAGAAATTGTTCGGCCCGAAACAATGAAAATCAGGAATTGGTTCAGGCTCAATTGAGCCCGAACTTTGAACCTAAACGTTGCGATGATCTATCCATGAGATAAGGAGAGGAGGAGGACCTTGCCGGCGGCCTGAAGTCGAGAAGATCGTCGGAAAGACATTTCTGATGGTGGCGCCGCTCGGTTTCTGCAACTGCACAGTGGGGGGGGGCTCGATTTATACAGGTAAGGATTGGGAAAGCCTTCTCTCGACCAACTGATGGTGTTTAAAGCCTCAGATGTGGAGAGGATGGGCTGGATCATCAATGACTATTAAGGCTATTAATGGCTAGGCTCGACCATGGTGGAGGGGGCTGAACCAAACCCTTGGTGGCTAGGGAAATGGCTGGAAACATCTCCCCTTCCCTGGGGGAGTTGAATTCAACCATTAAGGGTGGCCTTTGGCTTCCCCTTGGCCGAGCCCCTTCCTTCCCTCCTCTTTCATCATTTCTCTCTCCTCCATTAACATGGAAATGGAGCTCACCCACTCTTCTAGTCACCAAGTTGACTTGGTCAATCAGGAGATCTATTTGCAGCCCACTCATTCATAATTTTGTGATATTAAGGCTAGCACAAAAAGGAAGGAAGGCTTGAGCTTGGGTTAGCCCATTTGAGCTAGGTTTGACTTAATCTTGACTAGGGTTGACCTAGGTCAAATTGACCTTTTCTATTACCATCATTGGGTCTTGGGTGACCTATTGGGCTCCCCTAAGGTCTAGGTAGGGATGGGTAGGGTTGACTTGGCACTTTGGGGACCACCTGCCCTTAGGAAGGGTAATTTGCCCAAATTAAGGTTAGGGTTGACTTTGGTCAATTTAGACACTAGGGCTGACACCAATGGGTCCTCGGTGACCCATGGACCTCACCTTAGGGTTAGGGGGTATAAATGGGGTCCACCTGGCTAGGGGATGGTTAATTGACCCAAGATAGTTTAGTTTGACTCATTTAGGGCTAGAGTTGACTTTGGTCAACTTAACCACCTTGACTGTCCTCCAAGGGTCCTTAGTGACCACTTGACCCCATTTTAGGTCTAAGAAGACCCTGGTAGGGTTAGTTTGGCTTAACTAGGCCACACTGCCCATAATTAGGGCACCTTGCCCAATTTAGGCCTAGAGTGGTCCTAGGTCAACTTGGCCACCCTGAGTCGACTCCAATGGACCCTTAAGATTCAGATAAACTTTACAATGGATAGGTTAGGCCATGTGGGGGTCTTAAAGTCTTGGTGAAGCCCCATGATCACCTTAACTAGGGTTCATAAATCTACTATTTGCAGACCATAGTGGTCTCATCTACATCCCTAGGTCAACATGGCTTCCTTGGGCTTCCTAGTGTTTTGTCATGACCTAGTCATGACAAAACTACTCCCAAGGGTCTAGTTGTTTGAGGGATGTTACAAATCCAAATATATAACAACAAAAATTTCGTCCTCGAAATTATAGTTAGGCCTACGGGGTTTCAAATATGAAAGGAAATTTGTATCATCCTGAGAGGTTGTGAGTAATACCTGACTGAAAAGCTCCAGGTATCTTTGTTGCATCAAGTCCTGGGGCTCCCAGGTGTGCTCCTCTTGCCCTTGATTCCTCCATAGGACCTTGACCAATGGAACCTTCTCGCGGCACAAGACTCGTATTCCGATATCGTTAATCTCGACCGGTTCCAGGTTAACTGATCGATCAGAGGCTACTGGCCAATCTGTGGCCATAATCTGCTGCTCCGGGCGTAGTAGAGCCCTCCTGAGTGAGGATACATGGAATACATCGTGCAGGCTTGCCAGCTCCGGTGGCAGCTCCATCCTGTATGCCAAGGGACTGATCCGCTCTCGGATCCTATAAGGCCCCATATATCTTGGGTTGAGCTTCTTGTTCCGATCGCGCACCCGTGAAACCCCATGCATTGGTCGAATTTTCAAGAACACCTGGTCCCCCACCTGGAACTCCACCTGACGATGCCGAGCGTCATAATACTTAGCATGTTGGCTTTGTGCCTCTAGCATCCTATCATGTATCAATCTCACCTGAGCCTCGGTGTCTTCAACAAACTCCGAACCCAAAGCCTTCGGATCCTCGTCCTGTATCCACGACAGTGGAGTCCTACATCTCCATCCATACAGGGCCTCATAAGTGGACATCCTTATGCTGGACTGGTAGCTGTTATTATATGAGAACTCGATCATTGGCAACAGCTTCTCCCAGGGCTAACCGCGATCCAGTATGCAAATTCGCAGCAGATCTTCCAAGGTCCAATTGGTGCGTTCTATCTGTCCATCAGTCTGGGGATGAAATGTTGTACTGAATGTCAGCCGGGTACCCAAGTATGTCTGCACTGATCTCCACTCCCTGGACGTGAACCGTCCATCCCGATCGGATACAATTGACCTGGGTACTCCATGATAACGGATGAACTGTTCCACGAACTTCCGAACCAGCACACCAACCGAGTCATCCTTCCTTATTGGAATAAATCTGGTTACCTTTGTCAGCCAGTCGACGATCACCCAGACCGAATCGTTTCCCGTCTGCGATTGGGGAAGACCTTGTATGAAGTCCATCGCAACATCGTCAAAATTCCACTCCGGCACTAGGAGTGGCTGCAATAGTCTTGCGGGGTTCCTGCACTCTGCCTTCATGAACTGGCATGCCTTGCAGTGGGTCATGAAGTAGGGGATATCCTTCTTCATGCCTGGCCAGTACATGGTCTTATTCAGGTCCGCAGTCATCTTCGGAACACCCGGACGTACTGAATACCGACTACAATGAGCCTCCGTCATGATATCATCTCGGACCTGGCCTCCCTACGGTATGTAATTCCGTCCTCTAAAACACACTAGCCCATCTCTCAGTGAGTAATCTGCCTCAGTGCCTGCTTCTAAGGCCCGGAATATCGGCTCAAGCTGGGTATCCTGCCTCTGCCCATCTCTGACTCGGTCTCAAATGTCGTTTGGGGCAATCAACGATGCCAGGTACTCTCGATACAGCTCAGGATGATCCTCAGAAACAAAGGATATATGCATCTTTTCGAACATCTGGACCAACTCCAATGCCATCAACTGCGTTCCTGCTCCAGAGTTTGTGGCCTTCCGGCTCAGCGCATCTGCCACCACATTCTCCTTTCCTGGATGGTAGTGCATCTCGTACTGGTAATCTGCTAGAAACTCCACCCATCGCCTCTACCTGATATTCAGCTCCTTCTGCGTGTCCACATACCTCAAGTTCTTGTGATCGGAGTAAATGTCGTAGTGGACACCATACAGATAATGTCGCCAGACTTTCAACACAAATATGACCGCTCCAATCTCTAAGTCATGAACTGGGTAGTTCAGCTCATTCTTCTTCAGCTGTCGAGAAGTGTTTGCTATCACGTGACCATTTTGCATCAGCATCGCACCCATGCCCTGGTAGGAAGCATCGGTGTAGACCTAGAATCCTTCCTTCCCCGAAGGAAGGGCTAGTATCGGATCCGAGGTGAGTCGATTCTTTAACTCCTGAAAGGCCACCTCGCACGGCGGGGTCCAGACAAAGGGCACTTCTTTCCATATCAAGGATGTGAGGGGAAGGGCAATACGAGAAAATCCATCCACGAACTTCCGGTAGTAACCGGCAAGTCCTAGGAAGCTCCGCACATCTGAGGCTGACTTCAGCTGCGACCAATCCCGAACTGCCTGAATCTTGGTCGGGTCCACTGCCAACCCAGCACCACTGATGATATGGCCTAGGAAAGCCACCTCCTTCAACCAGAACAGGTATTTGCTAAACTTCGCGTAGAGCTGGTGCACCCGTAGTCTCTCCAGTGTTAGCATCTGATGTCGTGTGTGCTCCTCCTATGTCCTCGAGTAGATGAGTATGTCGTCAATAAATACAGTGACGAACACATCCAGATTTGCCTCGAACACCCGATTCATGAGGCTCATGAATGCCGTCGATGCATCACAGTAAATTCGAACAGCCCATATCTGCTACTGAAGGCAGTCTTCGGTATGTCCTCCTCCTGGATCTGCAGCTGATAGTATCCCAACCTCAAATCTAGCTTTGAAAAGAAATGGGCGCCCTCCAGCTGGTCAAACAACTCATCTATCCTTGGTAGTGGATAGGTGTTCCGGACTGTCAGTCGGTTCAGTGCCCGGTAGTAAATGCATAATCTAAGTGTCCCGTCCTTCTTTTTGACAAATAACACCGGTGCTCCCCATGGTGAAGAGCTTGGCCGAAAAAAACCAGCTTCCATCAGTTCCTGGAGCTGGCTCTGAAACTCTGTCAGCTCCTTCGGGGCCATGTGGTAAGGGGCTCTAGACGATGGCTTACCCCAGACACCAGCTGTATACGGAAATCCTGCTCTCGGTGCGGGGGTAGCCCTGACATCTTCTCTGGAAATACGTCGGCAAAATCTCGCACCACCTGAATATCCGAGATGGAACCCTTAGCCTCGGCCATCCCATACAACACTTCATAGACTTCCTCCCCCTGTAAGTGGGCCTTGACGGCCTGCACGGATGTCAGCAAAAGAGGGGGAATAGATCTAATACCTTCGATGACGATGAAGGAATCCCCATGCCTTACAGTAATCCTCTTGAACATGCAGTCGATCTGAGCATGGTTCCAGCGCAACCATGTCATTCCCAGGATCAAATCAAAGAATGACATCTTCATGATCGTCACCGGTGCTTCAAATATCTTTCCGTCGATCTCTGCCTCCATGTTGCAGCGGGCGGTGGTGAATAACTCTGATCCGTCAGGTAGCCATATCCTCATCATCAGGTCGGTGAACCGCTCCACGCCTTCCAGCCCTTCCAGGAAGTCTTCCGACACGAACGAGTGCGAAGCACCCGTATCGAACAGTGTATAGGGTGGCTTGCCACTGATGAAGACTATGCCCGGGCATTTAACTTAAATTCTTAGAAATGTAATTATGGATTTCCTCCCTAGTCCATCAGTCCTATATTCATAGCTTTAATTGTCTAGGAAAGAAAAGATTAAAAAAATTAACTGGCATACCTGTGATCACTTGCTCCGGGTTCCGTTGTTGAGTCAGATCCAATGCATATACCTGCTCCCTCTCCTGCCTGTGGTCTCTGCCATGGTATCAACGACCTCGGCCACTTCCTCGGCCTCCAAAATAATGAGCTGGCGGGGCAGCCGGTGGTGTTGGTGGTGGTGCCCCCCTCATGGGGCAGTTCCTCCTGATGTGCCCCACCTGATGACAATTGAAGCATTCTAGCGGGGGATATGCATTCCCCCGGGTCTCTGTGCCTCCCTTAGATCCTCTCGTAGGCCCTTATAGAACCTCTTGGTGTAACCTGCCTCATCCAACTGGTAAGAATCCTCAAACCGGGCCAGATGGTTGAACACTCGATGATACTCCACCACTGTCTTGCTACCCTGTCTCAACTGTAGAAATCTATCCTCCAGCTTGTCTGTGGCCGACTGCGGAACGAAATTCTCCAGCAGTACGGCGCTAAACTACCCCCAAGCTATCTCAGCAACCTCTTTGTCAGCAAACGTCTTGTCCAGCGAAGTCTTCCACCATCTCTTGGCATGGGACTCCAGGCAAGAGACAACCAAGGACAGTCTCTCCTCTTACGAGCACCGGATCCCAGTCAGCATCTCATATATAATGTCCAACCATTCCTCCATCCAAACGGCCGACTCTGTCCCCAAGTAGGATGGATGAAAAAGTCCTCGGAATAAACTCAGCCAGTTGGACCCCGGGTTCGGCTGCGGAGCCCGAAACTTGTTGTGCCCTAAACGCCTCCAGGATAGCTGTCAGAGTCTGCCCCATCACTGACTGTAGGAACGGAGTGGGAACCAAAGGAGGTGGTGCAACCTCGGGAGTATGCTGGACTCCGCCTTGTGGTGTAGGCTGTGCTGGGGGCTGCATGACAAAACCAATAGTAAATAATCGACTCAAACCTAATTAACAGTGGACAATTTACATGTGATCCCCCCATATGGGCACACCACTGCTTCCGCTGCTTAGTTTGTCCCCAAACTAAACTCATGCGGCGGTGACCCAGGGGTTGTGGACTGCTACTTTTCGATCGAGGTCTCCTCTGATAACCCACAGGTCAGAGGATCAAAACCTTGCTCTGATACCACTTGTAAGACCCCTTTTTTTCCTTTTAAAACCATGGGGTCTTAGGCCCAGAACCACCGTTTTGCGGTGACACCTCCACTCCCGGGAAGGTCATCACTACAAAACGCGAATCCGGCCGGCCAAGTCGATCTCAACAGTAGCAAAGAATTAAAAGAGAAGTCCACAGAAAATCACATATAAAGTAAATATAATCTCCACGAAGGGAGTGTCCACAGATATAATCAGAAATACTAAGAATCTCGGGCTCATGCCCAGTACATCAATGTCCTCACTACAAATCTCTCATCGCGGAAGCACAACTAATATAACCAGTAGGGGCCAGGACTCACAGTCCCTGCCGTCTGAACACCGGTACTATATACTATCCCATCTCCGAGCGCGTCAACCTCCGGGGCTGCTCCTCCATGCTGGGCTCCACGGTTCACTAAAATGATGTGGTTCGAAAACCGTTAGTCTAAAAGACTAAGTTCTATCATCCCCGCCCTTCCCCCATTGCACCTAGGCACTGAGCAGGGACGAGGAAAGGAGAGGACAAGAAGGTGGAGAATAACAAATGATCAGATGGCGGCGGAACTAAACTAGCAGTCCAATGGTATATAAGGCAGTAATAAAAGCATGAGAAATTAAGCATGAAAAATAACCTTAACTTACGCGAAAACACATAAGCCGGGGGATCTTTTGCAGGTCTCTTATCGTATAAAGAGTCCCATACCTGCTTGTATGATAGGGTGTCGGTTTTCTACAAAGCATACATATAAAGATTTTTGAATTAAACCTTAACTTATAAGCAAGCTCGCTCGAACTTATAAACCAAGGGGTTGTTTTGCAAGGCCTATTGTATAAGGCGTCCCATACCACTTTATACAATAAGTATCAGGGTCAAATGCAATGGTTATGCTATGAAATACAAATATGACATGCTGTGAACATGCAAGTGCAACACACCCACTCGACTATGTATACACAGACCTTTAGTTCCCCCTTTCTAGAGCCGAACTGTAATACCTCCCCTGTAATGACCGTATAATATGGGTCCAGTCAGGGCCCCACAACATACAGACGCCACAGCTTCAGTATTATAAGATGATATAGGTACCCAATCTCAACACTCATAACACAACACAGCGGAAACAACATGCAAGACTAGAAGTTATCCACGCCTACAAGAGTAACAAGATGGCCTTATGGCCTTACAACAAGAGTGAGTATAAACTCAAATAATACATCAGTCATAAAAGTGCATAAGCACACCTAGTCTACCTCGGCATGCAAGTCGGTCACATGGGCATCATACATACAATGTCATAAAAGTAGAGAAGCAGCAAAAAGGTAACACTTCATGAGGCTTAGGCCTTTCTGGCCGGCGAGCTAGCTCCTGCTTGCGATACTTGCCCTGTAAAAATTATTAGTAACGTGGGTCAGCAAAGGCTGACCTCAAACTGTGTGAATAACACATCTCCTCCCGGCCGCCCCAAACGAACCCCGGGGTTCTCCTCTAACCTGCAAATTAGCACTTCGTATGCAATATTCATAAGCAAGAAAAACAACTAAGGAAACATTCTTGGATGTCTCAAACATCGTACATGTTCTCTAATGCTGAGCATTTAATAATAGGGCCTACTATGCAACATGAATGCAATACCCAGGCTTTACCCAATGCACCCTATAGCGTATGCATCTAGCACAACATCACATCATTTGGGTACTCATTATTTCCCCATTGGCATAAAGTCGCAAACAAAGGGGAACCACAATCCCCTAACGGCATGCAAGCCGCCACACGGAACTCTTGCCAAGGCCACACCCGCTCATGGTCGTAGACCCGGGCGTGCTGGCAAACTCTGACTTCTCATGTCAGGATTCCGTCCAACACACTGACCGATTATAAGAACCTTTGTTGGACCCCACCCGCTCATGGCCTCATTACCCGCGCTTGCCCCATGCTTGGCGTTCTGTCAATCTCACAAAAGGGGACTAGTCTCGTCGGGACACTTTCGACACATGACTTGCACATCACGGGATAGCCAGCCGACCACGGAGACACAGCCATGCCTTGGCACATCACAATCCAAGACAATTCCACCCTAATCCCTCGTTCGTACTGCAGCGTTCCCGTGCACCAAGGAAACCATCTACCACACATGCGGAGCTAACCTTGTCCACCAAGGAAACCATCTACCGCCAATGAGGAGCGAACCTTGTCCGGTACCGGCCACACGTACTCACGCAAGATAACGGGAAGAACACCATAAACATCACACATCACAAACGGTCTCTCGCCGCAACGGATCTCTACGAATCCTTAAACCTCGTATGCAACATCACCGAGTTGGACTAACGGTCGCGACTACGGCTTCACCCACCATGCCTAATCCACTAACAAAGCGGATCTCTATTGCAAAAACATGTCGAGGACGTACTAAATCGACCCGGAGGTTCCTCTTGAACCTTGGCGACCCAAACCCCTCTCATTTGAGAGTTTGGTGCCCAAAAACTAGAAAAGAAAAGATGCTAAAACATGCATCCTAAAACCAAGAGGAGGAGTGTCGTTACCTTCCGACTCCTCTTCCTAGCCATGGAAAATAGCCGGATGAAAAGCACAGCAATCTCTTCTTCCTCCTTCGCTCTCCCTTCTCTCTAGAACTCAGACAGAGAACCAGCGACAAAAAAATAAGGGTGTTGAAACCCTATACACAGGTATATCCCAATCGGATTAACCACCAGCCGTCGATTCCCACAAAAGGGAAATGTACGGCTACGATCCATGGTCTGACCTGGACAAAAGGGGCTGAACACCTCACAGTTCACAAAACCGGAGCAGGACACGTCCGCGACCAATCAATTGTGTCGGTACATTTAGTCAAGATCCCGCCAAAAACCCCTATGTCGACACTCCGCGTCGATAGAGTCAAACACGCCACAATCTGCCCCGCGCTCGACGAACGCTGCCAAATCATCGAACGGAGACTTTGGCAAAATCGTCGAACGCAGGGAAATTGTCGAACACAGATCGATGGGGAAATCGTCGAACGCAGGGAAATCATCGAACGCAAATCCCTGGCAAAATTGTCGAACGCAGGGAAATCGTCGAACGCAGATCGCTGGGGAAATCGTCGAACGGAGGGAAATCGTCGAACGGAGGGAAATCGTCGAACGGCCCTGACACGCCATGGGACACGCCCGTGACCCAGGCCGTTTACCCCTACTCGATGATCGCCACTCGACGATCGACGATCGTCAAACCGAGGGGACACGCCCCCTGTCATGCCTGTGTTCCAGGGCGTGACCTCCCAAACACTTCGTCGACCGAAATTCGACGATCAAGCACCTTACTACGCCACCCGAGCGGGACACGCCCAGGGACACGCCCGTGTCCTAGGCCGTGTGACCCCCAACTAAGACCAAAACTTGGCCAAGAACGCTGATCACCCCTCTTTCAAATTTTGGTGCGTTACAATTCTCTCCCCCTTAAAAGAATTTCATCCCGAAATTACAAAGCAAAAAGGGAACAAAACTTAAATGGTACCTGAACTGAAGAGCTCTAGATACTCTTCCAGCATGGTTTGTTCTCGCTCCCAAGAGAGCTCCTCACGACCGCAGTTGTCCCATCAGACTTTCACGAGTTTGACCTCTTTATTCCGCAACGGCCGAATCTTCGAATCCTCTATAGCAATTGGACGGACTCGCGTCATCAAGTCTTCCTCTATCGGCACCGATGCCGGCTCGATCACCACACTAGCCTCCAACAAGGCTTTCCTCAAGACAGAGACATGGAAGACATCGTGCAATCCACTCAGCTCCGTGGATAATGCCAACTGATAGGCTGCTTCTCCCACCCGTTCAACAACTTCAAAAGGTCCCAAAAACCTTGGACTCAACTTCTTGAGTTGGCGAATCCGTGAGACGCCTTTGAACGGCTTGATCTTCAAATAGACCCAATCACCTACTTCAAACTCCAACTTCCTGTGACGAGCATTAAAATATTTTGCTTGTCGGTCTTGTGCCACCTTCATACGCTCTTGAATGGTCCGCACCAACTCACAAGCGTCAACTACCACCTCCGTTTCCAAAATTTTGGTGTCTCCCGCCTCTGTCCAAGACATCGGTGTTCGACACCCTCTCCTATACAAGCTTCGTATGGCGCCATTTTTATACTTGCTTGATAACTGTTATTGTACGCGAACTCCACCATGAAGAGGTGATCCTCCCACTTCTTGTCAAAGTCAAGAATACATATTCTCAGCATATCCTCCATAGTACGGTTCGTTCTTTCGGTTTGCCCGTCAGTTTGAGGATGGAACGTTGTACTGAACTTTAGATTTGTCCCCAAACTCTTCTGAACCAACCTCCAGTCCTTGGACGTGAAACGTCCGTCACGATCACTGACTATACTTCTAGGAATCTCATGCAGTCGCACAATGTTGCGAACATACAACTCCACCAGCTTCTCTACGCTGTCCTCCTCCTGATTTGGGAAGAAGTGAGCCACTTTGGTTAAGCGATCCACAATCACCCAAATAGCATCATTGCCCTGCTGCGATCTAGGCAAACCATGTACAAAATCCATGGAGATGTCATCAAATTTCCACTAAGGGATTGGAAGAGGCTTCAGGAACCCGCCCGGCTTCTAACACTCGGCCTTCACCATGGCACAAGTTTGGCAACGATTCACATACAAAGCTACGTCCAGCTTCAGCCCCGGCCACCAAAAGGATTTCTTCATATCCAAGTACATCTTTGTACTGCCCGGGTGAATGGAGTACTTTGTGAAGTGAGCCTCAAACATCAACTCCTCACGGAGCTTGCCGAACTACGGTACACAAACCCTTTCGTCCTTCCTCAGAATCCCATCAATCATCTCCCAGGTGCTGCTCTCGCCCTTTTTAGCCTCCACCACATATGTTTGAAACTCCACATCCAAACGGGTCGCTTACCGAATACGATCGGACAAGTAGTTCTGCATTTCAATCCAGTTCAACTGAGCCACGCTGGACTCGCCTCTCGCCACACATTCCAAACCAAAGGACTCCAATTCCCGTACCAACCGCTCATCATGAGCTTCGATCCAATTCCCTTGCCCCGAGTACTTTCTACTCAAGGAATTCGCCACCACATTGGCTTTACCTGGCGTATACTGAATCGCCACATCGTAGTCTCCAAGGAACTCAACCCACCTGCGTTGCCGCATGTTCAAGTCCTTTTGATCCAATAGATAGTTCAGGCTTTTATGATCCGTGAAGATCTCCACCTTTGCACCATAAACATAGTGTCGCCATATTTTCAACGCAAAAATTACCGCCGCCAACTGTAAGTCATGGACGGGGTAATTCCTCTCATGAAGCTTCAGCTGCCTAGACCCAAAAGCTATCACCTTGACATGTTGCACCAAAACACAACCCAACCCGCATCCCGATGCGTCACTGAAGATCTGCAATCCCTCGGTCCCTTGCGGTAGACTTAGGATTGGAGCCATCATCAGTCTCTCCTTCAGTGCCTCAAATGCTTGACTGCACTCTTGAGTCCACATAAACTTATGAACTTTATGAGTGAGTGAGGTGAGGGGTAGAGCTATCCGCGAAAAATTCTCCACGAATCTCCTATAGTACCCTACTAGTCTAAGAAAACTTCGGACTTCCGCCACGGTCCTCAAAACCGGCCAATCTCTGAGGATTCCACTTTTGTTGGATCCACTGCCACCCCATCCCCACTAATCACGTGGCCCAAAAATTCCACCTTCGCTAACCAGAACTCGCACTTTAAGAACTTTGCATACAGCTGATTCTCTCTCAACACCTGGAAGACCACTCTCAAGTGGGTTTCATGCTCCACTTCCGATTTGGAATACACCAAGATGTCGTCAATGAAGACAACCACAAAAGAATCCAAGTATTCCCGAAATACTCGATTCATAAGATCCATGAACACAGATGGCGCATTCGTCAGCCCGAATGGCATCACCGTAAACTCAAAGTGTCCATACCTCGTACCAAATGCAGTCTTGGGTATGTCCTCGTCCCGAATTCGCAACTGATAATAGCCTGACTTCAAGTCCAATTTTGAATACACCACTGACCCCACCAACTGGTCGAACAAGTCGTCTATCCGAGGAATCAGATACTTATTCTTGACGGTCAGTTTATTCAGCTCTCGGTAGTCTATGCACAGCCGCATACTACCGTCTTTCTTCTTTACAAACAACACCGACGCACTCCATGGCGAAGAACTGGGTCTGATATACCCTTGCTCCAACAGTTCCTGCAATTGTACTTTGCGTTCAGCCAACTCCTTTGGTGCCATCCTAAGTGGAGGACGTGACACCGGCCTAGCCTCCGACACTAACTTGATCGAGAAGTCGATCTCCCGCCGAGGAGGCGCTCCAGGAAGTTCATCCGGAAACACATCCTTGAACTCTGCCACTACGGGCACTTCTTCAATTGACAACTGGGAGAGGCGAACCTCCAATAACTCTACAAGCATTGCACCACCCTGGTTAACCGCCCGCATTAACTACATGGCCGAAATCAGGGAATAGGCCACTCCATAAAGGCCCTCAAATTTGACTTCCGTCTGCCCTTTGCTCCTTAGGGTCACTACCTTGGATAGACAATCAATACTAGCGCGCTGCTCTGCAAGCCATTCCATGCCCAAAATCACATCAAACTCAACCAATGGTAAAAACGCTGCTACCAATACGAAGTCAACTCCGTCCAGTTCCCAACAAATACGCCCTTTGGCCCCGGTGGTCATGGATGACCCATAGGGCATGCGCACTTTCAGCTCCGCGTCCGCCGAAAATGTCTCAACTCCTATTCTCTGGATGAAGCTCTCCGCAAGAAAGGAGTGCGATGCTCCCATATCGAACAATACCCTAGCGGGATATCCGGAAACTAATACGAAGCCTATAACATAGACATCACACATAAAGGTCTAAAAGTATGAAGCACAAAGTTAAACTTAAATTTCCTCATACCTCTCACCATATTGGTTTGGCGGATCGCTTCCTGCTGTCCAAGGTTGTAGGCCCTTGGTTGCACCGGTTGGAACCGAGAAGCACTAGATTCCTCCATCTTCCCTTTCTCTGCGGCACTGGGGCCGGAGCACACAGTCTGCTCTTGCCTTGGCTCCTGCTCCGCACCTCCTTGATTACAAGAGCGAGCAATGTGTCCCACCTTACCGTAGAGTGAGAACCTCCAGGCATCCACTTGCTCTTCTCACCGGACCTGGAAGTGTGAGGATTTTTCCTCCACCTAATCCCTTCAGACTTTCCCTGGGATTTGGGAGGCTTCCCTTCCCCTTGCTTGGGAGTGAAACCCTTACAACGTTGGGTTCGCTCCAGATCACTCTCCAATGTCCTGGCAGCCTCAACTAGCTCATTAAAACTTGCTCTCTTCATGGAAATGAGAGGTTGCCTCAGATTCTCCCTCAGCCCCTGGTAGAAGAGGTTATCCCTCTCTACATCATCTGTCATTGTTGTTCCCGCGTAACGACCCAAACGGGTGAACTCCTGCACATACTCGTCCACCGTCTTGTCTCGCTGCATTAAGTGCAGAAACTGCCTCTGAAGGGCCAACCGTGTAGAAACGGGAATGTACCTCTTTAGAAAAGCATCCCCAAATTCTTCCATCGACGGGGTGAGTCCAGGAAATTGGCGGCCGCTATGGCTCACCCACCACAACTTGGCGTCTCCTTCTAACATGAACGTTGCATACTCAGGTTTCTTCTCTTCTGGCGTCTCTGCCGCCCTCAAAAGCTCTTGAATCTGAGCCCACCAATACTCCACATCAGTCGGCATACCAACTCCCTTGAATGACGGGGAATGGAAGCTCAGAAAGTACTTCATGTGCCGGTCTCCATGTCCGACAACCACCCTTTCCACCAAAGGGTCCACTCGCCTGGCTTCTCCGCCTAGCATGGCTGTCGCCGTATCCGGTGTAGCAAGGGTTGCAACCTGAGCTATCGCTGCATCTTGGGCTACCACCATCGCTTCTGCAAGCATGCGACAGAAGTCGGTCGGGTTTACACCCGTGCCCAAAAGACCCGAAGCAGTGGCACTGCTCGCTGAAAGTTCTTCTCTTGCTCTCGCCGTACCCGCCTTGTTGCTTGCACTCTTCAAGAAAACAAGAAAGCTAAGTCAAGAAGCTTTGAAGAAAGCTAAGTCAGAGTGAATCCAGCTGACTTCTTCCAAGAACTCATCAAGAAACTCTCAACTCCCCTCTTTTATTTCTGAGTTGTAGAGTTAATTGTTGTAATACATTTTTAACTTGTAGGATCCATTGGATCTGAGTGAATTGTAAGCCTATAATTATAAAGGCTGAGGGTAGGGCTTGAGAGCCTGAGTGTAGGAGATTGAGATCTCTGAGTGTAGGCCTTGTTGCTGAGTGTAGGCCTTGGTTGGCTGAGTGTAGGCCTTGGTTGGCTGAGTGTAGGCCTTGATTGGCTGAGTGTAGGCTTTGGGATAAAGCTGAGTTGTAAGGCTTTGGTCCTGAGGTGTAGGAACCAATTTGGGTTCTGAGACAGTGGAGGAGTTTGGCTGAATCTAGTACACTGCTAGATAGGCGAAGGGGGAAAGTGGATGTACTCATATCTTGGGGAACCACTATAAACCACTGTGTTGTGTTGTGATTGTGCTGTGTATACTGTGAATGCTTGTGATTGCTGTGCAAAAGTATAAATCTGTGATAATAAACGGTTTGCTGCCAGTAAAGTAAAAAAGGATTAGGTCACCTATTCACCCCCCCCCCCCTCTAGGTGTTTAGGTACCATATCTTTCAAGTGGTATCAAAGCGAGGTTCCTCAAAAAGGACTAACAGTCTGAGGAGATCCTGTTTGGCAGATTCAGTGTAAGGCAATACACAGATTCAAGAAATTCAAGAAAATCAAGAAACATGGGTTCTTCTGAGAATCACAAGGAATTGGGTTCCATGAAATTACCATATGCAGAAAGAAATTTTTGGGATCTGGAAGGAAAGGGTAAGGCTGTTTATGGAGGCCTCAGACCCTAGAATCTACATCACAGTAAAGGAAGGGCCTTATGTGCTCATGAAGATTTCAGTTTTGGATGCAAATCAGAGAACTCCAAAGGATTTCTCTGAGATGACTAAGGATGAGATTGTCCTAGCCACAATGGACAAGAGGGCACAGAACATAATAGTGAGTGTCATTGATGATGCAACTTTTCAGAATCTTATACATTGCAAGACAGCTAAAGAGATGTGGGACACTCTTATAGTGTATATGGAAGGATCTGAAGAAGTTAGACAAGATAGAAAATCCTTGCTAAATCAGGAGTATGAGAGTTTTAGACAAGGTAAAGGTGATAGCATAACTGAGTGCTACAAGAAGTTCTACAGAATAGTTAATGAACTCATGTCTTATGGAAGAGAGTTCAGTAACTATGAACTAAATGATAAGTTCCTAAGGTCCCTAACCAAAGATTGGGACACAAAGATCTGTGCCATTAGAGAAATGGCTAAGTTGGGAGAAATTCCTCCTCCTACACTGTTTGGCAAGTTATTGTCATATGAGATGCAGTTGACAGTGAGGAAAGAGGAGGAGAAATCAACAAGGACTGAGCACAAGGAAAGAACTGTTGCTTTCAAGACAGAAGTTCCCAGAAAGTGCAGAAATAAGTCATCAACTCCACCTCCAGAGGTAGTTGAATCAGAGTCTGATGAGTCTGTCAGCACAAAGACTGAGAGCAGTGAAAGTGATGAAGACTTTGTTGCCTTCACTAGACACTTTCAGAAATTCTTGAAGAAGAAACAGTGGAGGTCAAGACCTTCTTCTTCTAAGGGAAAGGAAGTCTTTTATCAGTAGAAAAAAGCCTTCAAAGAAAGACAGGAAGAGGACAAAGTCAAGCAAGGCAACTGGATCTAAGATAGTGTGCTATTGCTGCAATAGACAGGGCCATGTTATTGCAGATTGTCCAGAGAAGAGAAAGGAATCTGGTGACAGGAAAAAGACTCACTTCAAAGGAAAGAAAGAAAAGTCTTTTGTTGCCAAGAAGGAGAAGACTCTATCAGATATCTCTTCTTCAGAAACTGAGTCTGAGGCTGAAGCCTACATAGGGTTGTTTGCTGAAGAAGAAGAGGAAGAATTCATGCAGATCATGGAGTCTATTTATGAACAATAAGACAGTCAATGCCAAGGGCTAATGGCTTTGACAGAGAGTGCCAAAATCCTGGAGCAGCCAGGACCCAGTCAGGTACAAAGTTCAAGTTTAAATTCAGTTTCTTGTTCTAGTTCAGATTCAGATTCTTCTTCATCAAGTGATGAGAATGTATCTGAGTCTGAGGATGATATTCATCAGCTTATAGATGAATATAAGGTGCTGTTGCAAGCTTACAAGAAAAGCAAGACCCTAGCCAAAAGTCAGGCAAAGGAAATTGCTATCTTAAAGCTGCAGCAACAGATTTTGAGAAGTCTTTTGATCAAAAACTGAATGAGATAGCCAGGTTGAAGCACATAACAGTGATTCAAATGGGTACTATATTATTTAAAAATGATCAAATCAAGAGTCTGGAGATCAATCTTCAGAAAGAGAGAGAGCTTGTTGCTAGGTTTTCTAAACCTAAGTCAGTGTTACCTTTAATTGATGAATTTGTTCATCATAAAGGCAAGGCTGGACTGGGCTTTATTAGACCTGCAGGGACTGAGCAGTCCAAGTCTAAGTCCAAGGGCAAAGCCCCAACATTCAACAAGGCTGCTGTAGACAAGACAGCCAAGGCTGTACCTAAGCAAAGGTACAATAAGTTTGAATGTTGGTGCTGTGGCAAAGTTGGCCATTTTGCAGTGGACTGTTGGCACAATGCTAGTGCCAAAGTGAGTACCAAACTACCTGTTGGAAAGCCAGTGGGTAGCTTTGTCAGATTGCAGACTAACAAGTACCAAGGACCCAAGAATTCTTTGGGTTCTAAGGTTCATTAATCTGTTTTGCAGGTGAGTCCAAGTGGCCATACCCCAACATGGTACTTGGACAGTGGATGTTCCAGACATATGACTGGAACTAGAAGATTACTAAAGGACTACATTCCAGTAAAAGATGGTCCAAAAGTCACCTTTGGTGGTTCTGAAAAAGGAATCATCAAAGGGTTTGGTAACATTTCTACAAACTTGGTTACCATTACTCAAGTGGCTTATGTTAAAGGGTTGAAACACAACCTAATAAGTATAAGTCAATTAAGTGATGTAGGGTATGACATCTCATTTGTTAAAAATGGTTGTCATATCAAGAGGTCAAGTGATCAAGAGATCATTTTGACAGGTTATAGGAAGAGGAATGTCTACTGCCTAGACATTATGTTGAGAACAATGGTTCTCCAGTTTGTCTTGTAGCTGATGAGACAGTCTCTCATTGTGTCAAATGGCACAAGAGGCTTGCCCATCTTAACTACAAGACTATTAGCAAACTCTTTAGCAAAGAGTTAGTGAGGAATGGTCCTCAAGTTAAGTGTGTTAAAGATGGTATTTGCTCAGCTTGTCAAAAGGGCAAGCAGACTAAATCCACCTTTAGAAGCATAGAAAACAAAGATGCTGTGAGGTGTTTATACCTCTTGCATATGGATCTCTTTGGTCCAATGCCAGTTCACAGCTTAGGTAGGAAGGTCTATACCTTTGTAGTTGTAGATGACTACTCAAGGTTTTCCTGGGTGTTCTTCTTAAGACAGAAATCTGAAACACCTAGTGTCTTCTATAGCTTTGTCAAGCAAATTCAGAATGAACTAAATAGTACAGTGGTCAAAATTAGAAGTGACCATGGTACTGAATTTCAGTCTGATAGCATGACAAAACTGTGTGAAGACTTTGGGATATTTCAAGAATTCTCTTCACCTAGAACACCTCAGCAAAATGGCATTGCTGAGAGGAAGAATAGAACCTTGATAGAGGCTGGTAGGACCCTACTAAGTGATACATCACTGCCAGAATATTTCTGGGCTGAAGCAGTTAATACTGCATGCCATGTTATAAATAGGGCTACCATCACTAAAAGGCTAAATAAGACCCCCTATGAAGTTGTGAAAGGCAGGAAACCAAACCTATCCTATTTTAGGATCTTTGGTTGTAAATGCTTCATACTTAACAATGGGAAGTCTTACTTAACTAAGTTTGCTGCCAAGTCCCAAGAGGGAATTTTTGTTTGGTACAACAATAATAGTAAGGCTTATAGAGTCTAAAACTTGACTACACAAGTTGTAGAAGAATCAGTGCATGTAGTTTTTGATGAGACTAAACTTATTAATAATGAGTTGTCTAGCAGTGTATGCAGCCCCACAGGTTTAACAAAGAAAATGGACAAGCTTACTATAGAAGAAGTGCCTGCTGCAAGACAGCAAGTAGAAGAAAGTAGCTGTTGTCCAGGGGGAGAACTACATGTGCCAATTACTGAAGAAATACAAGGAATACAGCATGATGCAGATGCTGAAGTGGTTCAACCAGAAGTTAGGATGCCTCCAGCCCACAGGCATCTTAGAGATCATCCAGTAGAGCTGATTATTGGAGATCCAAGACAAGGAGTTCAAACCAGGAGTAGAAACATGAATGCAGCAATCTACTCCAGCCTTCTGTCACAAGTTGAACCTAAGAAGTTTGAAGAAGCAATACAAGATCCACAATGGACTGAAGCAATGCAAGAAGAGCTTAATCAGTTCAAGAGGTGCAAGGTCTGGGAATTAATTCCTAAACCTAAAGACCACAATGTAATAGGAACTAAGTGGATCTACAGGAATAAGATGGATGAACAAGGGGTCATCATTAAGAATAAGGCTAGACTGGTTGCTAAAGGATATAGGCAAGAAGAAGGTATTGATTTTGATCAAACCTTTGCTCCAGTAGCCAGACTGGAAGCCATAAGGATGTTCTTGGCCTATGCAACCTATCAAGGATTCAAGGTTTACCAAATGGATGTCAAGTCAGCATTCCTAAATGGTAATCTTAAGAAAGAAGTCTATGTGGAGCAGCCTTCAGGTTTTGTTGATCCAACTCTACCTCATCATGTCTATAGACTTAGGAAAGCTTTATATGGGTTAAAGCAAGCCCCTAGGGCTTGGTATGAAACCCTATCTAGTTTCCTCATTGAGAACAAGTTCTCAAGGGGGAAAATAGATAAGACTCTATTCCTTAGGGAATCTAGAGGCAAAGTTATACTAGTCCAAATATATGTAGATGACATTATATTTGGGTCTACTGAAAGCAGCCTTTGCAAAAGGTTTGCAAAACTTATGCAAGGTCAGTTTGAGATGAGTAGTATGGGAGAGCTGAAGTTTTTCTTGGGTCTCCAAGTTAAACAGACTGAGAGTGGTTTGTCCATTTGTCAGTCAAAGTTCACCCTAGAACTCATAAGGAAATATGGTATGGATTCATCCAGCACCATGAAGACTCCTATGGGGTCAAGTATGTCTCTTAGCAAGGATGATGCAGGAAAACCTGTAGATGAAACCTTGTATAGAGGGATAGTTGGCTCCCTATTATACTTGACTGCTAGTAGACCTGACATCATGTATGCTACATGTGTTTGTGCCAGGTATCAAGCCTGCCCTAAAGAGTCTCATTTGACAGCAGTCAAAAGAATATTGAGATATCTAAAGGGCACTCCCTATCTAGGCCTCTGGTACCCTAGGAATGGAGATTTTGATCTAACAGGTTATTCAGATGCAGACTTTGCAGGATGCAAAGAGGATAGAAAGAGCACTACTGGAACCTGTCAATTCCTAGGTGGGAGACTAATTTCATGGAGTAGCAAAAAGCAAACCAGTGTGACTATCTCCACAGCTGAGTCAGAGTATGTGACTGCAGGAAGTTGCTGTGCTCAACTTCTGTGGATTCAACATCAGCTAGAGGACTATGGATTTCAGGTAAGTAGAACTCCACTTTTCTGTGATTCTACAAGTGCTATTTCAATAGCTAATAACCCTGTATCACATAGTAGAACTAAACATATTGAAATTAAATATCATTTTCTTAGGGAGCATGTAGAAAGAGAAGATATTTTACTTGAATATGTTAAAACTGATAATCAGATAGCTGATATGTTTACTAAGCCCCTAGAAGAAGCTAAGTTCAATAGATTCAAAATTGAACTAGAAATGATAAACTTAGAATAAGTTTACAGAATTAAAATTGGCTAAGTAAAAAGGTGTCGACACATAGACAAGTCTATGTCGACACAGAATAGTGGTGTCGACACTTCAGGAAAAAGGTGTCAACACATCTAGGATGTTGGTGTCGACACTTCAGAATGTTTGTGTCGACACATGTCAAGTAGGTGTCGACACATCCAATATGGTGTCGACACTTATGTTTTACTCAGAATTTTCTAAGTAAAGTCTCGACAATGTGTCGAGTTATGTTGTGTCGACACATAACCAAGTGTCGACACATAAAATCTGTTGACTAAACTTGTGTCGACACATGTGTGTCGAGACATTATAAGTCAGTGTCGACACTTATATCCAGTGTCGACACATTTTAAGTTAGCTGTCCCGCCTGTTCATCTTCAAAATCAGAAAGGTATAAATAGGGTTCTGTCTTTGTTTGTCGACACGCTTTCAAAGTTTCGAGACCAAAACTTCTGTGTCGACACCTCTCTTTTCTAAAGACAAATTCTACAAACCCTAATGGCTCCTAAGCTTGAGGAGAACGTTAACGAAGGTTATGAGCTTGTGCGCGGCGCGTTCGACGATGCTGATCCAGAACTCAAGGCGGTTGTAACCCTAGTCGCCAATTCTAGACTAGAATATCTAGTGTCAGAACCTACAAAGATTTGGAAGAAGGAGGTACTTGAATTCCTTAATGGAGCCGTAGTAGATGACTTTGGATACAGAATCAAATCCAGAGTTCATGGAACTAAGGTCAAGGTTTCACCAAAGAGTCTGAGGAAGGTACTCCAGCTACCAAAAACTTAAGATGAAGAAGAGGTTACTGCTTCAAAGACCAGGGAAGCTTTAACCTGGTGTGGACTTGATCCTAAGATGAAGATAGGATCTGTTTTCAACAGAAAAGGCATGAATAATCAAGGAAGTTCATGTCTGAGATTGTGGGAAAAGTCTTACTCAGCAAGCCTGGAGGGCATGACAGAGTGTCTGCCTATATGTTTGGAATTATGACTAGAATTATCTTTGCTCTAAGAACTGACTGGTCTATAGTGGTTTATGAGAAGATTAAGGAGAGCTTGAAAAAGCCCAATCTGGGCAGGATCATTAGTCTCTACCTAGCTGGTACCATACCAGAGGTAATGAATACTACTGCAGGAAACAAAATCAACCACATGAGGAAGATGGATCAAAGGATCTTTTCAAGATGGGACAGAGTGTTGTCCAAGGAAATACCAACCCCAGAGAAGTAGTTACTGAGAAGGAGTCTCCTCCAAAGAAGAAAAGGAAGACAGCTCCTGTGGAACAAGTGTCCACAAGCAGTTCAGGTAGTGAAGAACATGTTGTTTTCACTCCTGATGATCAAGAGGAAGAGCTGTAGTGAAGACCCTGCTGCTCAAGAGAATGCTGAGATCCAGGGGGAGCTACCACAGCTAGCCCCATCCACAGGGATCAAAGCCAGGGGGAGCCTCCAGTTGTAGAAGAACCATCTACACTGGACAGTGAGCAAGCCACCACCATCATCCAAGAGGTACTCACTGACCTAAATACTTTAGAATATCTTATAGAAGATGCTGATTTGTCTGATGTTCCTCAGCAAACTCAGTTGCATAGTCAAGAACCAGATGTTGTTATCAAAGATACATCTGCTGCTCCAGTAATTCCTGATCCAGAAGTTGAAGAACAAAGAATGTCTCCAGCTCAATCACCTCAAGAGTTCACCATGGAAGATTTATTTCTAAATCTAGATCAAGCTGATTTTGACATGGACAAAGAAGCTGCTGGAAGTGATACTGCTGCTGAGGGGGAGCAAATGCAAGTTCTGGAAGAGCCTATAAGGCAAGAAACTGAGAAGGCACCTGATGTGCAAGCTGACAAACCTCCAAGCCCTAAGGAGAGGGTTGACATAGCCAGCACTTCTGCCTCTGAAGATGAGGAGAGTGCTAGGGCAAAGAAGAAGAAATTGTATGTCTTTAAAAGGAGAAGTCAGAGTTATAAGAAAGCTCTGCAATCTATAGCCCACAGCCTATAGTTCAACAAGCTACAATGTTGATTATAGTGCATTAATGATTGCAATGCAGATTAAAATGGATGAACAAAGAAAAGCCATTGAGGCTTATGTTGATGCAGGGCACAGATCATTACAGTTTGATCTTGCCCAAGATATAAAGTCTATAAGGTTTGAAATGAACCTTAACAAAAAGGAAATGATTGATTGCTTCCACAAAGGTGGAAATGCAGTGGTGTATTTGGCAACACACCAAGAGAAGATCAAGGCACAGGTGGATGATATAGCATTGAAACAAGGATATGTTCTTGAGAATCAATTAAGAATGAATGACAATTTGACTGCCTCCCATAATGCTATAGTCACTGAGTTGAAGAACAAGGCTGCTGAACCTTCTACATCCACTGCTGCTGCTAAAGCTGATTTTGATAAAGTATTCCAGGAAGAAATTTCTGCTGTAAAGACTGCTATCCAAGCCTCCCAGAAGGTCATATCTGAACAACTTCAAAAGCTAAAACCTTACTTTAAAGATGGAATCAGATACTTGGATAGTCAGATCAGATTTCAAAAGGATGATGTCAGAGATCACATGGCTAGAGAAGTCATAAAGGGGGAGAGAGTGTTAGTCAAGGCAAGTTCTGATCATGCAAAATGGATATCAAATTCAATCAGGGCTAAACTTGGATACCCTCCTCTGTGTGATGACCAAGATGTTGCTGAATCAGGCATTAACCCTGCTTATTTTGGAGGTGAGCCACCAGAAGTAGCTCAAGTCATTTATCCACCTCCAGACTTTGAAATGATTCAAGCAGATGTGAGCACCATGTATAGCCCACCTGAGGGCAAGGAAATGTCCATATTGAAAAGGTTGTTCAACCTATTACTGAAGCCATGCAAGAGGCATTCCAGAAGGAGGAAGAGACAAGGTTGTCCAAGAAGAGGTTTAGGGAACAAGCAGAACAAAGGCCAGATTTTGAACAGTGGAGCCCTACCTCTAGGAATATAATTTTAACTGCCTGGAAAGCTGCCAAGGACAATACTCATGACAGGAACAAGTGGTTCTCTGAAGCTGAATGGAGAAAACATGAAATAAGACAAGAGGTCATTGTTCAATTCAGAAGGAAGGCTAAGATGGGAAAGCAACCTCCTACTGCAGTGGAGCCTAGCAAGTACTTCCCTAAGCCATATCACTACTTTGAGAGGCAGAAGATCAAGGCAGAAGAACTCAAAAAGAAAGATCTAAAAGGCAAGAAGCCTGCTGTTGCTGAAACTGCTGAAGCCCCTGTCAAAGCTCAAGTCCAACCTGGCAAAGGCATAGTTATCAAAGAACCAGACCAGAAATAGATTAAAAATTGACTTGAAGATTGTTGTAATCTTTTGAATGTAAAACATTTTTGTAAACCACTGAAGATGTATAAGAAAAATGTTAGAACAATTTATGATAAATATATTTCATGATTGTTTTGTGAATGTGTCTATTTCTTGTTTGTTCTGAAATGATGAATGTGTATACATGTGTGAATTAATATATGTTTATGTTTACCCTGCTGTAAATAATCTGCTTTACATCATTTTGTAATTTTTAATTTTGAATGGTGTATATCATTGACTAAGGGTTATGACTTCTCCAAATAGGGGGAGATTGTTGGATACATTGGTCAAATGTACCTGATTTGAAGAAGCCTCACCCAACTCAATGATATACATCATAATGTATTTGATGTATGTTGAGTTTACTTGTGCAGGTTAAGAAATCACTGGACTGAAGCAAAAAGTTTCTAAGTCCATGTGTCGACACCCTAGAGGGAAAGTGTCGACACTTAAGAAGACTTGTGTCGACACCCAGACAAGCAGTGTCGACACTTGGAGTCATTGTGTCGACACCTGGGATGCAGAGTCGACACCAGACAGAAAGTGTCGACACTTGGAGCTGTGTCGACACTTAGTGAAGGAAAGTGCAGACAGAAAGTGTCGACACAAGGAGCTGTGTCGACACCCAGTGAAGCTGTGTCGACACTCAGCAAAAGTCTGCAGAGACTAAGTTAAAGTGTCGACACTCAGAACAATGTGTCGACACTCAATAGAAGAGCCAGCATTTGAAGTATGTGTCGATACCCAGCACAATGTGTCGACACACAACCAGAAGAGTCAACACATGAAGTAAGTGTCGACACCCAGCACAATGTGTCGACACTTAGCTAAAGACTCTACACTTGAAGAAAGTGTCGACACAAGGAGCTGTGTCGACACTTAGCAAAGATCAGAAAGATCAACAAAAATATTCTAAGTACAAGTGTCGACACTAAGGAATGTGTCGACACTCAGCTGAAGTCCCAACAAGAAGAAAGTGTGTCGACACAAGGAGCTGTGTCGACACTCAGCAAGTATCGACATTGAAGACTATGTGTCGACACCAAGAAGCAGTGTCGACACTTGACAGATTCAACACAAGAAGTTGTGTCGACACAAAGGAGATGTGTCGACACTTAGAAGAATTCAGCAAAAGCTAGAAGAACAAGTACTTGTGTCGACACTCAATTTCAGTGTCGACACATGCAGAAGAATCTGTGTCGAGACATACAAGGAGTTGTGTCGACACCTTGTAGACTTGTGTCGACACTTACACAACATGTGTCGACACTTGGACTATAAGTGTCGACACTTAAAGACAGAAAGTCTCGACACTTACAGACAGTTAGAGATTTTCAAGAAATGACTGGATGACTTGACAGCTGTCGTTCCAGCCAGTCTACAGCACCTGTCAGAGATATCAGAAGTCAGTTATGGACCGAACCAGCCGGTTACCATGAAGAAGGCCTATAAATAGGCACCTACAGTTTACAGAAACTGTTGTTCAGATAGTTGTTCAAGTGGATCACATTGTTGAAGAACAAGTTATCAAAGTGGTACCAAGAGTATCAACACAAGAAGATCTTGTAGTCCAAGTGCAGATCTAAGAAGTTGGAGAGAGAGGGCTCCATCCAAGAAATCAGCCTCTGGAACTAGGCTGAGAAGAAGGATTCAGATTCAATTCTGGATCTTAAGTGGCAGAGGTCAAGGAACAACTGCAGGAGGATTCAGTCTTATTCAGTTCTACTCAAGAAGCTTTGAAGAAAGCTAAGTCAGAGTGAATCCAGCTGAGTTCTTCCAAGAACTCATCAAGAAACTCTCAACTCCCCTCTTTTATTTCTGAGTTGTAGAGTTAATTGCTGTAATACATTTTTAACTTGTAGGATCCCTTGGATCTGAGTGAATTGTAAGCCTATAATTATAAAGGCTGAGGGTAGGGCTTGAGAGCCTGAGTGTAGGAGATTGAGATCTCTGAGTGTAGGCCTTGTTGGCTGAGTGTAGGCCTTAGTTGGCTGAGTGTAGGCCTTGGTTGGCTGAGTGTAGGCCTTGGTTGGCTGAGTGTAGGCCTTGATTGGCTGAGTGTAGGCTTTGGGATAAAGCTGAGTTGTAAGGCTTTGGGCCTAAGGTGTAGGAACCAATTTGGGTTCTGAGACAGTAGAGTTTGGCCGAATCTAGTACACTGCTAGATAGGCGAAGGGGGAAAGTGGATGTACCCATATCTTGGGGAACCACTATAAACCACTGTGTTGTGCTGTGATTGTGCTGTGTATGCTGTGAATGCTTTGTGATTGCTGTGCAAAAGTTATAAATCTGTGATAATAAACTGTTTGCTGTCAGTAAAGTAAGAAAAGGATTAGGTCATCTATTCACCCCCCCCCCCCTCTAGGTGTTTAGGTACCATATCTTTCACTATGTGTCCAACTCAACTCCCAAATTAATAACCCCATGAAGCAGCAATCTTCTGAATATATAATATTTGAGAAGAATTCAAACATTTGAATTAAAACCATTCTAAAACACCTGAAGAATCCTTGAGGATTGTAACTGCCCTAGAGTTAATTAGAATTAAAACTCGGTGATAAATCCATATTTAATGCTGCCTGAAACGACTATATTCATTAAGAATATTTAGCACTAAATATCAGAGTATGACTGACTGAAATTAAGCCTTTCAAAATCATTCTGCCTTCAGAATATAAAACTGCCTGAACATGGAACACTATAAGAAATTCATCGAAGTGAGCCTGGAGATCGTTGAACTGAGCCGGGAGTTCGTAGAACTGAGCCTGGAGTTCGTCGAACTGATCCTGGAGTTCGTCGAGCTGAGACTGGAGTTCGTCGAGCTGAGCCTGGAGTTCGTTGAGCTGAGCTTCTGAGTTGTGATCATCGTTCGTCGAATGGAGCCCATAGTTCGTCGAGCTAAACTCAGTTAGAACTCTGAGTTCGTCGAACTGAGCTCGGCGTTCGTCGAACTGAGCTCAGCTTTCGTCGATCTGAATTCTGCGTTCGTCGAACAACACTTCTCTGGAATTCTTTTGATGTAGCAACCCTAGAAATAGACCTATGACCCTAGACTATATAAAATGGGTCAAACTAATCATCCTAAACAAATAATAGTGATCTTAGCCCAAATCAGTAATAGGGTTCCAACATCTATTTATATGACCCGTCAGAGAATAAGATTGCCCCAGGTCTTGTCGTTTCTATTTCATATGCTACCCAAATCACTCCAAGAGATTTAAGTTCTATTCCCCTTTAGGAAGACCCGAAATTGTGGAGTCACAAACAGCTAAATTTTTAGAATGGGAAGTCGCTGATGAACCTAGTTGCTCTTGCCCTATTAATGAAGTCGAGGAAGTTATGCCCATTAATTTATCTGTGCCCTTGGTAGGAGATCCTGTGGTGCCTGAATCTATGACGGAACATGTTGAGGATGTGGAAGCGGTCTTACCACCGATTACAGTTGAGGTTCCTCCTCAAGTTCAGGAGTTTCATCCACCCGCTAGGAGATCCATTATGCCTGCAATTTCCTCAGACTATGAAGTCTATTTATGAGAGAGTGATTATGATATTGGTCAAGTGGTTGGCCCAATGACATTTAATAAAGCTGTGTCTGGAGCTCAAGTTGATCTATGGTAGGATGCGATGAAAGATGAGATGGAGTCTACGAAGTTGAATAAGGTTTGAGAGTTGGTTGAGTTACCCAAAAGTTGTAAGCTCATTGGTTCTAAATGAATGTTTAAGACCAAGAAAGACTCTAAAGGAAAGGTCGAATGGTTTAAGGCCAGACTGGTAGCCAAGGAATTTACATTGAGAGAAGAAATCAATTATCACGAGACATTTTCTCATGTTTTCTCTAAAAACTCTTTTAGAGTGATAATAACATTAGTAACTCATTATGATTTGGAGATACATCAGATGGATGAAAGACTGCATTCCTGAATGGGGATCTTGATGAAGAAGTCTATATGGTGCAACCTGACAGATTCAAGTCTCTATATGGTCTAAAATAAGCTTCTAGACAGTGGTATCTGAAGTTTGATGAGGTGGTTACTTCTTTTAGTTTTGTAGAAAATAAGGTCGACTGTTGTATATATCTCAAGATTAGTGGGAGCAAATACATCTTCTTAATTCTGTATATTGAGGATATCTTGTTTGCAAGTAGTGATTTGACATTATTGCATGAATCTAAGCAATTTATGTCAAAACACTTCGATATGAAAGATATTGGAGAAGCATCCTTCTTTCCAGGAATTTAGATAATTAAGGATCGATCTCACCATACATTGGCACTCTCTCAGAAAGTCTGCATCGAGCGTGTACTTGAGAGATTTATCATGCTTGGTTGTAAGCCTGGTGGCATACCTGTGCTTAAGGGTGATAAGCTAAGCTTATCACAATGCCCCAGGAACGATATAGAGAGAGTGCATGAAGGATATACCTTATGCTAGTATGGTAGGCATCTTAATGTATGCCCAAGTCTGTACCAGACTGGACATTACATTCGTGGTAGGACTTTTAGGCAGATATCAGTCGAATCCAGGACCTTATCATTGGGTGGACGCCAAGAAAGTCTTGAGGTATTTGAAAGGAACTAAGGATGTTAAGTTGGTCTACAATAGAGTTCAAGAACTTGAGCTTGTGGGGTATACGAATTCTAATTTTGTCGGGTGTGAGGATGATAGAGAGTCTACTTTAGGTTATATCTTTAAGTTTGTTGGTGGGGTCATTTCGTGGAAAAGTGTCAAATAGACACTCATCACTTCATCCACAATGCATGTGAAGTTCGTCGCTCTTTTTAGAGCTTCCATTCACATAGTGTGGCTTAAGAATTTCATTACAGAGTGGAAGGTCGTCGATTCTATAGCTGGACTCATTCGGGTGTACTGTGATAATATCTCTGTTGTTATGTTCTCGATGAACAATAAGAGTATGACAGGGTAAATGCATATGAAAATTAAATTCTTGACTGTTAAGGAATTTGTCAAGAATGGTGACATTTTGGTGGAGCATTTATGGACAGATGACATGTTGGCTGATCCACTTACTAAAGTACTTCGCCCTAACGTGTTCCAAAAACATGTTATTAATATGAGGCTTAAAGAGACGATCGATGTTCTAAATTAGTGGGAAGCTACATGAAGCTCCAATTCAGTTATCTATCATTTAATTTGCACTTTATTTAATTTATTAAAATTAAAGAATATTCATTCAAGGATATCATTAAGTTTTGGTATTCATTGAGTTTTGGTGACGCGTCACACTTCATTCAAAGTTTCATGACTTGTGTCAGTTGGAGCATAAGGCCGATGACACTTCAGTTGAATTGTGCTCTGTAGTATGTCTTTTGACACATGAATTTTGGAACATTAAGGTTAGACATACTTATTTTTTTGAACACTTAAGAACTCCTCACAGCATGATTTAGTGCATTAATTTGAGAAGTTTGATTGACCACCAAAATTAGAACATCCTTCATGTGCAAAACTTCAGTATGTTGTTTTATGTTTTATTTAATTGCGCTTTGTTCATGTCGATTGAGTCCATAAGATGATGTGACCATGAAAAGTCTTGTATCGCTTAATGATGTGGTTGCCACCATGATTCAGAGTTAAGGATTTGCTTGGACCGGATTGACGTGGGAGTAGACTCAATATCGCATTTGCTAATTGGTACTCTTAAGTTTAGTGAAGATTTTATCAGAATGTCATTAGTTGTGATGAATATAAGTCCAAGTGATAGAATGCTGGAAATTTTTCCCGTGAAGTGGACTCGATCCATCGAGATATCCCGATTTAGTCATGCGCAAATATTTAGTCTATTTAGACTCCCACGAGTGCACGTTATTTCAGTCGCGCGAACGGTCGAAGCCTGTGATAGGTGGGCTAGATCATCTCGTAAATTAAGGGCACGGACTCAGTCTCACCCTAGGCACAAAATTTGATGGTTATGAGAATTCAATTAATTAGAGAAGTTATTTTTGGGTTTGAGAAATTAATCATGATTAATTTCTCAATTAGTAACTCTTATATGGGCTATCCTTATTAATAGCCTTCGGTGAATTTTCATTCTTCCTAGGGTGTGAACTAGGGCTGAAAAGATGTCCCGATTGACCCTCTTTTTCATTGCGAAACCGCCTGAGATGCCTCTCTTGCAACTTGCAAGTGCCCTGCAACGATCTTCTGTCTTAGCAGGCCAGTGTTGTTCCTGGTATTCGGTTCATTCGAGAAGAAACAACGGGGATCCAGTTCATACGTTGATCTACAGTTCGGATCTCAGAACGCCATCACCATCCAGGTCTTGTACCTCCTTCAGGCTTCAGATCTCGAAAGAAAAGGTCAGATCTGTTATCTTATTTTCAAGACCAAAGGTCAGGGAAGACATAATCACACTCGAGCACTTTGGCTACCCATTCCCATTTCCTCTGTTCTTGAGGAAATCACAGGTGAAGGAAGAAAAACACCCTTCCGGTTCAGATCTGGAACCATGATATCATAAAGGATTTGTCAAACAACTGTGCTCTATTCTCTTTGGTTATATTCCTGGATTGAGAAAGGCAAGACCCCACAAGCTCCCATTCATCTTCACTGCCACCGTAAAACCATTTCAAGATTTCAGGAAGTGGACAAAGTTTAACAAATACATGTTTTGTGCTGACTTCATCTAAATGCAGAGAATAAGATCGCTGTATAACCTTGGACAAATATTGTATGTTAGCGGGATCCGCTAACGCCGCAGAATTCATAAGGAAAAACACATCACAACGGTTGCGAATTTCTGCGATCGTGAAAAACGAGCAATCTAAGAATGATATAAATTAACTTCCGCACTTAATTTACTGTTCGTTCTAGCTCACTTTATTTTTGTGCTCATAAGTTAGGAAAATAAATTTGTGTATTAACTTCAATTAGAGACTGTTAGTGCTTAGTTAAATTCGTCCTAGAGGTTTCTGCGTCGCTGCATTTAGCAAAATCTTCCGAAATATTTATTCATTGTAGCTACACACACTCCTAAATTTTAATAACAACATGATGTTAATGAAGTTCTGTAAGAGGATTCAGGTAAGGATTCTTGATAAAAAAATGGTTTTAGGAGGAACTTATGTTCTCTTATCAATGGGATGAATCTCGCAATCTAGGGAGCAGATCAATATGAGGAATATTCATAATTTGGTTGTGTATAGTTGGATTGGTCTTGCTTGATCAATGAAGTTTGTTTGTTTTTCCAATTGTTGTGAAGTCAAGATTTATGCTCTGTTACAACTATCAGTTTAGAGCTCATTCCCCACAAAATCACTTCATGATTCTTAAGTGCAAAGAATTGGTAAATCTTTTGTTTTAGATCTACCGGTTATCATAGAGAGGCTAATGTTGGCCAGTCTTTTTCGATATATGTTTCTTTTCACGTGCGGATACAATAAAGGCTTTGCTTTCTGAGCGACCTACCCTTTGTCACGCCATTACCCTACGCAACTATTGCAAGTATCAAAATTATTCTCCCTCACTCCTCTCTCTCTCAATTTTTTTCTCAGCCTAAGTGATTTATCCAAGTATACATTCATCAGAATATTATTCATTTTATGCAAATGTTATGTTTGATGAAATGCTCTAATGAAAATTTTGTTTCTCAAATGCTCTTATTAAATTTCAGCTTCCTAAAACTCTGATTAATTAATAATGTTCATATAAATATTTTGATTGTTACATCTTCTCCTTTGACTTAGGCCATCAGTTTTGGTAGGTGATTGTGGTTTTTGGTTTTGATGTTTGCAATTACTTTTTAATTCTCCTTTGGTTGTCACCTGAAAACTTTTCTTGAATCTTCTGCACAGAAGTTATATTATTGAATTTGTCTTCAGATTGGTAATTTTTACCTATAAAAAACCATAGTTTAACTTGGAGAAAGCTGCACGTTTATGTGTCAACGAATTCGATTTGATCGTTAGCGATTGGAGATAAAAATCATTTGTTCCTTCTTTTACTAATTCATTGGGTGGGCTCCAGACTAATGATTGAAGGAAAATGACATCTTCATCATCATTTCTTCTATTGAACAACTTTAGTTTTTCTCCATTGCACATTTGCAATATGCATCTTCAACATTCAAAAAGGATATCATCATTCCAATTCACCATTTATAAAGATAAGAAATTTTGCTCAATATAAAATTGAAACCTCATTTTCCACAAAATATGCTATTTTCAAACTTATTCCACCCAAAGATATATTCCACACACAACTTGCATCAAGTTAATGTTTTTCATTTATTGGGCGACAACGAAACATGAGTGGCAATATTGAGTGAAATGGAAGATGCACAAATCATGTTTAAGGATGATCTTTTGGACAATCATGTATTTTATGATGGTTTCTGATAATAGCTCTTTTAGGTCACGGTGTTCTCATCAAACATTTTCTGGTAAGAATTCTCAAAGCTATTAACTCTATTTTTGCACAACTTTATCATCTAGATTTTAAGATTTCATTAATATCCGGGAAGATTGCGGCGAATCATTGAGGGCAAAGATGCATTGTTTTTAGGGTTCCATTCTACTTTTCCAATAGTTCGTATGATTTGAAATTTTGTTAGAAGTTCTATCATTAAAAAGAACTTTATCCACTGAGTCTGCATTGCAGTCCTCTGCAGTATGAAGTTGGACCATGAATAGTCTTTCAACATGTAACATTTCAATTCCTCAAATTTATGATCTGACATCATCTTGCAAGGGATGAGATTGTGATTTGCTGTATTGAAAGAAGATAACTTTTCTTCTCTCCTTCTCATTACCATTTTCCATCCTCTAGTTAATTTTCAATTCCTTAAGTTTGTTGCATGAAAATGAGTGAGTTCAGATTATTTGTTATGGAAGATTAATTCGAGAAGATGTAACTCAATGTTTATATTTCATTTTTTTCTTATCCTAATTCCTACATTATTCTAATCTGAATAGTGGGCTCCCTCAATAAATGAACGCTCTTTTGCTTCTCTCAATTGTTCTGTTCTGAGAATTGGAGAGAATTTGATGAATTGATTCCTAGATATCTAATCTTGCCATGAGCTAACGCTGATGTGTTTTCAAAGGGAAATTATAATTCATTCATCCTATTTATTCCATGTGTTAGTCATCGGCCACATAGAAGCGGGTTTTGTCTGCTTCCACGCAATCCAACAGCTCAACGCCGCACACACCACACCCGGCCCCCCGAAGCGCACATGTAAAATCAAACAACAACCATAGGCTTCAGAGGCCCGTGAGTGTCGGATACGGCGCCGAGCTGGTGGATTGCATGGAAGCAGACAAAGCCCGTTTCAGAGGCCCGTGTGTGTGTGTGTGTGTGTAACTTGTGTGTGTGTAAGTAACTTGTGTGTGTGTGTAAGTAACTTGTGTGTGTGTGTGTAAGTAACTTGTGTGTGTGTAACTTGTGTGTGTGTGTGTGTAACTTGTGTGTGTGTGTGTGTGCAACTTGTGTGTGTGCGTGTGTGCAACTTGTGTGTGTGCAACTTGTGTGTGTGTGTGTGTGTGTGTGCAACTTGTGTGTGTGCAACTTGTGTGTGTGTGTGTGTGTGTGTAACTTGTGTGTGTGTGTGTGTGTAACTTGTGTGTGTGTGTAACTTATGTGTGTGTGTGTGTGTGTGTAACTTGTGTGTGTGTGTGTGTGTAACTTGTGTGTGTGTGTGTGTAACTTGTGTGTGTGTGTGTGTGTGTGTGTAACTTGTGTGTGTGTGTGTGTGTGTGTGTGTGTGTAACTTGTGTGTGTGTGTGTGTGTGTGTAACTTGTGTGTGTGTGTGTGTGTGTGTGTAACTTGTGTGTGTGTGTGTGTAACTTGTGTGTGTGTGTGTGTGTAACTTGTGTGTGTAACTTGTGTGTGTGTGTGTGTAACTTGTGTGTGTGTGTGTGTGTGTGTGTGTGTGTGTGTGTGGAAAGCTCTCTTATCAAGGTCCTGGGTTCGAGACCTAGTGACAACAACCTACCGTGCTGATAAACAGGTCGGAGAGGGGTTGGGGTGCATGCCCTGCATGCTTGAATGTGAAAGGCTGACTACCAGTGGTGGGCCCGGGTCTGGACCCTGGTAGGCCGACGGTGCCAGCGGGTTCCCATGGGATGGGCCTGGACCGTTACAGACCAAGCGCCTGAGAATCGATGGGCGCAGCATCGGGCCGCCGCGAGAGCCTCGAGGACGATGAATGGCGGCATGGGCTGGCCACGGAGGAGGCGCGATGGACGACAAGACAGGAGCACTGTCACCAGGGCTGGAGGAAGTCCGGCCAATATGACACCGTCAGCCGGAGCAGCGCCAGGAGGACTGTCTGAGAGAGCAGTGGAGACGGGATCCATGAGAACAGGAGGACCGAGAGCCCGACTTGGAGGTGCAGCAAGCGCTGGATCGTGTTGAGAAGGACGAGCAACCACCGGGGAGGTGGATGGAGACCGGTTAGTGCCGGGTATTGGTGCGGGAGAGACAGCTGTGGTAACCTGCAGCAAGTTAGGAATAGGTTGAATAGAAAAATGATCTGAAGGAGAATCCCAAGTTGAAGCGGTCCCTGCGGAGAATGGTTGAGCCAAGGGGAAGCGAGTCTCATCAAACGCCACATGACGAGATAGATAGACTCATCCCGAAGATGGATCAAGGTATCGATAACCCTTATGTGCGGGCTGTAGCCGAGAAAGGCGCATTCCACCGACTTGAAGTCTAATTTTCCTCCTCTAAACGGGGCTAAAGCAGGAAAGTAGGCACAACCGAACGTGCGCAGATGATAATAAGACGGGCGATCACCAAACAAGGCTTCAAATGGAGAGTGTCTGTTGACCGTGGTAGTTGGCAACCGGTTGATCAGATACACCGCATGGAGAACGCATGATTCCAGTATTGTTTGGGGGTATGCCCATGAGCCATAAGAGTAAGTCTGGTTTCAACAATATGACGATATTTGCATTTCGCTAATCCATTTTGTTCAAGTGTCCCTGGACAGGAGATAAGATGAGAAATACCATGGGATAAGAAGAAATCTTGAAGAGTGTGGCTCAGAAACTCCCCGCCACCATCGGTTTGGACAAATTTGACTGTCTTATCGAGTTGCTTTTACATGAGTTTAATGAACTGTATGAAGAGAAGTCCAACTTCAGATTTGCGACGAAGCGGAAAATACCACGAAAACCGGGAACACTCATCAATGATTATGAGATAAAACCAAGAACCATCAACGGATGAGGTAGGTGTTGGGCCCCATACATCACTGTGGAGCGTATGAAGAGATTGGGTAGAATAAGACTCTCGACGAGTAAACGGCAATTTGGACGCTTTGCCCAACTGACAACTCCGACAAACATTTTTATTAACCAAAGAACTAATGTTTAACAATGGGTACAAAGATTTCATTAAACGGAAAGATGGATGTCCTAGACGAGCATGCCAAGTGTCCCCGTCTGTCTTATTGGTGAATAAGCTGACTGCAGATGATGATGTCCCCATATGTATTGGATAGAGTACTCCTTGCCTAGTTCCTTCCAGCACTGTCTGACCCGTCTTCAAGCTCTTGATGAGGAAGCCCCATGGATAAAAAATAAAACAGCAATTATTATCGCGAGTGTACTGGGAAACGCTTAATAAGTTCTTTTTCAAGTGTGGAACAACGAGAACACGATCGAGATGAACTGATGTGTGGGGAATGGAGACCTTAGCCACATGAGTAATAGGTAAACCAGTCCCATTTCCGACCATTACCGAATCAAGACCAGAGTATGGGGTCATACCTTCAATTTGTGTAGTGTCAGCTGTCATATGGTTTTGTTGCTCCATATCAGGGTACCATGCGTGATCAACCTGGTCAGATAAGTTTATGGCGGCAAAGGATTGAACCTGATTGGAGATAACTGAATCTGGGGCAAAGCAATTGTTGCCTTTGTGATAGGGATGGTCATATCGGAAGCACACTACGTTGGAATCATCGGCTGTGCGAGGCGCACCTTTAAGACGGTGCCCTGGTGTTTCACGACCACCGCGGGTTGGTGCAGGTACTCTGATACCATGTGAGAAACCAGAGACTAAACAGAGAATGATAGAATGATTTGAAAATGAGAAATCCTTAACTGGATTGTCTCTCATGTATTCTCTATTTATAGATTTACAAGGTACAAATATTTTAGGTAATTACAAGTTTTTTGGTTTACATATCTACTTTAGGAAGGAGGTTAATGGCTGGTTAATGACTGATAATATACAGCCAGGCATGGTTAATGGCTGGGTGTTTTGGCAAGGCCAGGCTGGACTTTCCGCTAATAGCCTCCTTGATTTGCATAGATCTCGCACACACTCGTGGCTTCAGCGGCCCTTGTTTTTTCGGTAGACTGAACTCTGGCTTCAGCGGGTTACTAATTTTATTGTAAATCAATAGTCAAGATTGTTGTGTTCACATATAGACATACACACTTATACATGAAAGTAGGTGGATTTTAGATTTCTGAATATCCCAAATTTTAGAATGATTAACAACTTCACTTGTTCTTTAATAGATGTTGATTCTCCTTAATATGTGGTGGTGGTTATTTAATTGGAAGGGGGTTTTGAATTACTAGTTATACTTGATTCATCACAATCTTTATCCTTAAAAGGGATCATCGCACGAAGTGAGCAAATGGTTAATGTAATCATGACTTTGTGAGGGTCCCTTATTAATGTCTTTAGTCGTCGTCTCAATGCTGCTCTGGGCTACTAACATTGGCAGTAGAGACTAAGACACTCACAGTCCTGGATGTTTCTGTTCAACGGAGGCCGGTTCACTCATGTGAGTATCCCAGGCCGCCACCGTGTGGACTGCAGTCCATCAGCCGCAACCCATCTCCATGTGTCGCGCTCGGCCCAAGCCCAACACCGGGTGGCCTACCTTAAACTGACCACGTGGCGGGTTGTTGAGGTCGGCGAGGCGTTGCGCTTGCCCGGCCTCGAACCCCCGACCTCCTTTACGAGGAGCCCCTAGCACCACTCATACCCATCTATGCTGCAGCGCCTTGGTGATCAAGGCCAGGTGATAACGCTTTGGTGACCTCAACAACCCGGCACGTGGCAGTTTAAGGTAGGTCACACAGTGTTTGGCTTGGGCCAAACAAGATGAGTTAGGGCTGGTGGACTGCAGTCCACACGGAGGCGGCCTGGGATACTCGCATGAATGAGTCTGCCCCGTTCAACAGTTTCTCCATCTATACTGCTGAGCATACATACCTCATAAGGTGGAGACATATATTGCTTAAAGTTGAGAAGTGGTTGATGTGTCCTTAAACTTGTGTAACATCTTTAGCCATAGTTATCATATTATAAGAAGTTAATAGAAGTGTGCAATTATAACTAGAAAATTATTTAGAAAGTGAAGGGCGGTGGTTGATGAGTCAACTGTAAAAATTCAATGATGAAATGGGAAGGGGCTTAACATATTTTTCATCCTAGCTATGGCCTTGGAATGTTGGAATTTTGTAGTTATATCTCTATGCAACTATGGATTTTAATGATTTTTCTTATTTGATAGTTCAAAATGAAGCATGTTGAGGGTTCGTACCTTGTAATTATACATATCCGACTAATGTTGGTGAATCTAGCCATGGCCTACGCTATGTAGTAGATAATTTAGTGATGGAAAGCTTCTAGGACAAGAGAGTGCCTTATTCGCCATGTCATGGAGTCCTTAACAGAGAATCAAAAGGCCTTCAACCCAATGTCGAATAGTACTTGAGTTCAACCAATGTTCAGAATCAATTTTTCCTTCAATGTCTTCTTTAAAAAAAAATTAGGTTTTTAGTTACTCATGGGGATGAAGCTCTATTTAAAGCTTTGCGGGTGCACTTAATCACTTCCCTCATGATTTTTCCTATTATGGAGATCATGAATTTGATCGTTCAACCCACTCCCCGTGATCTCCACCACAATAGGAGAAATCATGGGGGCCTCACATTCAACAACTTCCGCCGCCTGCTGCCCGCCGCCGTCGGCCGCCGCCGCCCGCCGCCGCCCGCCGTCACCGCTCGCAGGATTGACCACCGTCCGATCACTACAGAGCATCCATCGCCGTCTGATCTGCAGGTAGGTTACCCACTAACAACCAAGTTAGGGGTGGGGGGGGGGGGGGCAACATGATCACCTCCTGGAGGCTATAAATGAGTCTCAGACCTCCTCATTTCTTATCTTTCGCTCTCGGAGTCTTTTTCTTCCTCAGGTCAGAGCTCTTTCGAACTCCTCACTCGAGCCGCCTTCAAGCCTCCTACGAGCCAGAGGAACGCCTGAGCCCCCAAGTGTGCCGTGAAAGGAAGAAGATGACCATCATCAGCGCTTAAGCACATCAGCCACAAGCAGCAACCATCACTCCCTCAGCGTAGCCTGTTGCCCGTTGCGAGTTAGGAATTTTTTCTCACCAACAAGTTGTAACGATGAGCGGACTGTCGCCCTCGATTCTCCAAAACATATTGTAACCGCAAGCTGATAGTGGACTTTGACCGGAACAGATCCGTTCACGTGAATTTTTACCCAGTTGAGAGATTTTTTTACGTTAAAAACTCTTGTGTCAACTCTCTATTTTCATTGACAGTGTGTGCGCTCGACGGTCCCGAGAGCTAAGGCGGTTCAGTTTTTCCGGTCCGACCGGGACGCCGAATTTGTCCGCAACAGTTACATCCCACGTGAAGTGTAGTGGAGAGCTCTACCAATAAAGTATATATCCCTCACGACCTCAGTGAAACATGCATGAACTGAGTCTGATGCTTTTTCTAGTATTATTTTGAGCAACCGTGAAGTAAATCGTCTCACATACGATTCCTCCAATTGGGTAGAGAAGAATCTTTCAGGCTTACATTGGATTCTAACAGTTTCATTATCATGAGAAGCTGTCTAAAATTTTTTTACACTATTTTTGTATCATTCCTAGTCGATTTGTCCATTGACATACATTTATACCTTTCAATGTTCAGCGGAATGCCAGAACATATGTGCCCCATGACGGTGTTTCACAAAATCCACGACACTAATCATGCCTCAAGCCCACAAGGTTAGGATGCTTCTTACGAAACTCAAGTTTAACCAACTTATTGGTCTGTTTGGCGGTCATGAAGGCGGAGTGTGAAAATTTCTCGGAAGCTGAGGAATGTCGAAGGAACAATCAACAAAACCAAAGGCAAGTAATAATCCATAACAACAGAAGCACAAGCGGCACTATGGAATCAACAATCTTTTTACAGGGCGAGAAATACATTGCACATGATTCACAATACACTCGATGGAAGTAAAAAATACAAACAAGAGGAAAATTGGCGGAGTGACAACAATAACCGCCTAAGTCACTAACCGTCAAACCTGTCTGCTGAATCCGCCGAGTCGCCAAACCACAACTCAAACCGTGCGTACTGCCTGTTATTGAAATGCTGAGAAAACAACTCTTTCTGCCACTTCAGGTCGCCTGATCGCGAGGTCGCCTGACTGCAAAACTAACCGCGAACAGAACTGCTGAACGAGGAAACAGTCTACCCGCTGAGACCGGACAAACTGCTTATTGAACTATCTGCAACCCCGAGAAAGAAGACTTCTAGCTGTGTAAACTGCGACTTGCTGTATACCACAAACTGCTATCCGTGAACTGTTCCACACTGAGCTTCCCAACTAGTTGACTCGTCGTTCAGTGCTAGCCGCACAGCCTGCACAACACAAGTCAACTTCACTTAGCTGCACTGTTAGAAAAATCTAACCGCAAGTTCAAAACACGAGCTAAGTTCTCATTGTTCCCGTTATATATGACGAGTCGGGGACCCTTATTTATATGCGACAAGGGAAGTGTGGTCACCGCCCATAGCGATAGGGTTACCCCCTCCCCCATCAACATATAGCTGTAACCACCGCTCACGCGGTAAGAACAACCAGTCCGCATATATAGCGGACAACAAATCACAATCCGCGTGGACTTGGACAATCAAGCTGGCAGCCACGCGTCCTGAGACAATTCGCGCCATGACGAACTACGGTCTCCGCTAACTCGACAACCAGATCGCGCAACCAGCGATCTTTACGACTAGGCAACACCATGAACTTAGCACATCACTGTGACCAAGTCCAAACACACCAGCGAACTCTGGCTCTAGACCACGTGAGTAGAACACAGCGAACTGTGTGGCTAACCTCCGTTATCCACGCTACAACTGCTCTGCCTCTACACAAGCCAGAGAACATGTCAGCTCTAAGCGGACTCTGCGGTCTCTCAACCCAGACCGCGACAACCGCAGTTAGCCAACGCTACCTGCCCGGTTACCTCTCAGAGTGCTTGCTGAACTAGACAGCAGAACAAAGAACAAAAGCCAAAACATGGCTACCTACCAACACCTAGCCGCCTAACCGGCGGCGGACTCTGCGGTCTATACGGTCTGTACAGTCAGAGCGCTCACTACCACTTCAACAATTTCAACACTCCCGCTTGAAGTGAAAAGTGGAAACCAGCTCGAGCAAACCATGTAACCGTGTAAACAGTCCATTCGACAGTGGCTTCATAAAGATATCTGCAACGTTGTCCTGGCTCTGCACATACTCAACCATCAGAGACCTCTCCGGAACCTTCTCACAAACGAAGTGATGTTCGATCTTGATGTGCTTTGTCTGCGCGTGACAAATTGGATTATTAACCAGTTTAAGGGCACTCTCATTGTCACCGCATAGCAGAGTAGGACCCCACACCTGCTCATGGATGTCCTCCGCTAACCTCATAAATCAGATGGCTTCTTGAGCTACCAATGTCGAAGATTTGTATTCCGCTTTCGTAGTAGAGACGGACATTGAATCCTACTTCTTACAGCACCATGAAATAGTTGTCGATTTGCACATGAAGACATAACCAGACATCGACTTCTGGTCGTCTGAATCTCCCCCATAATAATCATCATCTGTGTAACCATGCAGATTGAAGTTTGTGCCCCTCTCATACAAGAGACCCATATCCGAGGTGGACTTTACATACTTCAGGATACTTTTAGCCGCTACCAGATGAGGCTTCCGCGGCTCCGTCATATACCAACTTACTCGTCCCACAACATAAGCAATATCCGGCATTGTAATTGTCAGATATATGAGACTCCCAACGAGAGCCCGAAATACCAAGGGATCTGTAAGAACCCTTCCCACATCACGCTGAAGCTTGAGACCGACCTCCAGAGGAGTAGAGCTGCTCTTCCCTTCTCGCATGCCGAACCGCTTAATGATTCTCTCTGCATAACCCTTCTGGGAAACGAGCACACCGCTCTTATTCTCCTCCACCTCGAGACCAAGGAAATGGTGGAGCTCCCCAAGATCCTTCATCTCAAACCAGATAGCTAGCTCTGCTCTGAGCCTAGCTACCTCTTCCTCTGAGTTCCTCGTGACGATCATGTCATCAACGTACAATAACAACAAGACTGCAAGCTCCCCCTCTTCTTGACAAACAGACTCGAGTCCGAGTTTAAGGCAAAGTATCCGCAGAACAAGAGGCATTCTGTGATTTTTCATACCACGCCCGAGGCACCTACTTCAAGCCATAGAGAGTCTTCTTGAGCTTGCAGACGTGCCATGGATGTTCTTCAGATACATAACCAGGTGGCTGCACCATGGAGAAGTTCTTGTCAATCCCGTCGTAAAGGAACACATTCTTCACGTCGAGTTGTCAAATCCTCCACCCTTGGCAAGCCGTCAAGGGAAACACCACCCGTATAGAAGTCATCTCGGCCACATGACTGAACGTCTCTTCATAGTCTTCTTTGTACAATTGTGAGAACCCTCAAGCTACAAGGCAAGCCTTGTACTGCTCGATGTTGCCGTCAGCCTTCTTCTTGAGCTTATAAACTCACTTGTATGTCAAAGGAGTGATGTCATCGACCTTGGGCACAAGATCCCAAGTCTCGTTCTTCTTGAGGGCGGTCATCTCCTTATCCATATCATCTTCTCACTCTTTAATGTCAGTGGCATTCTCAAAGCATGAAAGCTCCCGCTCATCCAAGGGACCTGCGAAGAAACATGAGACAAAACTCATCATGTTCCCGTCCCAATACCGAGCTAGTAGGATAATGGTCCTTTTGGACCTCTGCAGGCTTAACACTGATACACTACTTTCGCTGTCTCTTTTGAACTAGCTCTGCCCCCGGGCACACTTGGAGCATCGCCCCCTGCTTCCATATCCAGAAGCACCTGCCCAGAGCTAGATGTAACTGGAGCACCTGGTGACACGGGCAACTCCACTAGAAGATCCTGAGCAGCTTCACCTTGCCCTCCGTCCCCCTTGCTCTCTTGTAGTTCCACAGAGGAACTACCCCGGTATGACGTCAACTCGTCAAATATCACGTCCCTAGAGACCACAAACTTCCGTGTCTCGAGATTCATGCATTTACAACCTTTCTTTCTCTCATCATAACCGACGAAGACTAGCTTCCTTGCTTTTACATCTAGCTACGTTCTGAGAGCATCCGGAACATGCATGCAGCAGGTGGACTCGAACACCCGAAGATATCTCACACTGGGTTTCTACTTAAACATCAACTAATGTGGAGACTTCATGTTGTTGGGACTGACAGACATTTGGTTGATGACATATTCTGTGCAGGCTATTCCCCTGCCCAGAAAGCCATGAGAATGTCTTTAGCATCAAGCCAACACTTGCTGGTTTCCGTCAAATGATGGATTTTCTGCTCTGCAACTCCGTTCTGTTTTGGAGGATGCACACAAGTAAGCTCCCTCCATATTTTGTGCTTCCTACATAAGTTGGAGAACCCATTTAAGTTGAAATCTCCTTCATTGTCAGTTCTCAATCTCTTGATCTATAAACCGAGCCGGCCCTCCACGAGCTCCTTGAACTCCACAAACTTCTCAAACACCTTTGACTTCTCCTTTATAAAGTATACCCAAGTATACCTTGTAAAGTCATCAACTAGAACCAACATATACTTGCTACCTCTAAGACCGGGGGTGACAGTGGGTCCCATCAGGTCACCGTGGATGCACTCCAACGATGTTTTACATCTTGTCTGTTATTTGTCAAATGAAAGGTCATGAGCCTTACCATACTGATACCCTGCACATACATGACCGTATGCAAAAGATGAAAGACTAGGCAGGTCATGCACTATGCCTCTTGTTGTCATAACCTTCAGCTTATCCATCCTAACATGTCTCAGCCTCTCATGTCAGATAACAGTGTTGTCGGTTGCCCTCATCTTTTCACAAAGGAACTTATCATCAACACAAACAAGTCCTTAACCTGCTTTCCAACATAAGTGGCATCAGCTTTTACGGCTGACGCATTACGGAGAAATTTCACTTATGTTGGGTAAAACATAACATGATACTCATCATCCACCGCATTGGTCACCGAGAAGAGATTCTTCTTCATTCCTAACACGTGAGACACAGTGCTCAACGTGAGTGGACCCCTATCACTGCCTAAAGAAACTGTCCCCTCCTTCTCGATTGCATGCACGGTATCATTAGCATTAATAATAACATTATTACCTTTGTACGCTTGCAGAGAAGAGGACTTTGACTCGTCCCCAGTGAGGTGATGTCTGCACCCAGAGTCAATAATCCTGTCCTTCTGATAGTTGATAGAGGACATCGCACGAACGCAAGTGTCTGTCATGAAAGCACTCCCCCATCCACATTCATCAGCCCTTGATTCAGCCTTTTCTTTTCCTGTAGCATGCCCTGCCAGAAGATTGACCATGCAGTCCTTCCGAATGTGACCCAGCTTATTATACATGTAGCATCGTGGTCCATCTCTCTTTCTCCCATCATCTAGCTTAGGAGTCTTATTCCTCTCCTACTGAAATGAAGTAGATGGACCATCACCGACAAGTGGCTTCTTCTTCTTTTCCCATCTCTTCTTATCCGAGTAAAGAACCTCTCTCTCTCCCCCTTAAGATAGATACTATAGTCATTTGCCTCGACAAGCTTCCCTGCAAAGCTAATAGGTTCTCCAACTCGAGCAACGATGGTTGAATGGCTCAGCCCTGCGTAGAAGTCACGAAGACAGCATACTCCTTCTGTAGCCCGCGAATGATGTGTCTCTTTAACTTCGACTTTGAGATAGGCTCTTCCGGGTCCAATGCTGATATCTCAGCGCAGAGGTTCTTTATCTTCAGAAAGAAGGATGATATGGACAGATCACTTTGAGTGACCTTCGTCAACTCCTTCTCCAATAACTATAGTCGGGCTATGTTCTTCTTGCTAAACAGGCCTTCCAAGGTCGTCCAGATCTCAGCACCTGACCGACATCTAATGATGTGGTCAAAGATCTCTGGTGAGATAGCCCGCTGTAAAGTGAACTCTTCCTTAGCATTCGCCCTCCTCCAAGCTCTCACCGCCTCAGCATTCCCTGTAGCAGCAACCACCTCTCGCATGTCATCTCCACTGATGACCTCTCAAAGGTCCTCACCAAAAAGATAGCTCTCCATGCAAGACATTCACTTCTTCAAGTTAGTTTGCGTTAAGAGCTTAATCCCAAGACCTCTTGCATAACCGGTTTCTATTGCTTAACCCTGATTCACTTGAACTTCCAAGGATAGCACGCTCATGAGGTTGATCAACTGATAACTCCTCAACACCCCTCTGATATCATGTGAAAATTTCTCAGAAGCTGAGCAAGGTCGCGGGAACACTCAACCAAACCAAAGCCAAGTAATAATCAGTAACAACGGAAGCACAAGAGCCACAATGAAATCAGCAATCTTCTTTACATTGCGAGGTATACATTGCGAGCCATGATTCACAATGCACCCGATGGAAGCAAAAATAACAAACAAGAGGAAAATTGGCGGACTGACAACGATAACCGCCCAAGCCACTAACCGTCAAGCCTGTCCGCCGAATCCGCCAAGTCATCAAACCGTGCGGACTGCCTGTTATTGAAATGCTGAGAAAACAACTCTGTCTGCCGCTTCAGGTCGACTGACCGCGAGGTCGCCTGACCGCGAGGTCGCCTGATCGTGAAGCTAACCACGAACAGAACTGCTGAAAGAGGAAACAATCTAACCGCTGAGACTGGGCAAACTGCTTATTGAACTATCTGCAACCCTGATGAAGAAGACCTTTAGCCGCGTAAAGCACAACTTGTTGGATACCACAAACTGTTGTCCGCAAACTATTCCACGACGAGCTTCTCAACTAGTTGCCTAGTCGCCCGGTGCTAGCCGCACAGCCTGCATAGCACAAGTCAACTTCACTTAGCCGCCTGATTAGAAAAATCTAACCGCAAGTTCAAAACGCGAGCTGAGTTCACATTGTTCCAGTTATATATGACGAGCCAGAGACCCCTATTTACAGGCAACAAGGGGAGTGCGGTCACCGCCCATAATGATAGGGTTACCGTCCATCAACATGTGGTTAGCACCACCGCTCACGCGATAAGAACAACCGGTCGACATAGATAGCGGACAACAATACACAGTCCACATGGACTTGGGCAATCAAGCTACCAGCCACGCGTCCTGAGCCAATCCGCGTCATGATGAACTATGTCTCCACTAACTCCACAACAAGACTGCGCAACCATTGATCTCTGCAACTAGGCAACACGATGGACTTGACACATCACCGCGACCAAGTCCACACACACCAGCGAACTCTAGCTCTAGAACGCGCGAGCAGAACACATTGAACTGTGCAGTTAGCCACCGCTATCCGCACTAACCAGCTGCATCTACACAAGCCAGAGAACCTGTCAGCTCTAAGCAAACTCCGCGGTCTCTCAACCCATACCGCAACAACCACAGTTAGACAATGCTAACAACCCGGTTACCTCTCAGGTAGCTTGTTGAACCAAACCGCAAAACAGAGAACAAAATTTGGAATTGGCTATCCACCAACACCTAGACGCCTAACTGCCTGTGGACTTTGCGGTCTGTCCATTCCACCCAATCAAACCTCTCACTTCCACTTCAACAATTTCAACACGGAAGTTATGAACCATTGTTCCAACCTCACCTAATGAAGTTGATCCACTTTTTTGTTCAAAAATTATTTTTTTATGGGCGCTGGTCATAATCTCTACCATTGCAAACACATCTTATAATGATGTGTTTTTTGCCCAAACTCGTCAGAGCAAAAAATACCGAGCCAAACGGACCCTATCTCTATTTTTTTTCTTGGGGGGCAACTCACGTAGGCTTATGTGCTTAAGGCTCTATTTGGTTCGGCGTTTCGCTGCTCCGTTTGGGGTAAACGCCGCCGGAAGGAGGGTAAACAAATGAACTTCCGGCGACCTAATATGAATCTCGGATCCCTCCACCTACAACCAATCGGTTTTAGGTTAAATGCAAATGGTCGACAATATATCAAAGCAAGCAAGATCCAACAGCCCGCATTCATCACTCAATTAAAAAAACAATCAATTAGCAGAAAAACTTTCTCAGATAACTCATACAGCCTTATACACTTGATAAGGATCATGAGTTCCTCTGCTTGCAACTAACTGTATTTAGATTGTAAGCTAAGGTTATAAATACTTTCTCGAATGCGTCATTCCTTCTCATCCTAGGCCCTAGGGAAAGGATACCCTACTGAAATGTAGAAGGATACCCTACTGAAACGTAAAAGATGGTAGAATCCATCTAAAGTAAGGGGTCCTTCAGAGGATACTCCTAGGTCTATGGCATTACTAGGACCATCCCTCCTTCCCAAACATACAGTGCCCTTCAAAGCATCAAAGAACAACCATATAATATCAACAGCTTCATCCTATATAAGCTAATTAAAATTCATGAATCTTCCTCAATTCACAAAAATCAAAACCATGAAAAAGGTTAAATACATCTGATCCTAATTCAAAATCCAGAGCATAATACAAGCTCCAATTACCATTGATCTTCCAAAACTGCCAATGAACTCCACCAAACTCGCTAAATCTACCGTCTTGGACGACCGATCCTTAACAAGAAAATAATATCAGCCGGCGAATAAATATACATACTGTAATGGATGAAATAGCAATGGAATCAGACACAGACAGCCAATCATGGATGAAGAGGCGGAGCTTTGCGCTGCTGATGGAACAGATGATGGCCCAGTAGAGTTTGTGCTGCTCACTTTCCTGTCATCATCATGAAATTTTTGAATAATAAACTAACAGGGCTAAATCGTTTATAACCTCCCCTGTACCCTTGCAAAATTATAGGCTGCACCCCTTTATCTTTTGAAATTACAAAACCACTCCTGTAAGTGTATGTTACGAAATGTGAATTTATGGGGGAGGTTTTTGTAATTTCAAAAGATGGAGGGGTGCAACTAGTAATTATGCTAACTCCCACGGAAGGTTTGGCTAATTAAAATAGTAAATTAATATTCACATTCGATTAAAAAGGAAATGGAGAAACATACCCTGAAGTTGCATAAATGCATTTATCATAGCCTGCAAGAGATGAAATTGGAAAATTTAGGTGGGGTTTGATTCAAGTAGTGTTGATCTTGCAAAGAGCAAAAATGTTTGAAGAGGGAAACTTTTTAAATCAATTTCTAAGCAGAAATATGCATAAGCGGATTCATGAGCAAAACAAGCTACCAGGCCTGCACAATCGTCGGAAGTTGGAGTAGAAGCAATTTATCTGCCTTTCCATCCTTCCAAATGTATCATTTCCGATCACAAAATGATAAAAATTGCATGTTTTACAGTTAAATAGGCCGCTCTCCCTCATGAGTTTGTGAAATTATCAGGACACTCCAACTTTTGCTGTTATCAAAATTGGTGTGGATCGCTCAAGGCCCCTGGTAGATCAGAGTAAATTGAACCGTCTTATCCCGGGAGTGGTCAAGCGCGTAAACAGTTACAGAAATAGAAAAACTGAAAAGGGAATTTTTTTAACGTAAAAAACCCGTCAACTTGGTGAAAAACCATGTGGTCGGATCTGTGTCGGCCACGTGATTTTTCTTACCTAGTTGACGGGTTATCCACATTAAAAAAAAATCATTTTTCAGCTTTTTTATTTATGTGACTGTTTGCGCACTCGACCGCTCCCGGGCTAAAGCGGTTCAATTTGCGATCCGCAATAATTTGGTGTCATATGTGGGAAGCGGTTCCCAACATTCTTAGAGAACCTAGAAGACAATATCATCAATACAGCGATACTCGAGACAAGAAAAAGTCGTTCGCACAACCGAAAGAACGGTCCCTGGAGGGCACGTTGATCCAGTTCGTCCTCCCTCGCTCGGCAACATGCCTGAAGCAGTACTCCCCGGCACGGATATTCAAGGCCGCGGAGCATGTCCTGACGGAGGACCTGGAGCTTAATATCACTGCAACCTCCCTAAAGCAGCAAGTCTAGATGGAAGGTTCACGCGTGAAAAAGTTCGTGGCAAAATTAGTGAAGAGCACGAACGAGTCAGGCAGCGTGCCCTTTCGGCCTCCCGCCCTCTCCATCAACGCTCGTCATTCACACCTGAGGTCCTGACACATCCAATCCTGCCAGGCTTCAAACTCCCAAAGATCGAGGAATACAATGGAATGGGCGATCCGTCGGAGCACGTCTGACATTTCGCGATATTATGCAACTCTGCAGTGCCCCCGATCCTCTGTTATGTCAAGCGTTCCCGACGACTTCGACAGAACAAGCCCGAACCTAGTTTTGTTCTCTGAAGGAAGAAGAGAAAGAATTTCGCAGAACTAGCATAACAATTTACGGACCAGCTCATCGTCAGCTATCGGATAGTCAAAGATCTCTCACACTTGTCGGAAATCCGGCAATATAAAGGGGAAACCCTTAGGGATTTCTTCCGTCGTTTCACCACGGAGGCACGACAGATTCCGGGAGTCAACCTCGAGCTCTTAAGAGGACTCAGCCTCGGCAACTTCTATTCAGCATTAATGAAAGAAACATCTCCAAGTTATCATGATCTAGTACGATGTGTCGAAGCACAGATCGTCGTCGACGAAGCAATCAAAGCACACCAACAACAGTTCGATAGAGGCATAAAAAGGCGGAGGGAGCAAGAGGCTTCATCAGTATTAGGAAAAAACAATGAACATTATGACAACCCACAACCTCGACAGCACCAAAGATACACGCCCCTCAATATCTCAAGAACAAACATAGTTTACGTAATCCAAGGCAACAAGGCGCTCCGCAAGCCCAGGCCCCTCGCTAAAAATACGGGGGACCAGACAATACTGTGAGTTCCACCATGGGCGAGGACACGACACGGAAAATTGCTCCAGCTTAAAGATGAAATCGAATGCCTCGCCAAGCAAGGTTTACCGGGGAAATTCTTACGGAGCTAGGCGTCGAACCGAGCAGCAGGAGATCAACTGGCAGCTTGCCATGAAGGACTAGGGGGAAACCCCTAACGGTCTGTTCGCCCCCATGTAATTGGAATTGCAGAATTGGAATTCATCTAATTTCAATTCCTGTGAGAATTGGAATTAGTCTGAATTCCAATGCATTTGTTCGGCTGCAGCATGGATTTCTAGAATTAGAATTGGAATTGATTTAGAATTTCTTTTTTTCTCATGCCTGCAGAATCGGGCGACATGACAATTTGAAGTTGGAGTCTTGTGTCACTCGGGACGAAGTTATTGCAATAAAATCAAGTGGTGGAGGAAATTATTCTTTTACAATCTCTAAAGAAAATATAGAAGTTGGCAAAAAAGGAACACAACACCAGAGAAATTAACTTCAAGTAGTGTACCAACAATTAATTATGATCGGGCAACGACGGCGAGATCGGGCGGTGATGACGAGATCGGGTGACGGCGACGAGATCGGTCGACGATGGCAAGATAGGGCGACGACGACGAGATCGGGGCGCGATTAAGCGGCGACGACGAGATCGGGTAGTGGCGGAGGTGAGATCGGGCAGCTGCAGCGAGATCGGGCGGTGGCGGCTAGATCGGGTGGTTGCGGTGAGATCAGGTGTTGATGGCGAGATCGGGCGGCGGTGGTGGCGAGATCGTGCGACGGCGGCGAGATCGGGCGGTGGCGGCGAGATCGGGTGGTGGCGGCGAGATCGGGCGATGGCGGCGGCGAGATCGGGCGATGGCGGCGGCGATATCGGGCGGTAGCTGCAGCGAGATCGGGCGGCGGCGGCGGCGAGATCTGGCGGCGGCGGTGAGATTGGTCGTTGGCGGCGAGATCGGGCGGCGGCGGTGAGATCGGGCGGCGGCGGCGAGATCGGGTCGCGGCGGTGGTATCGGGCGGCAGCAGTGAGCGGTGGCGAGATAGGGAGGCGGCGGTGAGATTGGGCGGCGACAGCGAGATCGGGCGGAGACGGCAAGATCGTGCAGCGACGACGAGATCGGGCGACGACGATGAGATCGGGCGACGATGATGAGATCGGGCAACGATGATGAGATCGGGCAACGACGTTCATAGTAAAAAAACTGAATTCCATGAAATATTTGTCTTTACCCCTAAGAATTGGTCATAGTACAGAATTGAATTCCAAGGAATTGGACCAATTCCAATTCCGAGGGAATTCCTAATCTCTGAACACTGGAATTAGAATTCTGTTTCCCCAATTTCAATTCTCAATTCCAATTCTCAATTCCAATTCCAGGGGGCCGAACGGACCGTAAGGCAATTCTCCCAGGAGAAAGGTTCATACCTTTCAGAAGGGCCCGACCCGCGCCACCGAAATATTTTACCAACTTTATTTTTTTATGAATACTTTGTGTAAATTACCACTGTGACTAATAATTTTTAAAATTTGCTTATTTCAGGCATGTATAAGGTAAACATTGTCAGCGCTGTCAAGGCTATATACTCATCTCGCCCAAATAAAAAAAACGTCTGTTTGCATGAACAGCACCTGCCTCCGGGCAGCGTGCTAATGAACAACACCTACCTCCGGAAAGCGCGCGAATGAACAGCGCCTACTCCAGGCAGCGCGCAAATAAACAACACATGCCTCTGAACAGCGCGCTAATGAACATCACCTGCCTCCGGGCAGCGCGCTAATGAACAGCACCTACCTTCGGGCAGCGTGTTAATAAACATCACTTGCATCCAGGCAGCGCGCTAATGAACAGCACCTGCCCCGGGCAGCAAGCTCACATCAACCTCCCACTGCCGACGATCGAAGGTATGCCCTTCTCTCCACAGTAGGTCGCAACGTCGCCAGGGCCTGCCCCCCTCGCAGTTGCCTAGGTTCAAAGGTCCGCTCTTCATCGTCTCTCCAGGACCACGCCCTTGCGGCCTCCCACTGCCATCGATCGAAGGTCTACCCTTCTCCCGCAGTAGGACGCGGCACCGCGAGAGCCTGCCCCCTCGCGATCGCCCAGGATCGATGGTCCGCCATTCACTCCTCGACCAAGTCCTTACGGCCTCCCATTGCCAGCCATGAAAAGTCACCAACAAACAATCAGCAACACCCCCCGGTTCGATTATCTTGACATCTCGTCCTCCAACCACAAGCATCCAAAAAGGAGATCGTAATCACGCGCAAAGTGACGGTGCCAGTACCGCACAAGCTCGACCAACACAAATAAAGATCTATGTCTGAAAAATCAACAGTCAAAGATGTTGATGCAGTAGCCCCGAGCCGACCCCTCTCGATTGGCCTAGCCAGAGGACCACGTTCTGGCGACCACTGCCGGGCTGCAGCCCAAGCACCCCACCCATGACCGCGCCTATTCTCAGCGCGGCGGGATGTTGGGGCGAGGTCTCGAACCCGGCCCCAACATCCCGCCGCGCTGAGAATAGGCGCGGTCATGGGTGGGGTGCTTGGGCTGCAGCCCGGCAGTGGTCGCCAGAACGTGGTCCTCTGGCTAGGCCAACCGAGAGGGGTCGGCTCGGGGCTACTGCATCAGATGTGATGCAACGAGGGCATCCAAAGAACCGCCAACAATATGCAAAGCCACTATAAAGTCCTGAAATACAGAGTATAAAGGTACCTGATACAGACACAACAACCATGCACACATTACATCTTGCGCACACCTTGTCAGCACCTCGCGCACACTGCGCCCACCACACACACCGCTCTTAGCGCACAACGCGCCCTGTACACACTCCACTAACTGCACCTTTTGTGTGTTTTACTACACACTTGGCACGCTCATCACCATGTAACAAGCTTACGATTTCTAACACTTAAACAAAACAATAAGCACATAGCTGGGCAGGTTACGACCATACACCCTATCAAGGAAACACTAAAAGAATCACGTCGGGAAAATTTCAGGGCTCGTTTGCTGCGAAAATGACCTCGGAAAATTGGGGGGCATCTGATGAGGTTCCCCCGTCAGGTTCGGTTGAATTGTGGATTTCTTTAAGCGCGACCTCGATACACACCCGCAAGCGCGCCCCTACGACGCAACCACCCGAGCAACTTCAGGAAGGCCTCCCGTGCGATAGTTAACGCACAGGAATCACCCGACGCGGCGAAGATCGCGCGCGAGAATTCTCCCGCATGGCAAGACCCGCGCTGGAATTATCCCGCGTAGGATTTCCTGCGCAGGAATCATGCAACGCAGGATTTCCGCGCATTCCCCGCAGAGGCCACCCCGCGCAACAAAATGTTGTCGCGCGGGATTACCAACCAATAAGGAATTCCCCCATTGGCTGGTAGGAGCACTGACCAAGTCAACACTCCCCAGCCATGTACAGCCTCTCTATTGGGGATTGTTGTGCACTACCCGACAGGAGAGACGTGGGCTTTTAACTACCGCACCTTCCGTGATGGGGGCGATGCGACAGTTACCAAGGGGAACGTCGACCATGCGATGGTAGCGTGTCCCCCCTCCCTTCCTCGGACACCGTGGCCGGCGACTCCCGGCGCTAGCCGCCGTCCCCTCCCAGCACCACGTTCGTCGTTGTCGGGCGCCCATCGTCATCAGCCTCCGCCATCGTCATCGGCCTCCGTCATCATTGTCGACCTCCGCCATTGTCGTAGGCCTCCACCATTGTCATTGGCCGTGCCCACCACCTGTCGGCCTTCCTCGGAAACCGTGGCCGGAGACTCCCGGCGCTAGCCGCCGTCTCCTCCCTGCACCACGTTTGTCTTTGTCTCCTCCCAGCACCACGTTCGACGTCGTCGGGGGCCCATCGTTATCAGCCTTCGCCATCGTCGTCGGCCTCAGCCATCATCGTCGACCTCCGCCATCGTCGCCGGCCTCTGCCATTGTCATTGGCCTCGCCCACCGCTTGTCGGCCTCCATCATTGTTGACCTTTGTCATTGTCGTTGGCCTTCCTCGGAAACCGTGGCCGGCGACTCACGGCTCTAGCCGTCGTCTCCTCCCAGCACAACGTTCGCCGTCATCAAGCGCCCATCATCATCAGCCTCCTCCATCGTCGCCGGCCTCCGCCATTGTCATTGGCCTCGCCCACCGCTTGTCGGCCTCCATCATTGTCGACCTTTGTCATTGTCGTCGGCCTTGCCCACCACTTGTCGGCCTTCATCATTGTCGACCTCCGCCATCGACGTCGGCCTCCTTCTCGCCTCTCAGCCGACATCCTTCCTCGCTCGGCCGGCCTCCTCCACCGTCCGGCCTCCGCGGTTGGCCGGATTCCATCACCGGCCAGCCCCCGCCAGCCGGGTTCCGTCACCGGCCGACCCCCGCCAGCCGGATTCTTGGCCACCGCCAATACTCCACCGTTCGATCACTCCCACGCAATCTCCATCCTTCAATTTACGCGTAACCGCCCGCATAACTGCCCATAATGGTTGGTGCCCATAGCTAAAAATAATGGTCGGGTTGCGTAATTCTCCTAAAAATATACACGTATTAAATTATAACGTTTTGGTTTGCAAATAATAGTTTAGGTGGTTACGGTCTGTGGTTCTCGTCCTTGCGCGCGCCTCTTTTTTGCGTGCTCCTGCCGCGCCGCTTCCCTGTGTGCTTCCTTGCGCCTCCTACCCGCGTGCTCCCGCGCACGCCGCCTACTTACGCTCCTTCTCGTGCACTACCTCCAAGCGCGCCAGCAAGCGCACCGAGCGATCTTCTCCAGCAAGCGCACCGAGAGCTCTATTCCAGCAAGCGCTCCACGTGCTCTCCGCCAGCAAGCGCTCTGCGCGCTCTCCGCCAGCAAGCGCTCCGCGCGCTCTCCGCCAGCAAGCGCTCCTCGCGATCTCCGCCAGCAAGCACTCTGCGCGCTCTCCACCAACAAGCGCTCCGCGCACTCAAGAACAAGCACTCCAACCACCGACAGGACAACCTCACCCGTCTTCACCAAAAGACAATCGAAGACAAGACACAGAGATAAAGCCACGCAGAACACATCGTTCCAACTTCCAAGCCCCAGAAACCAGGTTGAGCATAACGAGTCGCTCCCACTTACAAGAACTAACTGAGGACCTCCAAGCACGGCAAGCGCACCGCCACCCATAACACACGAAGAAATACATAACTCTGTGAGTGGTGGCATGTCACCCTCTGAGCTCTTCCTCCACTCTCTCTCTCTCTCTCAATAATTGTAACGAAAGGCGGTCTGTCGTCCTCAAATTCTTCAATAAAGCCTTGTACAACAACCAACAAATAGTGGAGATTTGACCGACACAGATCCGACCACGTGGTTTTTCATCCAGTTGACAGGTTTTCGACGTTAAAAAAATTCCTTTTCCAGTTCTTCTATTTTTGTGACCGTTTGCGCGTTCGACTGCTCCCGGGCTAAGTCAGTTCAATTTAGTCCGGTCTACCAGGGGCTTTGCGCGATCCGCAACAAAAATCTATCCGAGTTTGTCATGTTTATAAGACACCCCCTCCTCCCGCAATCTGTAAGTAATAGTTTGATGCATTAAAAAAATACGATCATTTACTGGGATCTCCCCATTAACTTTGCTAATTACTAACATAATCTCTCTTATTTTCGAAATTATAAAAACTTTTCCTAAAGTTTTCATTTCATTATAAAAATCTCCCCTGAAGTTTTCATTTCATAACATCCATACACAAAAACACCCCCTTCGGTGTACAGTGTCCCGGGAGTATTTTTCTTCATGGATGTAATGAAATGAAAAGTCCAGGGGAGGTTTTTGTAATAAAATTAAAACTTAAGGGGAGTTTTTTGTAATTTCGAAAATGAAGGGGGGTGTTTTCACTAATTATGCTAACTCACAGGGTGATTTGGGTAATTATTTCTTTAAAAAATAACAAAGTAAACTCAGACCGGGAGACAGGACATGGTAATTATGCAGTTTCAAGGAAAGCCATTGTAAGCAATGTTTTATCAAACTTTGAACAATCAGTGTACTGTCAAATCTATTTATGAGGGAAGAAGAAAATTGATTTCCTTTTTATAACCACAAAATATGAGTTGGCATACAATTTTTTATGAAATCTTTATATTTTGATGTAAAGAACTTTAAGCACCATTGTTACGGAACTACACGACGACGAGCTCATGTGGCAAGTGTACACACGCCGGGGGCGTTTACCGCATGGCCCCATCGAGCCCGTGGAGGAGATCGCGGCATAGCCGCGTCATATCTTTTTTTCAACGTTTATGTTTTGGCCTTATATTTTATTTTCAGCATTTATTTTCGGCGGATTATTCGCGCCTCTTTTCGCACCCCGCTACTATAAAGGGGAGCGCTTGTACTCGTTTGAACTATCTTGGATGAATGTGTGTTTTTCCCTCTCCTCTCTAATCCTAATTCCCCCTCTTTTTTCCTCTCCCTCTCCCTCTCCCTCTCCCGTTCTCATTAGGCCGCACCTCCTCCCTCTCACCCGGAACCCTATCAAACTGCACCGACCTGCCGTTTCCGCCCGCCCTATACCATTGGAGAACCAGTCTCGCACCTTGTTGCACGCGCCAGCACGATCCCGCACCCAGCGACCCGCAATCCGCAATGCGCTGCACCCTGTTGTATGAGCCCGCCCGCATCCTGCTGCCAGCGCCCGCATTGTCGCTGCATGCGCCCCGCACAGCCGCTGCCTGCGCCCCGCACCGCCAGGCCGCACCCGAGACGCACCTTCCCGCCCCGGATTTCCCAGCGTTGTGTCGACTCTGCTACCCTGCCGCGGCCCCTGCCGCGTTCCTGCACACCACTCAACCCCGGCCATGGCATCAGCCACCCGTTCCACCGCTGAAACCCCCACGGCGGACCCCAACAAAGCCTTTCTCGGCCGTGTTGACGCACAGGAGTCCCTCGTGGCCTTCATTCACGCCTCTCTCCTCACCCTCCACGCCAAGTTCGACGCCCTCCAACCATCCACTACCTCTTACGCCAACAGATCCACAGGCCCTTTCTCTGGCGCGTCCCTCCTCGGAGCGGCACCCTTTTCGCACAATGGAGACTCAGCGGCCTCGTTTCCGCAAGGCCGTCCATCCCTCGCCCTGGACCTCCCCACCTTCGTTGGTGTGGACCCAATTGGGTGGATTGCAAAGGTGGAGCAGTACTATGACCTCCATCACACCCCCGAGTAGGACAAGATCACCACCGTTGTGGGACTCGACGACTCCGCCTTATATTGGGCTTGATGGCTTCGATAGTCCAACCCCACCATCTCCTGGCCGGAGATCAAGCAGGAGATGATCCGCCGCTACGATAGCCATTATTCCGGCTCCTCCATCGAACAGCTGTGTGGGGTACGCCAAACTAGTTCGCTGGATGACTATATCGATGAGCTTGTGGCCCTCGTCACCCATGTTTCGGTCTTACTGTTGGATCACTACCTCAGCTTCTTCATGCAGATCCTTCTGCCCCACATCCGCTTCCGGCTTCGCACTCATCACCCCCAGACGGTGTCTGAGGCCCTCGACATGGCCCGTCTCGTGGATGCATATTTGTCTCCTCGACACCCGTCATCTTCAGGCAGACCCCCGCCACCTCCAGGCACACCCCCGCCAGGGGGCCAACCGTGGCAGACCGCTACTCCAGAGCCCCAAGCTCCTCGCCCTTCTCAAGTCGCTCGGCCAGCCCAACCAGCCGCCCCTCAGTGGTTCTCCAACCGCAAATTTGACGATCTTCGACGCAAAGGGCAGTTTTTTCGCTGTCGGCAGCCCTACTCTCTGACCCATGTCTGCGCGGTAAAGGAGTTCTGCGTCATCATCGGCGACTTCGAAGCAGAGATCACTTCGGCGGATTTCGAGGACCTTGAAATCCGCGAGGACACCACCGAAGGCGCTACTGACGCGGGACTTCACCAGTTTGAGCTTCCTTCCTTTTTCGTGGGTGGCATTTTCGGGCCGCGGACCATGAAATTGGCGGGCAAGCTGGGCGACAGCCACATCGTCATCATGGTCGACAGCGGGGCGAGCCATAACTTCCTCTCCTTCCATTTGACCCTACAGCTCCGCCTTCCTATAGAACCTGCATCGGACTTCACGGTCAGCTTTGGCGATGGCCGCCGACACTCGGTCCAGGGTCGTTGCCCATCCGTTCCACTATCAGTGGGCCCTTGCTCGGTGACGGCGGATTTCTACGTTTTCGGCCTTGACAGGATCGACGCATCCTGGCTGTGGCATGGCTCTGCACGCTGGGCGACGTGTGGGTCAACTGGGGAACCATGATGATGCGGTTTCTCCAGGACGGACGTGAGTGCTGCCTAATGGGGGATGATGCCCTACTCCGCTCCCCTGTCTCCTCCCACACGATTCAGAGGATAGCGGGCGTCGATTTTTCGACGTGGCTCTGGTCCATCTCGGACGCCGCACCACCGACCCCTTCACCACCACCGGCCTTGCAGGACCTCCTGTCAGAGTTTGCGGACCTCTTCACGGCACCGTCCGACCTACCTCCAACCCGACCACACGATCATTCCATCCCTTTTAGCTTGGCGTGTCGGTAGTTTCAGTCCGCCCGTATCGATACAGACACGTGCAGAAGGACAAGATCGAGAAGCTCGTACACGACATGCTGATGGGGGCCTCATCCACCCCAGTGCAAGCTCTTTCTCCAGCCCGATGCTCTTGGTCAGGAAGAAGGACGGCAGCTGGCGCTTCTACGTGGATTATCGGGAACTCAAAAAGGCCACAGTTCCAGACAAGTACACTATTCCGCTGATCCAGGAGGTTTTGGATGAGCATCACGGCGCCACGGTTTTCACCAAGATGGACCTTCGTGCAGGCTACCACCAGATTCGGGTCTGGTCGGTCGACGTCGCCAACACGGCTTTCCTAACCCATGATGGCCACTACGAGTTCTTGGTTGTCGTTCGGCCTGACCAACGCGCCGGCCACCTTCCAGGACACGATGAATGACATTTTTTGCCCGGTATTTCGTAAGAATGTACTTGTTTTTTTATGACATCTTGGTCTACAGTTCTTCTTGGCAGGAGCATCTACAACACGTCCGCCAAACGTTGGCTACCCTCCAGCACTACCACCTCAAGCTCCACCCGACAAAGTGCTCTTTTGGGGTCTCGTAGGTGTGTTACTTAGGGCACACCATTTTCGTTGCAGGAGTAGCGATGGACAGTGACAAGATCGAGACAGTCCTCCAGTGGCCAACCTCATCATCTCTATGTGATGTTCACGGGTTCCTGGGACTGACAGGGTACTACCGGCGGTTTATCCAAGGCTACGACACGATGGCCAACCCCTTACCCAGCTCCTGAAGAAGTCGGTCAAGGGCCCCTTCGAGTGGCCGGCGGCGGCCTCCGCCGCTTTTGTTGCTCTCCAGCACGCCCTGTTTTGTGCCCCGGTGTTAGCTATGCTGGATTTCTCCCATCCCTTCCTTGTGGTGTGCGACGTGTCGGGCGTTGGCGTGCGAGTCGTACTCATGGAAGCCGGACACCCGGTGGCCTATTTCAGCCGCGCATTCTCGGATACCATCCGCAGCCGATCAGCGTACGAGAACAAGCTCATAGGCCTCGTCCTCGCAGTGCAGCACTGGAGGCCCTACCTCCTGGGTTGACGATTCGTGGTCTGCACCGACCACCATAGCCTCTGTTACCTTCTGCATTAGAAGATTGCTACGCCCGTCCAGCAGGTGTGGGTGGCCAAGCTACTAGGCTACGATTTCAGCATCGAGTTCCAGCCGGGGAAGACGAACTGCGCGGCTGACGCTTTCTCTCGCAACCCCATACTTGCAGCCATCTCCCGCCCAGTTTGGGAGGATGCGGACTCCCTCCAGCGGGAAGTAGAAGCAGACCCGACGTTCAACAGGATCCGGACAGCGCTCCTCGCGGACGCCACAGCCCACCCGCCTTACTCCTTGGTAGACGACTTCCTACTCTCCAAGGGCCGCCTCATACTCACCCCCTCCTCCCCAAAATTCCTCGACTATTGCCTGAGTTCCATGCCTCTCCAATGGGGGGACATGTCGGAGCTTACTGGACATACCGTCGGCTGGCAGCCTCACTCTATTGGTCGCACAAGTTCTGACAGATCAAAGCCTTCATGGTCGCCTGCCTCATCTGCCAGAAGGCCATGTACGAAGCCATCTTTCCAGGTGATCTACTTCAGCCCCTCTCGATTCCCGACCGCGTTTGGGACGACATCTCCATGGACTTCATCACACGACTGCCCTGCTCTCAGGGATACGACTGCATCCTAGTCGTGGTGGACCGGCTTTCGAAATATGCTCATTTCATTCCCCTCTGCCATCCATACACTGCAGACACAGTCATCGACAGCTTCATCCAGGGGGTCGTGCGCCTCCACGGGTTTCCCGATCGATCGTCAGCGACCGGGACCCGCTCTTCCTGAGTACCTTCTGGATGACATTGTTCCACCTGCAGGGCACCCGCATTCGCATAAGTACAACGTACTATCCCCAGACTGACGGCCAGTCGGAGGTCCTCAACCGATGTTTGGAGACTTACCTCCACTGCTTCGTTGGGGAGCAGCCGCGTAGCTGGGCCAAGTGGCTCGGGTGATCCGAGCACTCATATAACACCACAAACCACCAGGTGGCCGACACTACCCCGTTTGAGGCCATTTACGACCAGCCTCTTCCGTACATCGTTCGCCACCTCCCGGGGAAATTCCAGGTGGAGAGCCTGGCCACCGCTCTTCGCGACAGGGACATCATTCTGGATCACCTGAAGCACCACCTCCGCCGGGCCCAACAGAAGATGGTTTCTTTTGCTAACAAGAAATGTTGGTACCTCTCCTTCGATGTAGGATAGAAGGTATTCGTAAAGCTCCACCCCCACCGTCAACTTTAGGTGGCCTGCCGGACGTGCCCGAAATTATCGCCCAGATTCTTCGGGCAATTCGAGGTCCTCGCCCGCATCGGGGAGGTCGCTTAACGCCTTCGCCTCCCAAGCGGGAGCCGCATCCACCCGGTCTTCCATGTTTCGCAGCTGCACCGTGTGGTGGGCGAGCATGCCACCACGGAGCACCTCCCGACCGACCTCAACATCTCCAGGGAGGCGCCCTACTACCCCGCCTCAATCCTCGATCGCAGATGCCGCATTCCGAGCGACCATACATCATAGGAAGTTCTTGTGGCTTGGACCGGTCGGCCCGACTCAGACGCGATATGGCTTCCCCAAGATGATTTTCGCCGCCAGTTCTCCGATTACTGCCTTGAGTACAAGACACATTTTACAGGCAACGGCATTGTTACAGAACTACACGACGACGAACCCCCATAACAAGTGTACACGCGACGGGCGCCCCATCGAGCCCACGGAGGAGAAGGCGGCATAGCCACGTCATATCTTTATTTCAGCATTTATGTTTTGGCGTTGTATTTTATTTTCAACATTTATTTTCGGCAGATTATTCGCGCCTCTGTTCGCACCCTGCTACTATAAAGAGCGCTTGTACTCATTTGAACTATCTTGGATGAATGTGTGTTTTTCCCTCCACTCCTATCTAACCCTAATTCCCCCTCTCTCTCCCTCTCCATCTCTCTCTCCCTCTCCCTCTCTCGTTCTCATTACGTCGCACCTCCTCCCTCTCACCCGCAACCCCATCAAGCATACTCTACTTCCACATCCGACCAGACGTGTGGATGTGGTGGCATTTTGTCCCAAACCAACGTTTTAAGGGAAAAGGTGGCCATCTGTGACCACAGCTATTTTCTATGCGAACGAGAAAAAGTGGACTGAAAATTTGGACAAACTGAATTTTATTATCCAAAAAATGTTTGTATTACAAAGGTATGAGCTTCATTTTATAGAATGGAGGAGAGAGAAGAGATTACAAATAAGCAATGTGTGACTAATAATTACAGTAACAGACATCTACACAAGCCGCACAAGCCGCGCGGTTAGACTAACCGCACAGCAACTACAAAGAAGAGAAAACAACCCGACACTGTCTTCAAGTCGCCTGAGTCAAGCCGCCAGACCGCCCGGTCACCAATCAACAACAACCGCCTAGCAAACCGCTGGAGAGAAAGCGCCAGACCGCGCGGTCTCCAAGCTGCCATGGGCAGACCGCCCCGTCTCCAAGCCGCCAGGGACAGACCGCCAGACCGCCCGGTCTCCAAGCCGCCAGGGGCAGACCACCCGGTCACCATACAACAACACTCCCCCTCAAGCTGGAGCATATATATATCAATCATGTCCAGTTTGTTGTAAATGTGAAAAAAGGAAGCAGACACAGGCTTGGTGAAGATATCTGCTAACTTGTTGTCAGAGGTAACAAAGGAGTACAGATTTGTTTCTTCAAAATCTCTTCCTGAATAAAATGATAGTTGACTTCAATGTGCTTTGTCCTCTCATGGAAGACCGGATTTTTAGAGATATATATAATGGTTTTGTTGTCGCAAAACATAGGTAGAGGATGATTGTAGACCTCTCATATGTCAAGCATGAGTGCCCGCAACCACTTTAATTCACATATGGTCGATGTCATACTTTGATATTCCACTTCTGCACTAGACCTGGAGACGACAGACTGTTTCTTTCTCTTCCAGCTCACAAGGTTCCCGCCCCCCCACAAATGTGCAAAAGCCCGATGTGGACTTACGATCTCTTTTGTCATCAGCATAGCTAGAATCCGAGTATGCTTCAACCTTCAAATGACCATTCTTTTGAAACAGTAGTCATTTACCTGGTGTCGCTTTAATATATTCCAATATCCTTAGGGCAGGCTGCAGATGACACTCCCTAGGAGTTTGCATGAACTGACTAACCTTGCCTACAACGTAGAAGATTTCGGGTCTGGTTACCGTGAGATAAATGATTTTGCCGACCAGACGCTTGTACCTCGTAACATCTGATAGAAGAGGCGAGTCATCTGTCCATGTTTTATCTTCTCCAGTAGTCATGGGGCATCGGGCAGGTTTAGCATCAGTAAACTCTGTCTCTTTAAGAAGATCAAGGGCATACTTACGTTGAGAGGGGACCAAGGAGTTGGGCTTTCGAGAGATTTCTATCCCCAGAAAGTATCTTGGGGAACCCATATCCTTCGTGATCAAGTGTTGGCGGAGATGTTTCTTTGTCAAGGATATCCCAGCTTGGTCAACTCCAGTAAGAAGAATATCATCCACATATAAGGCAAGAACCACCAGACCCAGGGAGGTTTTGCGAATAAACAATGAGTGATCGGCCGAACTCCTGGTGAAACCCACGGCCGCCACAATGCCACTAAACTTGTCAAACCAAGTCTGAGGGCTTTGCTTTAGGCCATAGATGACCTACTTCAGCCTGCATACCTGAGTCTCCCCCTGAGCAACATACTCAGGAAGTTGCTTCATGTAAACATCTTCTTGAAGAACACCGTAGAGAAAGACATTTTTGACATCCAGTTGGGAAATTGGTCAATCCTTGTTGACGACCACAGAGAGGAGAACTCGAATAGTGCTGAGACGAGCAACGGGAGAGAAGGTGTCAAAATAATCAATACCATAAGTCTAAGTGAAGCCTTTGGCGACAAGGCGTGCCTTGTAACGATCCACACTTCCGTCTGGACTGAACTTCACAACAAAGACCCACCGACAGCCAACAACATCGGTGTCCAACGGAGGAGGAACAAGGGTACATGTACCCCGCTCAGTGAGGGTTGCAATTTCCTCATCCATGGTCGCCTTCCAATGAGTAATAACAAGGGCTTCCTGATAGGTGCGAGGAGTGGCAGTGGCAGAGATCGCCAATGCAAAAGTCCTGCAAGGAGTAAGACGAGCATAGAAAATAACAGCAGCTAACGAGTGTTGGGTACATGTCCGCACCCCTTTGCGAAGATCCAGGTATGAGTGTTCGTCAGTTTTCGGGCATCCGTGGCAGAGAGAGCTGGCCCGGGAGTAGAGAGAGACGACTGCGGAGAAGAGGAAGATATCTCGGTAGGTGGACACAGTGGAGGAGGAGGAAGATATCTCGGTAGGTGTAGATGGGACGGAGGGGACAGAGGGGACTGTAGGAGAAGTAGGAACATCAGGAAGAGAAGAGGAGTCGCGAGAGAAATAAGACACATTTTCGAAAAAGGTTACGTCCGCAGAGACGAAATACTTGCAAACAACAGAGTCAAAACAACAATAACCTTTCTGAGTGGTAGAGTAACCCAGGAAGACACATTTGGTGGCCCGTGGGGAGAGTTTGCCACGGGTGGTTGAGGGAGAGTGCACAAAGGCCGTGCACCCAAAGACACGCGGAGGGAGAGGAAACGGATCCTTGCCCGAATAGAGAATGGAGAATGGGGTTTTACCGTGGAGAACCGTGAAGGGAATGCGATTGATGAGATAACAGGAGATGAGAACAGCATAGCCCCAATACGAGCGAGGAACCTGCATTTGTGTCATCAGAGTGCACGTGACATCGAGGAGGTGACGGTTTTTTGCATTCCGCCACGCCATTTGTTGTGAGGTATAGACACAGCTAGTTTGATGAACAATCTCATTTTGCATACAACAAGAAGAAAAATCATGACTAAGACATTCCTTTGCATTATTAGAGCGAAAGATTTTAATAAAACATCAAACTGATTCTTAATCATAAAATAAAAAGATGTTCATACAGTGAATAATTCAGAGCGATCTTTTAGAAGATACACCCACGTACAGCGGGAGAAATCGTCAATAAAAGTTATAAAATATGAATTAACCCGACCTATAGTGAGGGTAGGAGCAGGACCCCAGATATCGGAGTGAACTGGATCAAATGGACGGGAAGATCCACGACCTTGCTTCGGTGGGAAGGAGGAGCGGTGATGCTTGTCAAGCTGACATGCGTCACAGTTGAGAGAAGTACTCTGCGGAGGAAGGTAGGGCAGAAGCTGACGAAAAAGTCGTGGAGGAGCATGAACAAGACGAAGGTGTCACTGGAGAAGATCAGTAGAAGAGGAGGAGAAGGCGGACAGTGCGGAAACGTTGTCGAGGAAGTAGAGGTCGCCGCTCTCAGTCCCAGTAGCAATCGTCCGTTGGGAGCCCGGATCCTGAAAAGAACAAGAAGTAGGAGTGAATGTGACGGAACACTGTAGTTGCTTGCACAGAGAAGTAACAGATAATAAATTGCAAGGGAACTTGGGCATGTAGAGGGTATCCGTCAAGCGAAGAGACGGAGTGACTTGAACCACTCCCGTCCCATTGACCGGTGAGGGAGAGCCGTCCGCAATAAAAACCGGGGGCAACAGATCATGTGTTTCTAGGAGAGAAAAACACTGAGGATTTTCGGTCATATAATTGGTAGCACCAGAGTCGATCAGCCATTTACCTTGAGTAACGACGTGGGCGCTACCTGAAGACGTGACCACCGAGGCGGACTGCTTCGAAGAGGAGGTGGAAGCGTCCACAGTGGGTCGAAGATGAAGATGCTTCTTCCAGCAGCGATCAATCGTATGGCCAGTGCGGCCACAGTGAGAGCAGAGAAAACGAGAAGGACCACGCTCGCCGGATTGGTGGTTGCGGTCACCAGAGCCACTCCGATGAGTCTGGTGAGCATAGTGGTCCGGTTGAGGAGGGGAGGATAACAACGGACGTTGTAGCAGAGAGGTAACCGTGGCGATGCGGGCAGCAGTGACATCCAAGGTGGGAGAATCCGCCTCACCAAGGATATGTTGACGGATCATGTCATAAGACTCAAGAAGTCGCAGAAGATAGCACACAACCAGAAGCTCCTGGAAGTGCTTGTGTTGCTCGGCCAGATCGGCAGAAAAAGGACGGTTCTGAAGAATTTCGGTTCCAAGAGCCTGAACTTGTTGATAGGCGGTAGTAGGAGACATGAAGGGACGGGCAAAGTGGTCCGCATAGAGAGTATAGATGCGAGACGTCTGAGCCCCCTTTGAGTAGAGAGCGGCAAGATGAATCCAAGCAGCCTTGACCGTTTCATCATGACGGATGACGGGAGGCACTCATCAGAAAGGTTGTTAGCTAGCCAAGTGCGAACAAGAGCATCGCTAGCATCCCAATCATCAAAGAGAGCGGAGTCTGGAGGAGGAGGGTCATCGGTGAGATGATAGCGTTTGCGTTGTGAGCGGAGAAGAAAGGTGAAGGAGACACTTCAGTCCGGATAGTTGGGACCGATGAGTTTGGAAACGGTACCAAGGTTGCCCGAAGAAGTGGGAGGAGTAGGAGGAGGAGGAGCGGCGACAAGAGTAGTAGTGTAGAGGTATCGGAGGGAGCTATAGAAGAGAGCAGAAAGCAGCAAGAAGAACAAGTCGCGGCAAGAAGGATAGGTCGCGGCGACTAAGAATAGGGCGCGGCGAGAAGAACAAGTCGCGGCGAGAAGAGGAGGGCGCGGCGACTAGGGACAAGTTGCAGCACGAAGAACAGATCGCGGCGACTTAAGAGCAGGCCGTGGCGAGAAGAAAGGGCAACTTGAAGGATGTGAAGAAACCGCCCGAACAGGGCGCAAACTGGAGGGAGAAACATGCCGCGAAAACAGGTCGCGAGAAGAAGGAGCAAGCCGCGAAGATAAGTCGCGAGAAGACAGGTCGCGTGGACAGAGGAAGATCACAGAATCAGGTGGAAAAGATCGAGTCCTCTGATACCATGTGCAAACAAGAAAAAGTAGACCGAAAATTTGGACAAACAGAATTTTATTATCCAAAAAATGTGTGTATTATAAAGGTATGACCTCCCTTTTATAGAATGGAGGAGAGAGAAGAGATTACAAATAAGCAATGTGAGAATAATAATTACAGAAACAAGCATCTATACAAGCCGCACGGTTAGACTAACCGCACGACAACAACAAAGAAGAGAAGACAACCCGACACTGTCTTCAAGTTGCATGTGTCAAGCCGCCAGACCGCCCGGTCACCAATCAGCAACAACCGCCTAACAAACCGTTGGAGAGAAAGCGTCAGACCGCGCGGTCTCCAAGATGCCAGGGGCAGACCGCTAGACCACCCGGTCTCCAAGCCGCCAGGGGCAGACCGCCAGACTGCCCGGTCTCCAAGCCATCAGGGGCAGAACGTCAAACCGTCCGGTCACCATACAACAACATTTTCTAAACGCCTTGCTCTATTAACTCAACCGCGACCCCTCTCAAATAGTCACACATGTAACCAAAAAATCATTTCAATGAACACCCACAGATCCCCACCCTCTTCCACTTAACCATCTTTTCTTATCTCACTATACTCGTATCAATCTCCACAGATCTACCCTCTCGAAAACCTTCTTTTCCTTCAGAATCAACTCTATCCCATTCCTCTACATCAATCTGTTATGGTCAACGGTCAACATTCTTATTATATCAAGTTGTGTGATGATAATATTAGTAGGTGTCGTGTCGTGTGGTATCAAAGTCAAGTAATGTCCTTCTAATATTTTAATGTTTCTTTGTATTTACAAGTTTGCCACTCGGGGCCCTATAAATAGACTCTTAGTCTATGTATCAAGTATGAATGAAAGAACCTCTACTCTTATCCCCCTTGTGTGAGATCTTGGTGGCTCTCTCCTCCAACAAGCAATCCTGCTTAGGCAGTCGCGGTTCCGGCTCCACGGTGTCCACCACAGCCATCTTCTCCACCTCTGGCCTCTCCGCAGGCAATATTATAAGGCCCATAACATCTTGTATCAGAGCCACTCGGCCCTCTTCCATACACACGCCATTCCACCTCCTTCGCTGGCCACAACATTCCGACGGCCACAACCTCCTCTGGCTTCTTTTGAGACCTTCCCTGCACGCACTGAACCCTCGCCGTCGAAGCCCCACTACACCTCCATCCACTGGTCCTTCCTCACCATTAACGTCGATCCCGTCCAACCTTCCTCTCGACGGCCTCCGGCAACATCTCCTTCGACTGCACCTGGCTGATCGACAGCGTCGGCGCCCTACGGCTACGGCGCCTTTGACTGCGCGCATTGACCACCGTCCAATCCGCCCATTTTCCTCTCGAGCCCAGCGCCCGACGACATTGCCTATTTAATTTTTATTCCTATTTTAATAAAAACCCCAACCTGGCCCTCTTTTATTCCTATTTTATTAATATTTAATTTTTTCCTTTTCTTACCTCGAGCTCCCCGCAACTTCTTTTTCCTTTTCCCTGTTAAAGTCGTTGCCTGCCCCCTTTCCAAATAAAGCCTACATTTTATTTAAAAAGGGGGTCAGAGCTGTCTCTCCTCACATGCCACACTTTTATTTTAATTTCCTTCCTTCCCACACTCCCTTCCAACTCCTACTTATTCACCCCCATATTTTATTTCTTTTTGTCTACTCCACCGCCCACACAATTCTCTCTTATTTATTTCTCTTATTTCTTCTTCTTTATCCCTCTTATTTACACTCTCATTTTCTCTCTATCTCCCACGCCACACCTACGCCTATTCCTTGAAATACTATTGGGCGGCGTCGCGGCGTCGCGGCGACGAGGCTCCCGCGAGAACTCCCAACAAGTCGCCTCGGAGGATTTTAGTGGTCCCGTCACCCTCTCTCTCTCTCTCATGCTACTTCCGGCCGCACGATAAGCGATGCTTTAGATTTCATGGCAGCTCTCCAAGATTTCAGGACCTCCATCGAGATCCGTTTTCGGGACGCTGAAATACGACATTGGGACAATATTGTCTCCCTCACCCTCAAGCTTAATGAGCTGACCGCTGCACTTTCCGTGATCACCACTCCACCTACGGATCACGCCAACAGCAGTCAGGCACTCACGCATCTGCCTCTGCCACTTATACGCCACGAGCCACCGACCTTCCGACAAGAAGTGGATATCCAGCTGTGCTACACCAGGTTGGACATCCCCACCTATGACGCAAAAACTAATCCATTGACCTGGCTCACCAGGTGCGAGCAATTCTTCGGTCACTAACAAATTCCGGTCGCTGATCGACTTCCTATAGCCTCTTTACATCTACTCGACTCAGCTATGCTTTGGGCCACTCGCATCCTCATCGACCAACCAGGTCTGATATGGGACGACTTCAAGAGGTATTGCAACCTCCGTTACGGCCCTCCCATCCGCAGCAACCCCCTCGGTGCTCTTACGACACTTCTTCAAACAAGCACGGTGGATGATTACTCAGAGCAGTTTCAGCTCCTCCTGGCACACGTCACACTTCCCTGAGCAATGCAAGTCTCCATCTTCACAACCGGACTTCAAGAACGCCTACTCCTGGATGTCGAATTTGAGGTCCCGCCAGACTTAGTGACTCCTATTAGTCTAGCCAAATTATGCGACCGCCGCCTCCAATTGGCCCGGGAGGCCTACACTCACCAAGGATGCCTTGAGGGTCCTCCCGTCCCACCGGTCCGTCACTTATCTCGGACCAAGATGTTGGACCGCCGCGCTCCGGGTATATGTTTTAATTGTGACGACAGTACACCCGCGGACACAGATGAAAGAAGCTTTTCTACCTCCACGTTGAGATCTCGGACGAGGAAGGCATCGGATGACGCTCGCCTTCACGTGATCTCCTTCGAGCATGGGAACAAGCTCTTTTTTGGACAGCGGGAGCGATGTTATGGTCAACTGTCAACGTTCTTATTATATCAAGTTGTGTGATGATATTATTAGTAGGTGTCGTGCCGCGTGCTATCGAGACAAGTCAAGTAATGCCCTTCTAATATTTTAATGTTGCTTTGTATTTACGAGTGTGCCACCCGAGATCCTATAAATAGACTCTTAGTCTTCGTATCAAGTACAAATGAAAGAAGTTCTACTCTTATCTCCCTTGTGTGAGATCTTGGTGGCTCTCTGCTCCAACGAACAATCCCGCTTAGGCAGCTGCAGTTCCGGCTCCACGGTATCCTCCACCACCGCCATCTTCTCCACCTTCGGTCTCTCCGCCGGCAACATTATAAGGCCCATAACATAGTCCTAAATAGGAAGAAGAAACTCGTTCATTTTATCCCTTGCATGGCAACTAGAAGTGGGCATGACGCTTTGAGGAACAATGAATTTAGAATGTTTACAAAACGTTCTTAGAGACGTCAAAACTGAAATGGACAATTTTAGTAGAACGAACAACAACACTCAAGCCTTTATCCCGCGATAGTAGGGCTGGCTATATGGGACAATTTTAGTAGAACCAACAACGAAACTCAAGCCTTTATTCCACTATAATGGGGTCGGCTATACGGGACAATTTTAGTAGAACCATTGTAGTTTATCTAAAATGATGATCTCTGATAAGTAACCTCAAAAACATAAGAAACTGTGTAAACCCGAAAATTTGTTGATAATGCAAGAACCATGCTGAATAGTGGTATGTCATTTGATAATAAAACCTATTTTCTACAAAATTTGACATGAGAATTTTCGAGTGAGCAATGCAGATGATAGATCGGAGTTGTATTAAGATCTAGGACAATAGCTTGCATACATTAAAACAAAGATAAGGATACAATCAGGAGAGATTCCTGCCAAGCATCTGGAGGTTGGGTCCTACTTGACACTCCAAGAGAGCCGAACACTCAAGACTCCAAAAGATACCCCTCTAATCAAACTAACACTCTTATATATAGGCGAGTGGGAAAATACAAAGTACAATAATGTCCATGGGCAACATTGACTCATAACAGTGCGTGGTGGCCGAGTCGTATCAACACGCCACGCCCGAAAAACAACTTTGTCCTCAAGGTCGAGGTTCAAAGGGGTCGTCGGAAAGCGTCAGCGGTAATTTCCCGGAGTCTGGATCAGTATCTTCAGATCCCAACAACACACATACATTCCTGAAAGGGCAGATGTGGGTGGGCGAGTAGGGTTGCTCGCGGCGAAAACAGAGGCCCTTGCAATGAAGCTCGACTTGTTGTTGGTAAGATAGATGATGGGGTCGTCGAGGGGCCTGTGGACGTGGAGCTGGCGGCTGTGGCGGTGGAATCGGTAACTGGGGCCCAGGTGGGGGAAGAGGGTTCACGTGCAGAAGAGGTGGCGGTAATGGCCGCGGTTGTTGGGGTGGCCGGTTTGAGGAGGGTGGTTGCGCTGGGTAGAGTTCCACGTCGAGATACCTCGCCTGCTCCATTGCGCAGTAGAGAGTAGTTGGATTGTATACCCGAAAGCACGCGCGGAGGTTGGGGTGCAGACTAGCCAGGAAATAACCCAAGTAGTGGTCGGGGACCAGGCCGGGAACATGAGTAGCGACCACGATGAACTCGTTGATGTAGGTGGCCACGGAGTTAGACTGGCAAACGGAACTGAGGCGCTCAAAGACATTAATGTCTGACGGATGTCGTAGTGTCAGAGGAGTTCCTCCTTCAATGTGGGTCAGGGGATGTCAGGTACATGTTAACGCACCCCAATGGAGCGTTGAGCCCTCCATATAGATAGTGGCGAGAGAGCTTTTGGTCAGCGGCGGTGGACTGCGGGTCAAAGAACTGCTCAGTGCGGGGGATCCACTCGAGGGGGTCGGTGTCATCGAACACAGGAATCTCAATCTGACGGAGATGGTCCGGGGAACTGTCCGACGCGGGGTGCAAAAAGCCAACGTGGTCAAGAACGGTTTGAATTTGTGGTGGCAGAGAGGGGACCGGAGGGCGATTAACTGCTTTGGTAAGTCCTCAGAGGAGCGTGAGATCCGCCAGCTGGGCTTTTATGTGATCTACTAATCCATGCACTGCGAGTCCGAGAGTGCAGTGGTGGTGGTGTTCTCGTCGGCTTGGAGGGCCATTGCCCGAGTCGTGGGCATGAATCCGCAGCTTAGGTGTAGCGGGAAGGAACTCTGGAAGACTGCACTGGCTGGGGAATGGCTGCCCGACACGACGGAAGGCGGCGAGAAGGAGAACGGACGTTGAGAGGTTGACGAAGCTGCAGGAGGGCCACCGGATTGTTGCAGGAGAGTTGTCGATCTGCGGTCAGAGCCGCAGGAAGGTTGTGAGGGGACGAGCGGCCGCTGGAAGACTGCAGGAGTGTTGGTGAGTGATTGGGGGTGCTGCAGGACATGGCTAGAGAGGAGGAAGAGCAGGTGGGAGGGTTGCAGGGGCGCTGGAGGCTGCAACGTCGTTGGAGGGCTGCGGGAAGCGCCGGTTCGCTGGAGGTTGCAGGGTCTGTCGGCAGAACTGAAGATCGGGCCGAATAGAGTAGGCGTGGCGTGTGGAATAGCGAGCGGAGCGAAGACCTGGCGAAGCGGTGATCAAAGGAGACGGCGGATCGAACAGGGAAGTGATGATCAAATATGATAATATTTTCCAAAAAAGGATGTTCATCTTAAGAGTGCTTAACATATTTTTATGTGTACTACTTGTGCTTAATCATGAATATTTATTCTTTAACCAAGTGGTAAACTATGAGTACTAAGTGGTATTATGTGCTTAACAAGTTCTATGATTAGATTCTATTTAATCATACATACATTTTGCACAATAAGTGAAAGAGAGTTATCTATGATCTTGCTCAATGTATCCCATTTTTCTTCTCTAACATAGACCGTTTTAATTATCATTGCATACACTCATCTCTACCCTCCTTCTATTCTATCAAAAAGGGAGAGAACATCGAGCATCAATTTCTTTATGTAGGGGAAGTACATTAAATTTTGTATAAAAAGCATCAATGTAGGGGGAGTAATCATAAGACGTCGATACTTTACTTATGTCTGATCATAATAATTATCTTAACAAGCGGTAAAATGTTTTTTTCAAGTGGCAACCTATAGCAATCAACCAGTGGTCTCATAGAAATGCTCTACTCGCTAATATGCTCTATCACACCCTCTTTTGATAATACCAAAAGGGAGAGAATGTTCTTGAAGAAATATCTCAACTAGGAAGAGTCTATATAGGAGTGGCATTCATGTAGAGGGAGTACGCATTGAACGTCTATTACTTACTATAAACACAACACTATTATGCAGTATTTTTCATAGTAAATTTGTTATTATCAAAAGGGGGAGTTTGTTGGAACATGCGTTCTGCATCTCTTGGTTTGAGAATAACAAATCTCAGGTTGTATTTTATCACGTTTGTCGTGTGTTTATAATATTCGGGCTTACATGTGTGAAGAATGAAAGAATCAAGTTCCTGCACCTACCGTCGCGCGGTAGAAGTTACCGTCGAGCGGTATCCATGAATTAACTGGACAGAGCTCTCGGGAACCTACCGCTCCGCGCTAGTCCTACCGCCCGCGCTAACGCAAAGAATTAGTTTGGCCAGACTCTCGGGAAACTACCGCCAAGCGGTAGTGATTACCGCTCCGCGCTAGTCTCTCGACGAGTGGCGAGAAGGATTTCCCGAGTAACCGATCTACCGCCAGGCGATAGTTGTTACCGCGCCGCGCTAGCCTCTCGATGAATGTCGAGAAGGATTCCTCGAGTAACCGATCTACCTCCAGGAGATAGTTGTTACCGCGCCGCGCTAGCATTTCAACGAATGTCGAGAAAGATTCCTCGAGTAACCGACCTACCGCCAGGAGACAGTGGTTACCGTGCCACGCTAGCCGTTTTACGAGGAGTCGTCGACTTACTAACCTACCGCGTGGCGCTACCTTCTACCGCGGGG